>CM067221.1:45736691-46143577 GCA_034190945.1 Octodonta nipae | reverse complement strand
CGGATAGCCCCCACCAACAGCCTCAAAGTTATTAATTTAATATTAAACGAGGTACTTAGTAACTCCAGACCTAGAGAAGGTCACTTCTATGGGTTTAAACCACAATACGACAATTTTTAATGTAATACCCAGAAATATGAGTTTAAAATTATTTTGGTAAATTTTATAAAGGAAGTGGTCCCCCCCCCCTGAAGCGTCAAATACCCCCCGGAAGCGTCAAAAACGAGTCTGAACCGCCCCTGTGAGTAATACTTGAATCGCAATAAGAGAAAGTTACAATATTTTAATTTTCCATCAGTAAAAATGACACAAAGAGATACAGAGAGAGGTAGATAACTAGAGACAGGAATTATATTCTTAAGATGCTTTCTTTTTTCTATTGTTTATGTTTACCTCGTGCTCTAATATACTGTTTTTACTGTCCTATTTTACATACATAAAAATTGATTGCTACCTTTGAAATAAATGCTAACTTTTTACACTGAAGTTGAATAAAAATGTCTTACACCAGAAATCTAAAATTAAATGGATTATCACCAAATGGAACGAATTAAATTTGAGTTGCCTAATTTTAATTACACAGTGTCAAACAATTATAACTTGTTTGAAATTGTATAACCCCATGTATTTCTTATTAAGTTGTATATGTGAAAACAAACTTGCATTTATTTATTAGATTTCCTTTAATCTACATGGCTGATCCAAGGAGGAGAGCCCGAAAATGGTAAATTTAATTTTAAATGAGGTAATCTTAACTCCAAGAGCCAAGAAAAAGGTAACTTCTATGAGTTTTGGCCTCAGAACGACTATTTTTAATGTAATAGCCCAAGGAATCTAGGTATTAAATTATATTTAGGTAAATTTAGTACAATATCGCCCCCTGAAGCATGAAATCGCCCCCCTGGAAGCACGTGACTTGATCCGCCCCTGGAGCTGTGAGGAATACTTTCTGTAAGAGAGAACCAGTTATCCAGGTAATTTTTTGAAATTGCCTCTACTATACTTTGATTCCACTTCAAATGCTTATCCATTACAAAAAATAAGTAAGTAAGGTACCTAATTGTGTTGCAGTTTTTCTCCTGCGACTGACATGTAAATTTCGGGGCAAATAGCTGAAATATTATCTGTTGGTCATATATTCTGTTGTTCGGTTTTAAGAAAAATGTCTACAGTAAATCGTTTCTACATTCAACAAGGTATGTGTAGCAGACTAAGCTTATTAAAAACATAATATTGGAAAACAGCTTTTTTTCACCAAAAAAAATGTCATTTAGATCACGAAAGTAATATGGGTCTTTGAAATGTATTTTTGTAAATAGGAGATTTAAGTATGTACTGTTTCCACGTTCGTAATATTCAAAGAGTATTTTGTAAATCGTGTTAGAGTATAATTTTCGAATTTATAGTTTCTCTAATGTATTATTAAAAAACTTGTCGAAGTGTAAAAAATAACTTTTATCGATCACACAAGAGAAGTTTTCGACATGTACACAACTTGCAAATTTCAAATACTAATAGTTTGGATTTTACAAGTTGTAACTTGTAGAATAATTTTGCTGAATTTCGAAACGAAATTCTACAAGTTACAAAACTAAAAGTTATAAGTTTATTTTGAAACAGGCCCCTGGTAACACTAGAGAAAAGACAATAAATCAATAAATCGACTGTTACAACAGTAAACCTGGTAGCATTGAACTGACAAGGAAATGAGTGCCGAAATCCATAGACATATACATTCCCATACACTGAGCATATGATATAACCAAGTAACAACAGTAACAGTTTTTCCTCCCTATTCGTTTGATCTCTCTCTTTCCTAGGGAGTTCATAATTTATCTTCCGTTTGGTAATATCCATTATGTAATATTCGTTTGTGCTAATCATCTTCTAATTAAAAATTGTTTGCATGTTCAGTCTATGGCAATATATATGTCTATGATCGAAATCACTTCCCCTCAAAAATAAATTCCGCCAGCGGAAAAACGCTCGCATGTACTTGCGCCCTAAAAAGAGACAAAAGTTTATATTACATAGAGATATATTGAATAGAATATGCGAATCACTTGATTTTCGTCTAAAGCAGAAAAAAATAAATGAAAATTTCAACGTTTTATATAATTTTTTACTTTCATTATTTAATAGTACCGTAATGTTTTCAAATTTATCTTATAATTAATTTTTATTCAAACTGAAAAAAATGTGTTCAAAATTATTAAATATTTAATCTATAAATTTCAAATATTATATAAAAACAGTTTACAAGCTCATTTTCCCATGTATTACATATACTTTGACTACTTACACACAGTAACGTTAAGAAAATGAAGTCGAGTACGTAAATCTCTAGAAAAACCTAGTTTCACAGTAACATATGTATAGGAAATATTATAATGAATGAAACAAAAGACTAAGAAATACGAGTACATAGCGTATATTCATTGAGTATAATTACGTAATACGTATTTTGCATTAGTGATAGCCTGATCAAGTTTTTGTCCTACTAATCATCGATTAAATTGTCTGTGCAACCAGGGGGTGGGATCTGAAATACACAACATTTTACCACAGTTCGACGAGTCATCTAGACTTCTTCCGGAATACTAAATCTGACGGTTGCTCGTATTACATGCAGATGGCGAAATATTTATTATCGATCGTTTGAAGGTGGTTTGAAGATTGTCAGATCGTCGGTTGTTATCGGTTGGTGATCGGTTGTCGACGTTGTCGTCCATTTTGTTATATAGTAATGTAATATGTAATTAAAACATTTAAAACATATCGTGCATCAAACAAAAAATACATAATATTGGAGCATTTGTTTTTTCGATTTCTGAATGTTCCAATCTATGGTCTATAAGGTAATGATTTACGGTATTTAGAAGGTAATTTATTAATTATATTTTTTTGACAGCATATTACAAGTAAACTATCCCAAAAAGCAAGAAATACGGCTTCAGCGAATCAACAATAAAAAAACTGTATTTCAAATGCCCGGCATTTGGTAATTTGTGAAGCTCATTCTAAGGAGGGTGCGTTGGAGAGGATAGCATACTACTGAGAAGTGCATTGGCATGAATAAATTTTTCGGTATGTTCACATTTCTCATATATTCTTGTAATTCATATATTATTTCATTTTAAGTAATGAGAGAACTGTGGGAGATACTTTTGCATGGTTTTCACCGGGAAAAGGTCCTGTTACCATGTGCAGCCCCCAAATGACTGTGAAAACTCCTGAAAAAGTATATGGTGGTAAGAAGAGGCTTTTCAGTATGTATTTAGAAATCACCATGCATCAGAGTTTTGAATGCCAAATTATACTGGGATTCCAAGGTAACCAATTTAATATTGGTTTTCAAATTATTCATAATTGCTTTATGTATTTTGCAGCACACAAAAAGGTGGTGAGAAAGAAGTTTGTACTTTCAGTAGACAAGAGTGAGGAGTGAACTATCACAATGGAAGAGAATGGAAGGTATTTAAAAAATATAAACAGTACAACTATTAATTTCTTTCAAATGTGCAATCAACAGTTAAAGCCAAAGGGCAAATGTTGTCCATTGAATGACAAAATATTTGCTTTACTTATCAATATATAAATAAAGTGCCAAAAGTTATATATTATCATCAAGTTTTTTTCTTATTAAAAACTCTTAAGTAATCCTGTAAATAGCATTCTTTATTTGTTACAATGAGCATATTTTTCAAAATTCAAAGAAAAATTTCTTGTTTTTTTAGATGTAATTGTTTGTGAGTATTATATATTTTGATATCAATTATTGTATGACATTTGTATAGGGCCCTATTTTTTAAATATGTACAATTTACTTAGTATTTTGAGTATTTTGTGGGAGTTGAATGTATTTACTAATATTTAGGTATTATTTATATTGTATTGTATAGTGTCATGCTACTTACTCTAAAGGCAAAAGGTAGAAAATGAAAATTCAAATATACTTTCAATATATATATATATGTTAGATGAGAATATTATGCACGTGTACGTTATCAAGTATCGTATTTCGCTGACAGCTTCCTTCGGATCCGTTGAATTCGTTGAAACCGTGGGAATGCAATTCAGCAAAGTAAATGTTATAAATGCGAGACTTGCCATCCCACGGCATTCATTAAGATAGTTCATTTCATTCAAGTAACTTTATATTTTGTATTTTTCAACTATTGTTTTGTGTATTAATTAAATCAATTTTTTTTAAAAAGTGACTTGTGTTTTAAATAATATAAAAATGGCGCAGTCAGTAGGATTCGTTCAACACGTTTAGAACAAGGAACAAGTAAGAAGACTAACTAAACGTGGCAATTCCTAAATTCTTGTGAACGAGGACTTCCCGACCAGGACATAACTGTAAGATAGCTGACCAGGAACACGCACTGAGCTAACCAGTCATCGCTGAGCAGAACAGTCCATGCCAAGAGCATTTACGTATGTACAATAATTGTTTGAAACTTAATGACCACATTGCTATTTAATTTTACTTTTAAATCGTAATATCAGTTCAATCGTTTAAAGTTAATAAGACATTTTCCTTACCTTTGAAGCAAATTTCGAACCACTTCGGAACCTATCACCAATTATTGTTGCCTTTGTTTTATTTTACCAATACACTTGATATTTATTTAAGGGATATTTAAAATTTAAATTTTATCATTGCTGATTTCATTGCTATACATATTCAGATATTGTATTTGCACTTTATATATGCTTGCATATTTCGTATCTTCCGGTAGGTAATTTAAAATTACATTCACTACTCGCCTTGATCTACTATTTTTTCCACTTACGTGAAAATTGTTCACTCGATTTCATTTTATATCTAAATAACTATAAGCAACCATGCCTGAAACACGCCAGGGAACGGTAGAACCATACAAGATCTCTGAGATTTTCTCTATTATTCCCGAATATGATGGTAACCCGATTTTCCTGAATACATTTATCAGCTCATGTACGACAGCATATAGTATGGCTGTTGACAACCAATCCACGTTACTAACCTTACATATTAAAAACAAGTTAAGAGGCCGTGCCGCCGAACTTGTTAACTCACGCAACCCGCCTACCTGGGACGATATCAAATCGCTCCTAGAAAACCACTTTGGTGATGCCAGAGATATTTCCTCATTAATCCAGGATCTGCAACGAATGAGGCAGATACCGAATGAATCACCTCTTACCTTTGCTGCCAGACTCCAAACTCACGAAGCCAAAATGTATGCGGCAATTAATAAACAAAATTTAACAGGTAAAGAAAAACAAGCACAGATATCTCTTATAGAATCCATGGCTTTTAATAGCCTCCTGACCGGCCTAGAACCGAAAATAGGACAGATTGTACGAGCAAGCGATCCGATAAATATTATAACCGCAGTTTCCCGAATAAAAAGGGAACTTCAGCTAAGCCATCTAGAAAATCAGAAATTTCTAAACACCCGTAATCAACAAATACAACAACAACAAAAAAGACCCAACCCAGTAACTTTGTCCAAACAATGTTCATTTTGTAAACGTTTAGGGCATACTTTTAACGAATGCCTAACGCGTCTGAGACAACAGCAACAACAACAACCAAACAGAAACTTCAACAATAACAATTACCAACAGTTTCGGCATAACCCGCCTCAACAAAATGCCAACCAAACTAGACCAAACTTCGCCCGCCCAGCAAAATCGTCCCTCAACAAGTGGACAAAATCCTGGTCCTCGCAACACTTTTTCCCCAAATCCAAATTTCTACCAAAATCAACAACCCAAAACTCACCACCTCAACCAAACTGATACATATAACTATTCATATGACTATACAAACGACCAATTTGACAACCCTGACGAATCTAATTATTACCAAGATGATTATTCTGATCCTGACACCCAAGCCCTAAATAACTACACGGGCTACCCCAAAATCAAAATTATGAAAACTATGAATATAAATATTCTGAACCCTCTTCTGACGCAGAAATATCTGGTCAAAATTTTCAAATAGCTATAAACATAGACAAACCGCCAGACAACGAGATATCGAACATACAAACTCAGATCCAGAACATGAACCTCGACGACTTCAACCCAACTTGAATCTCGAAGAACAAACATTTCTATAAGGCCCCTCCTAACTGTAAACTCAAAAAATTTATACTATATTAATGATGCTACAGGAAAATTCAAACTTCTGATCGATACAGGAGCCGGCATTTCCATTTTTAAAAAAAAACACGGTCAAAAACTTTCCTCAACGATTTCCCGAAAGAGTTACCATACAAGGTATCACTCACGAGAAGATCCAAATTTCAGAATCTACTTTGATCCCGTTTGCCCCACGAAATCCACACAAAGTCTTCATTTTCGACTTGGATATCGAATTCGACGGAATATTAGGTCTAGACTTTTTGGAATACTATGAATGTGTAGTCGACCTAAAATCCAAACAACTAATTACAAATTTTAAAACTATTCTCCTTCACAAAGTAGAAGACAATGACCACTCCAATAACATATCTTTAAAAACACCCAGCTGTGAACCACGAATCCCCACACAAACTTCCCTTAACTTAATTACTATCGAAGCACGTACAGAGAAAATTTTTAAACTTAAATGCATGCTTTCAAATACCGATGCTATTTTACAATCCCAAGAAAACGAGAAAGTACGAATTCCCAACGCTATTGTTCACGTTAATTCGCAAGGTGAATTCCTTACCTCCATCATAAATGCTAATGCAATACCCAAAACTATCGATTTTTCGAACATCCAGTTGGAACCAGTGAACCAAATGCATCGTCTTTTGAACTTAAGCCCACAAGACTACCCCGACTCTGACCATTTAGACAGGAACGAAATCGTTCAATCGCAAATTAGGACAGAACACCTTAACGACGAAGAAAGAGAGATGATTGTTAACCTCTGCTTAGAATTTCAAGATATCTTCTATCTTGAAGGGGACGCTCTGACATTCACTAACGAAGTCAAACACGCTATCGATACAAACAACGCAAAACCCGTTTTTACAAAATCGTATAGGTACCCCCAAATCCACAAGAACGAGGTGAAATCCCAAATAGGTAAAATGCTGGCCCAAGGTATCATCAGGCACTCTTCGTCCCTTGGTCTTCGCCAGTATGGGTGGTCCCCAAAAGGTCGATGCATCAGGTAAACAAAAGTGGCGCGTCGTTATCGACTACCGCAAATTAAACGAGTTAACCGTAGGCGACAAATATCCATTGCCGAACATCTCTGACTTACTTGATCAGCTAGGAAAATGCCAATATTTTTCTACCCTAGACCTCGCATCCGGTTTCCACCAGCTAGAAATTCGAGAGGAGGACATCCCTAAGACTGGATTTTCAGTCGAGAATGGCCATTACGAATTCGTTCGTATGCCATTTGGGTTAAAGAATGCGCCCTCTACATTCCAAAGGGTTATGGATAACATTCTGCTAGGTATTCAGAACGAGCGTTGTCTTGTCTACATGGACGATATAATCGTCTACTCTCCGACTATACACGAACATGTTACACGCTTAACGGAAGTCTTTAAAAGACTTAGGAAGGCAAACCTCAAAATCCAACCGGATAAATGCGAATTTCTCCGCAAGGAGGTCGCTTACCTAGGGCACGTAATAACTAAAGACGGCGTTAAACCAAACCCGTCAAAGGTCGAATGTATCGTGAACTTTCCGCAACCGCAAAATCCCAAGGATATTAAATCATTTTTGGGTCTTGCTGGTTATTATAGGAGATTTATCCCGAACTTCGCCAAAATATCAAAACCATTGACTAAACTCCTCCAGAAAGACGTACCGTACAATTTCAACTCTGAATGCATCAAATCGTTCAGTGAACTCAAAGAGGCACTAACTTCCACACCGATATTGATCTATCCCAACTTCGATGAACCTTTCGTCATAACCACAGACGCTAGCGCTTTTGCGATAGGCTCTGTGCTGTCACAAGGACCCATTGGCAAGGATCTACCAATAGGATACTCCTCTAGGACTCTTTGCAAAGCCGAAACGCGGTACTCACCATCGAGCGAGAACTCCTAGCCATTGTTTGGGCCGTCAAACATTGGAGACCTATCATCTATGGTCGAAAATTCCTTTTAGTTACCGACCACCGCCCATTAACATGGCTGTTTTCGATAAAAGACCCCGGAAGTCGATTAGCTCGTTGGCGCCTCAAGCTCGAGGAGTACGATTACGAAATCGTATACAAACCTGGCAAAATAAATAAAAATGCAGATGCTCTTTCCCGCATCAAAGCAAACCACTTCAACAATTATGTATCTTTTCAATCGAGTAACCACCTAACACCCTTCCAAGTACTCCCCACTAACGAAACCGATGATGACTCTTCAGAACCCGAGCCACAAAGCCCTAATATCCAACAAATCTGTGAGGAATTCAAAACATTTGTCGAACGGTACCAAACTATATCACTTATAGATTACGACAAAATCCAAATGTCCAACTGCCAACTACTTGACAAGGAAAACAAAAACATCCTGGTATTTCCCCAAGGTTCCCTAATGAAAGATTTCCATCACAACATACTCGAAGACATTTTCGAGGAAAACGCCGACTTTCACACCCCAAAAGTCAAGGTATTTGCGAGTAAAAGTGTCAAAAAAAGACGGTATTATATCGTCCCACTTCCTTCCGACCCCGATATAGTTAATGAAATTCTCTTCGCATCTATATATAATAGTAAAGATGTGTTCACCGAAAATGAAATCTATTGCGTTGAAAACAACTTAGAGCTACCTATATTAGAGGTACTATCGTTTATCTTTTCGGAAATGGATATCAAATGGAAAGTTTGCCAGAACATCGTGCAAACGATTGATAAGGAGCGGATACCTATAATCCTCGATCAGTTCCATAACGGGAAAAGTAATATACATAGAGGCATAAACGAAACCATCCGTAGAATCAAGGAAAAGTACAATTGGCAAGGACTAACCAAAGATGTCGATAATTTCATAAAAAATTGCCAAATTTGTCAAAAAGCAAAAATCTGTCGCAAAAACCTCGATAGCCCCCTAGTTATTACCGAAACTCCACGGACACCCTTCGAACGTATAAACATAGACATCCTGGAAGTTCCTACCAAAAACTATGCACTAACCATTAGGGACGAACTTACGAAATTCTCTCAAGCTTATCCGATAAGCGAAAACCGTCGCTAACATCTTACTCTTGTATTTCCAACATTACGGAACTCCCCTTCGCATTCACTGCGACTACGGCAGGGAATTCGACAACACACTGATGAGAGACTTATGCAAACTTTTTAACATAAAAATTTCCTACTCTAGCGTGGGACACCCACAGTCGAACGGATCATTAGAACGATTTCACTCGACTTTACTAGACATGATTAGAATACATAAACTGGAGAACCCTAACGAACACCCCTTCAACATCTTACCCTATGCGGTTATCGCATACAACAACTCAGTTAACAAGACCCATGGGTTTACCCCATACGAACTCATATATGGACACACTTCAAGTAGGCCTCCTGAAACCCTGTATGATCAACAAGCTCTAATAACGAAGTACGTTAGAGATCTCAATAACCGTATTTCTCGTTATTATAAGATCGCCCGCGAAAAGACAAATTTACAGAAACAGAAGGCAAAAGAGCGATACGATCAACATGTTTCCGAAAACCGTCCGGAATACAAAATCGGCGATAAAGTTTATGTAAAAGAATCACAGCTAAAGGACAAGCTACAAAATAAATTCAATGGCCCATTTCAAATAATTGAAATCCACACTAATTCAGCCACCCTTAAGAACCTTAAAACCAACCAGCAAACAAAAGTTAACTTCGACCGGATAAAACCATATTCTGAAAATTAACTTCCTTTTCAGGCTCTTACTGCTGTTCGGATCAGTGGTATGTCAGATAGACATCAAACCCATTAACAACACTATTGGCATCTACTACCACGACGAAACTCGAATTGTAATCTCCAATTACAAATGGACGTTATTAGTTCACCGTAACTTAACAGCCCTTGAACAAGCATTTGAGAACAATAATCGAATCCTTAGGACATTGGAACAAACTGTTGACCCTATTCCGGGCTATAAATTTCACAATACCGGTGCTTTTCGCATTGATGTACAAACCCACATCAGTCTTCTAACCCAAATCTCCGATTCTATCAAAACTAAGTTTTCCGAAGTACTTATAGACACTAAGAGGACTAAACGAGGAATAATCGATGGTGCAGGAACAATATTTAAGGCAATTACCGGAAACTTAGATGCAGCCGACGGTGAATTCTTCACCAACAGCATTAATAGACTTAACCAGGGACAACTACAGACAGAAAATCTTCTAAAGCACCAAATGAGCGTAACAACCTCAATTATCAAAAATTTCAATGAGACCATTCAGAAATTACAACTTGACGAGAAAACATTTAACGAAGATATAAATACTATCGATTTAGCCATTCACATCCTTAATGATAGCATTTCTGTTATCGAAGCCAAACAATCGTTTCTCGAGATCTGCGAAAACCTAATGGCAAGTTATATATTTCTTGAAGATAACCTTAATGACATTTTAAACTCAATAACTTTTGCTAGACTAAAAATAATTCATGCATCAATAATTTCACCCGATCATTTGATAACATCCTTACAGGAAATCTCACAGAATCTTGTTAAGAATAATCTGCCGTTGCCAGTTCGCCTTTCAAGCGTCGCCCAATATCTGGAAATAATAGAATTAAAGGCTTTTCAAACTCGCTCCGATTTAATATTCATATTAAAAATCCCTCTCGTTGAGCAGCAACTATATACCGCTTACCACCTATACCCAATCCCAATTTTAGACGATAGAACTGGTTTTCACCATATCCTATCATTTACACAAAAATATATTGCGCGGAACGACGACTCCCTAATGTACATACCGATCAAAGACTTAAGCTCATGCAAGCGATTAACCCCGAACCAAAAGCTGTGCTGCGAACTATATGCCTACCCAATAGAATCAAATGCACCCTGTGAGGCTCAACTCCTTAAGAACATTCATAGCGTCCCGGAAAACTGCCAGAGTGCCATAGTGTTTTCCGAAGGGTACAACGTCCAAAGACTGGAATCGAACTCGTGGTTAGTGATCGTTTCCGAACCTATACATGTAACTTTTAGTTGTGCGGGAATCGATTCAAAAACTATCGTGCTAAAAACCAATTCAGTCATTCGGCTACAAACAGACTGTAGTGCCTTTGTGGGAATTACTAAAATTCAAGCCGAACCCATGAAAATAAGTATAGTTACAGACAATTCACACCCAGTTTTAGTTCCGTACAACTGCTGCAATGCTCACCCCCAAAAACCAGCAATACCAGAGCTTAAACCCCTTAAATTAGATAATCTTAACTTAGAAGAACTCAGCGTAGCCAACAACAAGCTGAATCAATATTCTAGAGACCTAGACGACCTCATCAACCAACCCTTCGTCACAAAAATATATCCTGGTTTACGTATGCAACCGTAAGCACCATCGTAGCAGCGGCAGCTGCATTTACCTTCTACAAAGTAGCGAAAAGAATAAAGAAATCTAAGGGAGCAGATTCCAGTCCAGGAAACCCCAGAAAATCCTATCCAGATGGATTCCCAAACTCCGACCAGTAATAGAAGACCCCGCCGACGAAACCGAAAATAATTGTCCGGTTTAAACCAAAAGTTGAAGTTACACCTTCAACTTTACTTTGTAAAGGGGAGCTGTTAGATGAGAATATTATGCACGTGTACGTTATCAAGTATCGTATTTCGCTGACAGCTTCCTTCGGATCCGTTGAATTCGTTGAAACCGTGGGAATGCAATTCAGCAAAGTAAATGTTATAAATGCGAGACTTGCCATCCCACGGCATTCATTAAGATAGTTCATTTCATTCAAGTAACTTTATATTTTGTATTTTTCAACTATTGTTTTGTGTATTAATTAAATCAATTTTTTTTAAAAGTGACTTGTGTTTTAAATAATATAAAATATATATATATATATATATATATATATATATATATATATATATATATAAATATATGTAGATTCCTCGTTGTTGGGGTACATCTATGTTTTTTTAGATTTAAGTTGTGGACGCATCAGTTAACCTAACATTTAAGTAAACTCATATTTGTCATTTCTGAAGGCAATATTTTTAAGTTAATTTCAAAATCTTACATTTGAATATGTTAAATGCGAGTTTACCGAAGCAATAACTTAACTTTTTCATCCCGACTAGAGTAAAAACACAAATGTATACCGTAAACAACAGGGAAACTAAATATATAACAAATATTTGTAAACTGTATATTATGGTTGTATCAATTTTGTTATTATTATTGTGTGAATAGTTCAATGTTTAATTGAATTTGTAATTAATTTTGTAAATAAAAAAATATATATATATGTGGGATTATTATTTCGCTGATACCGACATCTATAGTGTAGTTTTAGAACTAGCAGACAAATACACCAGCTAGATGGTGCACAGATTCCTTCTTTATCGGCAATTGTTTAAATGCAGATTACTGTAACTCAAATTCACATTTTTATTTACCCGGAAGAATCATAGATGGCTAAATCCGCCATTTTGTGGACACAATTTTCAATACAGAGTTTCCTATCTATTCTCTATTGTATGATCTGTGTGTGCAACTATGGGTGTGTTCAGCAGATACAAACTGTTGTTAACGTTTGCTTACGTTTCATGTTTTGTGCTGCACGTTTCATGTTTTGTGCAGCACAAAACATGAAACGTAAGCAAATGTTAACAACAGTTTGTATCTACTGAACACATCCATAGTTGCACACACAGATCATACAATAGAGAATAGATAGGAAACTCTGTATTGAAAATTGTGTCCACAAAATGGCGGATTTAGCCATCTATGATTCTTCCGGGTAAATAAAAATGTGAATTTGAGTTACAGTAATCTGCATTTAAACAATTGCCGATAAAGAAGGAATCTGTGCACCATCTAGCTGGTGTATTTCTCTGCTAGTTCTAAAACTACACTATAGATGTCGGTATCAGCGAAATAATAATCCCACATATATAAATTTTTTTATTTACAAAATTAATTACAAATTCAATTAAACATTGAACTATTCACACAATAATAATAACAAAATTGGTACAACCATAATATACAGTTTACAAATATTTGTTATATATTTAGTTTCCCTGTTGTTTACGGTATACATTTGTGTTTTTACTCTAGTCGGGATGAAAAAGTTAAGTTATTGCTTCGGTAAACTCGCATTTAACATATTCAAAGGTAAGATTTTGAAATTAACTTAAAAATATTGCCTTCAGAAATGACAAATATGAGTTTACTTAAATGTTAGGTTAACTGATGCGTCCACAACTTAAATCTAAAAAAACAACGAGGAATCTACATATATTTATATATATATATATATATATATATATATATATATATATATATATATTGAAAGCAATATGTGATGACTGCTTCTTTATGTAATATTCTGTATATTTGAATTTTCATTTTCTACCTTTTGCCTTTAGAGTAAGTAGCATGACACTATACAATACAATATAAATAATACCTAAATATTAGTAAATACATTCAACTCCCACAAAATACTAAGTAAATTGTACATATTTAAAAAATAGGGCCCTATATAAATGTCATACAATAATTGATATCAAAATATATAATACTCACAAACAATTACATCTAAAAAAACAAGAAATTTTTCTTTGAATTTTGAAAAATATGCTCATTGTAACAAATAAAGAATGCTATTTACAGGATTACTTAAGAGTTTTTAATAAGAAAAAAACTTGATGATAATATATAACTTTTGGCACTTTATTTATATATTGATAAGTAAAGCAAATATTTTGTCATTCAATGGACAACATTTGCCCTTTGGCTTTAACTGTTGATTGCACATTTGAAAGAAATTAATAGTTGTACTGTTTATATTTTTTAAATACCTTCCATTCTCTTCCATTGTGATAGTTCACTCCTCACTCTTGTCTACTGAAAGTACAAACTTCTTTCTCACCACCTTTTTGTGTGCTGCAAAATACATAAAGCAATTATGAATAATTTGAAAACCAATATTAAATTGGTTACCTTGGAATCCCAGTATAATTTGGCATTCAAAACTCTGATGCATGGTGATTTCTAAATACATACTGAAAAGCCTCTTCTTACCGCCATATACTTTTTCAGGAGTTTTCACTGTCATTTGGGGGCTGCACATGGTAACAGGACCTTTTCCTGGTGAAAACCATGCAAAAGTATCTCCCACAGTTCTCTTATTACTTAAAATGAAATAATATATGAACTACAAGAATATATGAGAAATGTGAACATACCGAAAAATTTATTCTTGCCAATGCACTTCTCAGTAGTATGCTATCCTCTCCAACGCACCCTCCTTAGAATGAGCTTCACAAATTACCGAATGCCGGGCCGGGCATTTGAAATACAGTTTTTTTATTGTTGATTCGCTGAAGCCGTATTTCTTGCTTTTTGGGATAGTTTACTTGTAATATGCTGTCAAAAAAATATAATTAATAAATTACCTTCTAAATACCGTAATTCATTACCTTATAGACCATAGATTGGAACATTCAGAAATCGAAAAAAGAAATGCTCCAATATTATGTATTTTTTGTTTGATGCACGATATGTTTTAAATGTTTTAATTACATATTACATTACTATATAACAAAATGGACGACAACGTCGACAACCGATCACCAACCGATAACAACCGACGATCTGACAATCTTCAAACCACCTTCAAACGATCGATAATAACTATTTCGCCATCTGCATGTAATACGAGCAACCGTCAGATTTAGTATTCCGGAAGAAGTCTAGATGACTCGTCGAACTGTGGTACAATGTTGTGTATTTCAGATCCCACCCCCTGGTTGCACAGACAATTTAATCGATGATTAGTAGGACAAAAACTTGATCAGGCTATCACTAATGCAAAATACGTATTACGTAATTATACTCAATGAATACACGCTATGTACTCGTATTTCTTAGTCTTTTGTTTCATTCATTATAATATTTCCTATACATATGTTACTGTGAAACTAGGTTTTTCTAGAGATTTACGTACTCGACTTCATTTTCTTAACGTTACTGTGTGTAAGTAGTCAAAGTATATGTAATACATGGGAAAATGAGCTTGTAAACTGTTTTTATATAATATTTGAAATTTATAGATTAAATATTTAATATGACTATCAGCTCAAAACATATCTTTGATTATTCTAAAAATCCCCGCAATACAGATTTAAATAAATACTGTTAAATTGAAAATATTACTCCAGATCATTTCATTGACACATTTTGCTGAATGACCTTGAATGGGGTTAACCGTAACCGGTGTTACAGGTACGTTCGTCCGTTAGTTAAGAAAGCAGAACTGCCAACCTGAAATTGTTATTTATGAAAACCGATGCCAATTACGGAACACAGGGTTGGTTGGTGATAGAACGAATAAAGAATCCCTTATTGCGCACGCGCAATAGAAATTAATTAACCTATTAAGGAAATGTTTAAAAATAAATTAAAAATATAAGGGACGTCGAACAAATGTTATTTTTGATCGAACAAAGAACAAATAGTTCTGATCTATTAATAAAAAACAAAAACAGGCCAAATAACTAAAGTTGGTGCCAACTTAAGGGTCAACTTTTGAAAAAAAAATTTTAAGACAAACGAATAACGATCAAAAGTTAATTTTGATCGAACAATGAAGAACAAATGACGAACAATTGAATGAGACAAAAATATTTATAAATAATTGATTCATCTCCGCCAACTTAAGGGAGCCGCCACAAACGAATTGCTTTGTTTGAACCACAAAGAAGACACCTAGTTTGAACTATTATCGGAGATGAATTTCTCATTGCAGATTTCTACAATTTTGTGGCGCCATTACGGTCGGGCCGTGCATAAAAGTATGTGACCTTGGTACACCGTGGTATATGAAGTAAAACATCTCTAGTGAATAATTTGTGATTAACGTCACTTTTGTAAATTTGAATTTTGAAATGATCAAGTATGATTGGTATTAATTCTTTTAAATAATATAATCTTATAAGCTAAATATTATTTGAAAACATTTATTTTTAATTTTAGAGAGATCCTTTAAATAAAATACAAAAAGATGGGTCCAGGAAAATATCAATTCAAATCTAAAGTATATGTAGGAATGTATATTATAAAAAGGTTTCAGATCCAAATTATAAGAATAAACATTTTTTCTCATTTCCAGTAAGTTTTTGCGAGAAATGTGGTTTTTAAATATTAATGCAGGTTGTGGTACAACATTGGAATATTCTGATTAAAAAAACTTGTATATATGTGAAGATTATTTCGAACTAAAGTTTCTCACAAGTACATTAAAAGCTAAATTAAGTGATCTGCAAGTAGCAGTACCTACTATTTTTCAAAAAGCAAACGAAGTTATATCAAGTGTGGCAGCAACAAGTGATCATTTAGATAATTTAGCAGGCACTAACAATGAAATTGACTAAAATATTTTGCATGATAATATAGGTAATTGTCCAAATCATCATATCGCAGGGGGAAATATTAAATCTAATATTATAAATTCTAAAGCACACAAAGTAAACAAAACCAAGAAAACAAGTGTAGAAAAAAAATTATATAGAATTACCAGAACTCCAAACTCACATAGATATGTAAGTTAAAAAAGGAACTTTTAAATACTAAAGTTATGTTAAAAAGAACAACAAAAGTCACTAGTTTAAGAATTTTACAAAATTTGGAGAAAGGTTTCAGTTCTGTAGGTTGGCGGTTTTTGCAGTCACAATTAAAAAATGTAAATTTAAAAAGACCAACATGGTCAAGTAATGATAAAGCTTTTGGATTAGCAATTTATAAACAAAGTCCTAAGTGTTATAGATTTCTCAAAAGAGTGTTTAACTTCCAGCGAAATCAACATTACAAAAACATTTGAATCAAATATGTTTCAAGGTGGGAATAAATAAACATATCTTTGTTAAATTGTCAAAGAGAGTATCTAAAATGAATGATTTAGATAAATGTTGTGCATTAGTTTTTGATGAAATTGCAGTCACACCTTCATTAACATACAGAAAAGATTTAAAACAAATATTAGGATATGTAGATTTAGCAACTTTAGGTAGAAAAAATGAAATTGCTGATCATGCTTTGGTGTTTATGATACAAGGTTTGAGAAAAAAGTGGAAACAACCAATTTGTTATTATTTTACAAAATATTCAATCAAAACAGCAAATTTAAAGTACCTTTTAACTGAACTTATTACAGAATTAGAAACAACAGGAGTCAATATTAGTTGTACAATGTCAGATCAGGGATCTAAAAATGTTGCAGGTATTAAAGAATTGGTAAGCAAAGATTAGACAACTCTCATTAGACTATACATATTTAATAAATGGGAACCCAATTACTCATATTTTGATGTATCACATCTGCTGAAAAATACAAGAAATGTTTTATATAAGTATACTATAATTTATGATGAAACCAAAGTGGTTAAATTTGAGTATGTAAGGCAGTGTTATGAAATTGATAAACTTTCAAAATTCCAAATGCTTTATGAGTTAAAAGATCATTTTTTTCAGTTAGATAAAGGATCTCATAAAATGAAAGTTTCAATTGCTCCAAAAACTCTAAGTAATCGACTGGTATGTGCCTTACAAACTATGTGCTCTTATGGAAATTTGTAACCTGGGGAAGCAATTTATACAGCAGAATTCATTGATATGATTGATATTGATAATTTTTTTGACAGCCTAAATAGGAGAACAATATATCCAGAAAATTCAGAAAAGTATTGGTTTTGTATTAATGAAAAATCTCCTCATTTAAAATTTTGGCAAAATATTATGAAAAGTATTGAATCATGGCAGTTTATTTCTGAAAATAACAATATAATTAAAAATATATTACTAGTGAAAAAGGGTTGGATCATTTCTTTAAAAGGTGTAATTAGAATTTGGGAAATATGTAAAAAAATTGGGATTTAAACATCTAAGATTAAGAGCATTAAATCAAGATGGTTTGGAAAATTTATTTGGTAATATTAGATAATATGAATCTCAAAATACAAATCCTACATGTGATCAATTTGTTGCTAATTTAAAAACAAGTATTTTAAATAATTTAATATCATCAATAAATAGTAGAAAATCTAATTATGAAGATAATGATCTTGAGTTATTAGATAATGTAAAAGATTTTTTGAATAAAGGTAATATTGATGAATTGTTAAAAGATAAGAATACCAATATACTTTTCACATATACTTACTGTGAGAACATAGATTGTTTGGAATTTCCAGCTGCTTCTTATGTTTGTAGGTATATATATAAGAAAATACAGACTATTGTATCAGATTGTTCATGCTGCAAGAATTGTTTGCTTTCAAATACTTTGAAAAGTCATCATTTGTTTACAATATTTAGAGAATATGATGATGACAAAACAAAATTATTTTGTGTCTGAAATGTTCTTAAAAACCATAATAAATATTTAAAATATTCATTTTAAAAAAATTAAAAAAATATATTTGTATTCGTCATAATGAGCCCTGTGATTTGATATATTACATGACCCGTTATAAACAATTATAATTTTTTATTTTCCATTTAATTCTACAATTTGCCCCCCAAAATGAATATTAGAGGTTTCTCCTTGTTTTTCCAGTAAAGTTCAGAGGGGCTAAACTTCCAGTTTTTCAATTTTTTTCCGCTTATGGTTTCGGAGATAAGGGGGGAATGGGTAAAATTTTTTATATTATTGTTAATATCTTTTAATTAATTTATTTTATATATATGGAAAAAATATATTTGTTTTCTTCATCATGAGCCCTTTTATTTGATATATAACATGCTGGGTTAGAAACAATTTTAAATTTATATTTTCCATTTAATTCTATAATTTGCCCCCAAAAAAAATATATTAGGGTTTTTTTTTATTTTTCCAGTAAAGTTAAGGTGAGGGTCTATACCTCCATTGTTTCTTCAAAATTTTCCAGCGTATGGTTTCGGAGATAGGGGGGGGTGGGTAAAATTTTTTTTTATTTTTGTTAATGTCCTTTAATTAATTTATTTCAAAAATATGAAAAAAATATATCTGTTTTCGTCATAATGAGCCCTTTCATTTGATATATAACATGATGGGTTTTAAACAATTTTAATTTTCCATTTTATTCTATAATTTGCCCCCCAAAATAAATATTAGGGTTTCCCCTTATTTTTCCAGTAAAGTTCAGGTGAGGGGCTATACCTTTTTTTCAAAATTTTGCAGCTTATGGTTTCGGAGATAAGGGGGGGAATGGGTAATTATTTTTATATTTTCGTTAATCTTTTTAAAATTTTTTTTAATATCAAAAAAATATATTTGTGTTCCTCAGAATGAGACCTTTCATTTGATATATTACATGATGCGTTTGAATTTTTTTTTATTTTTAAATTTTTATTTAATTCTATAATTAATATTAACGGTTTCTCTTTATTTTTCCTGTAAAGTTCGGACAACGTTCTATATTTCCTATTTTTTTCAAAATTTTAGGCTCAGTATTTCGAAGATCAAGGTGGGGGACAGTAGATTTTTTAGTTTTTCCCCCAGAAGTAACCCTAAAATCAAATTTTTTTCTTATACGATATGTACTCCTGATCGGCTCACCAAACTATACATTGATACCAAATTTCAACCTCTTCCGTCCAGTAGTTTTGAAGAAAATTGCTGTCATGTGACGCAGGCAGAAATACGGAACCCTAAAAAGACTGATAGTTAATCAATTTTTTTTAATAGAGATATATTTTGTTGAGACAAAGACTGATTTCTAATTTATTGTTTATTTTATTATAACAAATATTTATTACGTTCATCTAAGCACAGATTAATTGTTTTGTTGTTGATTTTTAATTTTATAATATCTTTGGGGAATATAGTAGTTTATTCAGAATTTATTATTTATTTTATTCAAACATATTTACATTTAATGCATCTGAGATTGTATTGTTATTTTTTAAAGTTTATAAAATCTTCCTTTGGGGAATAAATATAGTAGTTCAGAGTTTAGTTATTTTATTAAACCAAATATTTACATTCAATGCAGAGATTAATTGTTTTGTTTGTTATTTTTTAGAGTTTATGGAAAATTTATTGTTTAGTGGGATGATAGGGCTACTGGCGAACACCCACTCAAAAAAAAGTTAACGCGCCTTTTGCAATACCTGTGGAAATGTGCAGTTTTTCGTGTGCCTAATTTAATAATTTATTAAATTAATTGTATAAATTATTATACATGGTTATGTTCTGAATTTAATTTATAAATAAATTTTGTAGAGTATTACGTAGTTTTATTTCCTAATCTTTTACCAACATCAAATTACACGGTTTTGAAAATATTTCAATCGAATCAATCGATTGAAATAATTTCATAACCTAAAAATTGGTTTAATGAAAATATTGAAATTGAAATATACCACATGTCAAATTTGAGTTTCCCGCTTTTCAGGTTAGTTCAACTCCCAATGAACGTAGTGTCGCTGATGTACTGTTTCCGATGTTCTGTTGGGAATCAAACACCACAGATCACACAAGAGAATCAAACACTCTGTTCTTATTTTCTTTATGGTTATGAAATAGGGTGATCCCTTTCTGTCTGAACCCGGAAGAATTGAGTTTAGTTCCCTTCCTTTATTTTACGACGACGGTTTACAAGGCTTAACAGTTTCCTTTTGTATCTGTGGTTAATAGGGATTAGAGTAATGGAATGTATACTAATTTTCGATGATGTAAACGATATAATCTTTAAGAGATTTAATAAAACTTTTGAATTGCACATAATCACTTTTGCAAAAGCACAAGGGCTTCTGGGAGAGGTACTATGTTTTTATTAACAAATAGAAAGTGAAAAAGATCTGTTTTAGCCTGCAACTGAAGCTACATTGACAAATGAGATATTTATACAACTTTTTGCTCCAATAGTTACCTCTCATCGAATAATGAATTGTCAGTTTGGAAATGCCTATGATTCCATAAGGTGTGATGAAACCTTGACCATCTGTTTCCAAGAGGTAATTTATTGTGTTTTTGCTGTTTTCAAAGTATTAAGCAGTAGAATTTATAATTTAATATTGGTTTGAAGTATTTTCTGTAGGAATTGATTTAGGTACTTTATAACAAGCACTGGTATAGCAACTGAACAATTTTCTGAATACTTAGTTACTTTGAAGAATGGAAGTGGTCATTCTGCTGACTGGTAGAATATATATTTTCCATTCTGAATTTCAGTTAAAGATCCATAGTCCTATTAAATATTTACCATTCAGCCTAATTGTATTCAAACATTGTATTGATAATTTACTGTCATTCTATATAGGTACAGTAGAACCTATGTAATTCAAACCTTGAGAAGTCAAAACCTCTATAACTCAAAATGTATTGTTCCCCCTTCCCTTCAAGCCCCAAAAACGCCATTTCTTGAAATCTCAACCCTCTGCAGGTTGAAATAATTAGTGAGTCCCTACAAGCTTGTATATGTATCAAAATAGCTATTTTGGTTTTTCCCCCTATAACTGAAACAAATAAATTTGGATTTCTGTATTTCGATTATATCAGTGCTTGATGGTAAAATCTTTTAATCCTCATTACCTCAAACTTTATCGATCTTAAGAATTTGACATGTATGCAAAAATGGATTTTATGACTGATGTTAATATGTGCTTGTTTATGGTATCAGGTGTTTCATTTTGAGTATGTATTATTTTAAATTTAATTTGAACTTTAGCAAAGCAAGTCTAGTTGTCAATTGTAAAATTATCAGCAGAAGTAGTTTAGTTCTAATGCAGTTTACAACAATTTTTAAAACATTATCTATGAAAAAAATGATCCTTCATGAGTCAAAAACTCTCATTTTTTTTGGCCTCTCCCTTGAAGTTCAACTTACAGAAGTTCTACTGTATACAGTGTGTCTGTAGTTGAAGTGTACAAGAGGAAACAAATCTTTATTTTTTATTTTATGGCAAAAAGTTGTCTTTGTCTGCAAGAGGCCTCCAACTGGCTGGTCCCATTCCTTAGCAACAGCGGAATCACGCCGGGATAAAAATTTTTATGTTGAAATAGTATTACATGACTCTTAATAAATTTATGTTTACAATATTAAGAAATAAAAAATAACTTCATATAAATATGTATGAGTATGTATAAAAACTATTTTTCCATTAAATGATAAAAAATAGCGACATCACGTCAGATCAAATGCCTAAATTTGACAGCGCTTATTTACGAGGTTAATTTATTTGTGTCCATTTAATTTTAGCATAATGTAAACTCAAATTCATTGATCTATTAATTAATGTATATAATGAAGTTTCATAATAAGAGGAGAGGAAAGTAGTTTTAAAGCATTATTTTGTATAGAAAATTGCTTAATATTTTAAAGATTAATATATATTATACTTATTCAGGCCATTTCAAATAGCAGATGAAGTTTATAATATTCATCAGGATATTGGTGCAAGATATTAAAATTAACAAAGGGGGTTTATGCATTGGTGTGTTGGAAGAGTGAAATGTGTATAATTGAATTCAGAAAGTTAATATTTTAATACCAAAAACAGTTTAAATGATATTCTGTAAGTAGTTATTATCACATAGTTCAGAGTGTCATACCCCAAACAGAAAGTGTTCCCAGTTTTCTGGGCAATAAATATTCAGAGTAACAAATAGATGGATGTGATTTTCTGCAGAACTAAAGTAAAAGACCATATTGAGAGTCGTGAGTGCAATATATATTGGAGAATGTAAACGTGCAAGATGTTGAAGAGCAAATATTTCTCAAATTATTCAATTATATAAAAATATATTATATTTGTAGTAATCAGTTAATTTTTAAGCAAATTAGCATATTAATCTAAAAAAAAGTCAATGAGTAGCTCCTCCAGGGGTTTTTATGCAGTCATATTGAGAACAGTCATATGATTGCCCTAAGTGAGAGGTGATGTACTTCCCATACATAAGGCGTCCCATACAACAGCCAAATCTGAATTTCGTCTTATCACGTCGAAATCGTCTGAGCCTCATGTCTAACATAGCCACTTTAACAAATTTGTATTTGGCACTCAAACACGACATCCCATTGGTCATTTTGGTTTTGTCAAGTTTTGCATCAGTCCAAGCGGCGAGCCACAAGTTGTGGTGTCAACGGTTGCACCAAAATGAGTCTGTAAGCTCTCAACCCCATTCCCAGCCAGGTATGATGATGGAGTGGTATTCTTTGATATAATTATCCCGATTGGTTGGTGGAAATTTCCTCACCAAAATGGGAACATAAAAACAAGCGCATGATCAGCCTGCTTGTCTTTTAAATTTTGCAGTGTATCCTCCCAGGAAATTAACGCACTAGTTTCGTTTTCACATGTTCTTTTGTGGGAGGAAATGTCCTTCCCAAAGTCCAGCAGTCTCACTGTTTCAACATTAACGCTTAAGCCTCGGCGGACCTGTTTTTCATCAAAAGCTAAAATTCCATACCGAGCTGTTGGAGTGTCCTGGCAAATTATATCTATATTGTTTTTAAATAACCAAAAAAAATTGTCATCAAATCCTACTCCAACATTAGAATTTTTTAAGTATTTTTTATTGTGGATTGACAAGGGAGAGGAAGGATATTTTGATTTCTTAATAGGTGGTAAGTAGTAGGACTTTTAGTATGCAACAATAAACAATTAAGAAGCCATTCGGAACTGTATCTACGGCTTGTACATTGTTTGAGTTTACTCGTGCGCAGAATCTCATCTGTGACCATTCTCTATAAGGTGACATAAAAGTGATATAAAATAAAGCAAGAAATTTTTGAAACAAATTTATTAACCATTAGCAACACTCATTAACATTAGAACCTATACCATCAATTTTGTTTTTCAAAATGTTAGGTCTTATAGTTTCGGAAATAAATGAGGAATGGGTTAATTTTTTTAAGTTTTGTTAATACCATTTAAACAATTTATTTTAAAAATATGAAAAAAAAATATTTGTATTCCTCATGAGCCGTTTGATTTGATATTACATGATATGTTTTAAATAATTTTAAATTTTTTAGTTCTGAATTCTGTATGTCCCCTCCATTAACTATTTAATATTAGGGCTTTCTCCAAATTTTTCCTGTAGGGTTCAGGTGAGTCCCTATATACCTAATTTTTTTCAAAATTTTAAATAAATAAATAAGCAACAGAAACATTTGGGATTAAGTTCTCAAGTATATAACTTGTATTTTCATGTAAAGGCAGATAGACATTAGTTCCTCAAATTGCAGAGGTCTCTAATACTTTGTAACATAAAAAGTACAAGTTGTACAATTTTTTCACACTCAATGCTGTCCCAATGGTCAATATGTCATCTTCATGGATGAATTAATATAGACAACAGTGTTAAAACTGAAGGATTGGTTATAGACTACAAAACTGTTTGTTTGTAGATATGTGGTACACTAAAGGTAAAAGTATGTATACTGTTTACACATAATTGCTGTATGACAATTTTAGTTCCTCAAATTGCAACTGTCTTTAATACATAGAGATTTATGTATTGCCCTTTTAACATAACAAGTACTCATAAAATGACAGTTACTCAAATTTTCAGTTAAGTTAAAGGACAAATTAATTTAAAATATACTTACATATTCACTAAATGTAGTTTTTCTTTATTTTTAACATGTTTCTATCATAAACTATGTTATTTTCTTCTAACCATTTCTGAATTTGAATTTTCTTGACTGTACTCGCAGAGCGTTTATTGACAATAACACTATGATAGCTTGCATTATCCATAATTATCACTGATGGGTTTTCCAGATTGCACAATAACTGATATTAGAACCAATGTAAGAAATTTTTGTGATTCATGTCATCATGGTAATCCCTGTCTCTAGTATCTGATGAAAATACCAGTTCTGCTCCTGGGACAAATCCTGCCCTGCTTCCAGCATGATTCACGATAAATCTAATAAAACAACTTTAAATCACCATGTTTGAAGGTAATCATAAAAACTCACCTTTTACCACTTCCTTTAATATTTTCAACACTTTTGGATTTGGAATCCTGCCATGAATAACCTAATGTTCCATACTGAAAGATCCATGTCTCATCAAAAAAAAAAAAAATCAAACAAAGTTTCTGTTTTATATTAAATATATTCTCTCAAAAATGTAATTCTTTTAACACTTATGTGGACCAAATCCATTAATTTTCGTTTTGGATCTAATTGTTTGAATTCAAAACCTATTGCATGTAGAATTCTGAACTTTTAGAGCCGAGATACAATTGACGATCCAATAATTTTTTCAACAATGTATCTAAATTTATATGTTCCCCTGGAACGAAAACTCCTGAATATTTTCAAGATTAATTAATGTTGGTTACTTTTACTTACAAAATACATTCAGTTAAGTTTCATCAATATCTGTCACTGTTTTTTTATAATCATATTGTCTTTTGGGACTTTTTAGCGCCCCTCTTTTCCGTTAATTCTGGCTTTAATTCTCTCAACAGAGTGTACACTTACTCCCAAAGCTTCAGCAACTCTCTATGAGGTATGAAAATATTAGTGCCTCACAACAAACTAAATGTTGACCCACTCAATAATACTGAACGTGAATAACATCTAATAAAAACACTAACGTATTTCGGAGGTACAGTAGGATCACCATTTTTATTTTTCTTGAAATAATTAAAACTTGAAGCTATCATAGCTTTGTCTCGGCTACTAAAAGGTTTCGGCATTGTTCTACTGTATAAATTCCTAAAAACTGAAAAAATACTAAAATACAATGAATAAACAGGTGTTATAAATAAATATATGCTGTAAAAAAGTAAATTTGAAATTAATTATTATCGCTTTTCTTTAACAACTCGAATTGTGCAAATGCTCTCATCAAAATTGCTCAAAGAAAACAGGCCGAACAGGCGGGAAATTGTGACCAGTGTTGTTCTCGATCTAAAAATATTTGTACTAGAAATATCGGGTAAATAGTAATAGATTTACAGATGACTGTAATAGCTCCTATTTCTCTCCATTACGTATAGATGGCGCGGTAACAGTAGAGGTTTTCCCGGGCTTTTGAGCCAAGTAATAGGCAACTTTGTTAGTTCTGTATTTTAGTTTACATTTTAGAGATTATTTACCAACTTATGTAGAATTTCATACAGAATAACCTAATTTTATCAGAAAAGACTGTTTACACTGTAACTTCGACACCCTTGCTTTTAATACCAGACATTACTAGCCTGCAGAAATAATCTACTTTAGAGCGACTTATGACAAATTTATTTTGTGTGACATTAACCAAAGGGATTTAAATAATTCCAGAGCATGATGTCTGGATTTTTACTTTGAGAAGACAATACAAACAAGAGATAACCTCTCGGGGGGTCTGTGGCTTAGCGGAAGAAGCGCTTGCTTCGAAACTAAGATCTCTTTGGCCTAGCTGGTTCGAGTCCGGCTCTCGCCTATGGGTATTTGTGGTTGTCTATAAGCGCTCTGCGATACGTTTGAAATTGCTAATATAGTGGAGGGATGGGTTATCCCAGACGCATTTAAATATGCACCTCTGCTAACTCGAGGCTGGCTAATTGCTGATCGGCGAAGGCCACAAACAAACAAACAAAAAAAAAGAGATAACCTCAATTTTGACGACAAAGCTCTAAAACTTTCTAGATGTTTCGATGTAGAAATAGTGTTTTTTGATGTTTCTCAGTTGCTTCTGTTCAGTGCTGCCGTTTCTACCGATTTTTTGGTAGTCTACCGGTTTTTGACGATTTTCAAATTGTTCTACCGATTTTCGAAATATGAAATTCGGTAGATTTCATATGAAATTTTACGATTTTTTAGAGTAACCACCAAACTGTCAATTAATCACCTATTTTGTCAATAAATTCTTTCATACTATTTATTTTCCTAGCAAATATGTATCTTGATTTTCTGTATAACACAGTTAAACCAACATGTAATTATACTAACTTTCCGATGGCTACCGAAATCTACCGAAATTTATCCTTAAAAGCTACCGATTTCTGTACTCTCGCTAGTGTGCAGCACTGCTTCTGTTGTACAGAGATTGCTCGTTGGTTGCTTAGAGCATGTACTTTCTAGAGATAGCCTGCAGTGCACAAATGTCGTGGTAAGACTAAGGAGAGAGAGGGCAATAGAGAGGGCAAGAGGCTATTTCACTTGGTTGGGAGCTGCTTCCAATGAAATACGTTCAGCATGTTGTTCATTGGCTGCTTTCACCCACTAGTGCAATAGTCTCTTACTGTCTCTATTGCCCTCTCTTTCTAGCGTTGGCACTATTTTATGCTCGACAGGCTATATCTAGATGGTAAATGATCTAAGGTTGTTTGTCGATCTTCATATTTTAAAAAAGCGAAAGCAGTTTTGTGAAACTCAGGTTGATTTTTATATTTGAAATCATTTTTAATATATGATTTAAAGGAAATTAATGAAAGGGCTTGAAAGTAATAGAATATAAGGGTAGTGTAATAGAGTAACAGAATTATGTCAAAAGTAATAGATCTATTACAATGGGTGAGTTCAGCAGATACAAACTGTTGTGAACGTTTGCTAACGTTTCATGTTTTGTGCAGCACAAAACATGAAACGTGCAGCACAAAACATGAAACGTTAGCAAACGTTCACAACAGTTTGTATCTGCTGAACTCACCCTATGGTAATGACGGGAACAACACTGATTGTGACCACAGATCATACAATAAATTGTGACATTAATCGCTGTCATATATGAAATTTGAAATAAAGACACAGAATTTCTGACGACTTATGCTTTGTGTTTTGATAAGTTAACAGTACAGAATGGATTTACATAAAGCAATGCTAAGGGGATGCGAACTAAAATTAAAACTATCGATTCAGAAACCCATCAAAATGTAATGTCACTTTCTGTCTTAGAGCATTTACTTTCTAGAGATAGCCTGCAGTGCACAAATGTCGTGGTAAGACTAAGAAGAGAGAGGACAATAGAGAGGGCAAGAGGCTATTTCACTCGGTTGGGAGCTGCTTCCAATAAAGCATGTTGTTCATTGGCTGCGCCCACCGACCATCCACCCACTAAGTGAAATGGCCTCTTACTGTCTCTATTCCCCTCTCTTTCTAGCGTTGCCACGATTTTATGCTTGACAGGCTATATCTAGATGGTAAATGATCTAAGCTTTCTGTTTATAAAGACATTATATGATAATTAAACTAATACCGAATAAGATAAATGTACCTATACACGAAAAACTTACGTACTCATGTTTGGTTAAAGCTGTTTTGCAGTATTATTTAAATAAAATATATCATTTACTAGTGTATAAAAATTCTTCAAACAACATTTTGTCATCTAATAAAATGTAAAGAAATAGCGGCAACGTTGCTGAGATCGGCCACGGTAGTGCCTTTCGAGGCGATGTAATTTTACCAATATAATGGCCCATAAGCAATTTAGGAAAATTTTATTTCGAAATTGGCATCAAATAATCACCAAAATGACGTCATAGCCCTGGGTGCTGAACTGAACCATATAAAACAAAGTTGTTTATAAACTAACATTAAGTCTAAATACAAATTTTGAAATGAAAATTCGAATTTTTAAAATAATTCTATGTAGCTACCTCCCACCTCCACACACTTTTCCGCTAACCTAATAATATACCGCTCAGATAGTTATGACCCATCCATAAACATGTCATAGTATTGGAAATGTGTCATCTCAAAATGCTATATATCTCTTCCATGAAAAATTTCCTAATACACTTGTGTCAATGAGAGTTTGCAAATTATTTATAAAATTTAATGAATCTGGGCTGGTAATAAATGTGAAGATATCTAAGAAAGCATACCGCGAAAAAATGTTTCCGAAATGTTCAAATACACTTGCTGTTTTAAATTTTCCTCTGTAAAATATGGACCAATAACTTGGATCAAAAAATTATACACAATTAACTTTTTTATAACACTTGTTGATAACATAATAGAGTTGTCAAAGGTTTAATGATGGCAAGTTTGAGAAGTTGCATTCCCATTTCTGCAAAATTCTTGTTTGGTTTTTAAGGTAGTTTTCACCTATCTATGAACAAGTGTATGCTACAGCTTTGGCTTGAAATGTGTAATTTTGTTTTCCTTAAAAATTAAATAACTGACTTTTGCTTATATCCAGTAGTTTGTGCATGTTTTTTTAAAAATAATTTCGGGTTATCTAAAACTAACTCTGTTGCTAATAATGTAACTGTGTCATTTTCGTCGTATGTTTCCTTAGAATTCTTCACATTCGTCAGCAATCGAGTTTCATTAAATTTTATAAATAATTTTCGCAAGCCACCCTTTTACACAAGAGAACTATTGCATATTGATATGACACATTTCCCGTACTATAACACTGAATTAAATTCGCGTTTCTCTAATTAACATTTTTGTTTTCTTTTCCAAATCAGAATTCTGGCATAATATGATGTTTATTTGATGTGTATGGATAGTTGATAACTATCTGAACTGTAAATTATTAGGTTGGCGGAAAAGTGTGTAGAGGTGTAGACTTGATGTTAGTTTATAAATAACTTTGGTCTATAACATTTTTAATGAAAATAATAACTAATAGTACTTCTCTCTTGAGGCATTTTCTATTTTTCCTAATTTATTAACACCCTGTATATCTGATTGCAATTTTTATATATTGTAAATTGATTTTCTGGACAAGCAGAACTTTTCATAAAGAACGACTTTATGCCGTAAAATTAAGAATAAAGATTTTTTCCTCTTGTGCACTCCAGCCGGGAACCCATCATATATATACAGGGTGTAAACGGTTTGAGTGCAAAGATTTTGTGCCATTTCACTCGACTGCAATGAAAACCGTTACAAACACCCTGTACGATCGATATACTTTCATGGCATATCTTGACATTTAAGCTAGATATTTATGATGAAAATATGACATTTACGTTGATGTTTATCGTGTTTTTGCAAATATTTTTACGATTTTCGGAAAATGGTTGATTTTACCTTATAGATAATTATACCGAATGTGATTGTCATGTCCTCGTTTGCGTGACAGCTCTCGTTTTTGAGATATGACACAAACTTATCTTTTTTTTTGTATGGAAACCATAGTTGGCTATGACCTCAAAAAATCGGACATTTTTAGAGCTTTTCAACGAGATAATACTCGATATAGTTATTCATAAAAATAATGGAGTTATGGATGCTTTTCTCTCTTATTTTCACGTATTTAACGTAGGTAGCCATGAAAAAGATTGTTTTCACTTTGACGTTTCCTCATTTGTGAGTAATTCCATTAGTAGTGCTGAACTGACAGTCGACAGATTGACAAGTTTTTGTGATAAAATGGAATATTCTAACGAAGAAAAACTGAATATGGTGGAATGTTATATCATATGCCATAAAAATTCAGTTCGCGCAGTTGAGGAATACTTTCATAGATATTTTAATCGTCGTCAACCTGCTCTATGTACATTTAAGAGGCTTTACGATAGTTTACGCAGATATGGATCTTTTACTAAACCACCAAAGGAACGTAATCAAATTAACGAAGCAGCACAAATAAATGTTTTGGCAATGGTAAATCAAGCATTAATTCGTGAGATTGCGGCAGAAGCTGGCACATCTCAACGAACTGTAGTTAAGGTACTGAAAGTGCACAAGTTCCACCCGTACAAACAGTTTCTCAAACCTTACATGCTGGTGACGAACATCGACGTATTTTGTTTTGTACATGGTTTAGAGACATATGCCTTGACAATCCACAGTTTCCATTAAAGGTGTTATGGTCAGATGAAACTAGATTTACTAACTGCCGTATGTTCAATAGACACAATGAGCATATCTGGGCTAAAGAAAACGCTTTCCATGTAGAACAGAGACGACCCCAGTTTTTAGACATGTTGCATAATTTGAATTTGAGAACTCGTTTAGAAATTGGTTCCAACTTGATGGAGCACCTGCTCATAACTCGTTATTAGTAAGACAACACTTAGATAATATCTATCCATATTCTTGGATAGGAAGAAATGGCCCACGCGAATGGCCACCCCGGTCTCCCGATTTGGCCGTTACAGACTTCTATTTATGGGGTGCGCTAAAAAACAAAGTATACAAAAGAAAGTATGAGACAGTTGGTGACCTAAGGGAGGCGGTATTACAAGCATTGAAGAAATTGATAGGCGGTCTGTGAGGAAAGCGATAATGTCAATCTTAAAAAGATGCAATTTTTGTCTAAATAACAATGGTGGACTTTTCGAACTTAAATTGTAACCATTATAATGTACTTTAATTTCTTAGTTTTTAGTAAGTACCTACTTATTTAGTTTTTTCGTTATATCTGATATACCTAATAAAAAAATCGTTCAATGTTTTTTGGAATAGTTATTAATAAATCAATCTATTTGTGAAAATTAGAGAGAATAGCATCCATAACTCCGTTATATTTATGAATAACTATATCGAGTATTATATCTTTGAAAAGCTCTAAAAATATCCGTTTTTTTTGAGGTCATAACCAACTATGGTTTCCATTCAAAAAAAGATCAGTTTGTGTCATATCTCGAAAACGAGAGCTGTCACGCAAACGAGGACATGACAATCATATTCGGGATACAGTCCCCTTCAATTTTGATATTTACACTTTTTTTTATAAAATCAAAACCAAAGGAGCTAGAGGGATTTGATTAAATCGACAGAATTTCATTTTTTCAAAATATCTAGTAAGCCATGACTTTTTACAAAAATCCGAAAGTGTCATTAAAGTGGGCCAGTAAAACTGAAAATCTTTCCCAATTTAACCATTGCTTTATCTCCGCTAGTTTCCGAGATCCCCATACTGATCATAAAAAAAACTCACCCTGTATATATATATATATATATATATATATATATATATATATATATATATGTTTTTAAGTTTTCGCGGGCACTCAATGTTTTAGGTGGTTTCCGGGAATTCATCCGCGTCATCGTTGAATAACGAGCAAATATTAGGTTCGAATGAATGAATATTTGTGATAGTAAATACCTACGAAAGGTTGCGAAAATATCTCACATTAATTAAAAAAAAGTGTGACATGGTAGTGTGGATTTTGACAATAATTCGCTTGACTTATTAATTGGTAAGGTCACCACACCTTACGCACTATTACCTTGTTATAGAAGAAAGAGTACAGGGAGTCAATATTATTGAAGGTAATGCTAGGTATGAAATGAATAGAGAATGATACAAGTAGAGGTCATTAAATTTAATTTTGGTCATTTTAATTTTTATTAAAAAAAAACAAAGATACAATCATGATAAATTGAGAAAATGCCGGAGAGTTACATTCCTAGTGAGTCGGATGTCTGCAGAGCGGACAGTGATAACTACGACATGAGTACACACGTTTCTGTACTGCATTGGCAATATGAGGTGAGGAGGTGCGAGTTCGAACACCGATATCACATGTGCCTATTTTGGTAGTGTGGTCTAAAGAAATTTAGATTTTGTTCGGTGTGAGAACGAGCATGCTTATAGTATTTCCATATTGGCCTAGTGTTGGCAATATGAGGTGTTGGGGTGCAAGTTCGTACACTGATTTAACATGTGCCTATTTTGGAAGTGTGATATGAAGAAATTTAGATATTGTTCAGTGTGAGATCGAACATACGTATAGTATTTCTATATTGGCCTAGTGTTGGCAATATGAGGTGTTGAGGTGCAAGATCGAACATTATTTTCACACGTGCCCATTTTGGCAGTGTGGTCTAAAGAAATTTACATGTGGTTCAATGTGAGATCGAGCATTCTTGGAGTATTTCCATATTGGGCAAATGTTAGCGATATAATTTGAGATTACTAGTCGTTCCGTAACAAATGACTCCAAGGATTGTAACTGGCACTTGTAATACTTGTAATTATCAAGTCAATTCCTTAAACACATTTCACTTACTCTTGCTATTGAATTAGATATTTGAATTGATGGATAAGTACGAGTACTTGTAATATTGAGTTTAATGTCATGGGAATGAAATTTTAGATAAACCCGAGGACGTGTGCTAGTCAGGATGGCCGTGTCGGAGATAACGAAATAGTTGGTTTCTCAAGTGGCGAAGGTCTAGAGACTATATGGTTTATATTATCAGAAACAGGATATTTATGCTTTCGTACTTTTGTTTACGCTTATTACGTTTATTATATTCTATTACAAATTTGCCAGCTAGGGATCGCGAGTGATTCATAATCGCTCGGCGTGCTGCTGATTACGCAATAGTGTATGAGTCAGGTGTTATGCACGATGTTTTTCATGAGTATTGAAAAGAATCATATCGAGAGGAACGAAGCAGTTCTGTTCTAACTTCGAGCGCGGTAAGATCGCAGAAGGCTATCGCATAATCGGGATCTCGTCGCGGTTCCGAGTAGACTACTTTGTGAACCAATTTAGATTAATAATATCATATCGCTACGCCGATCGAACTTATTTTAGGTGGCACCCGAGATAAATTAATTATAAGCATTATCTATTGTTTGTATAGTTTGAAACTCCAGTGGTAGATCATTATGGTCCCTTCGGTCAATTTAATGTGATTATTATTTGTCAAATAAATGTTTAGCCTAAATTTATCCTTCGTGGAGAAACCCGACATATATATATATATATATATATATATATATATATATATATATATATTAGGGATGTAACGAATGTTCGATTTTCGAAATTCGCGAATACGAATGCGAATGCGAATTTTCTGTTCCAATATTCGCGAATACGAATACGAATGCGAATATCACATCAAAATTTACTTACTTTGGTTTAATCAAAAATTATAACCTAAATTGTGCTTCGTAATCATTATAGAAAGCCCCTCTTCTATTTTTAATACATAATTTGAAATAGTTGTGGAATCTTTGTTGTCTCACAGATGTATAAGCACAAAATTTTGTATCCTAACACCAAACCCTTACACTCAACGCTCTTTCAACAGTTAAGCTGTCATCATATTGGAGTGAACCAAACAAGTTTTTTTGATTTATGAGAGAAGTTATAAGAAGTTATTATAATTAAACAGAAAAATTATATAATTAAATTTATGGAGTCAAATAAAAACTAAAATTATATGGATTTACATATTTAAAAAAAAAACAGTTTCAAAAACAAAGTGACGAACGAATCTAACCTTTGTATAGGTTTAAAAGTAAGATTCTGCAAGTTTGTATATTTCTCAGTAAAATGAGATTGAATGAATGAGAATTGGTCAAAAAATAATTGACTTATGACGAGGTATGTTTTAACATCCTGACAGCTAATTTCTCTTATTTTGCACAATTAACTAGGCCTAAACACAAATTTCGCTTCGTTGGCTATCGCTACTAATTTAAATTGACAGCTGCGAAAATGGTACTAGCTAATGACGATAAAATTTGCATCAATACTTTAAATTAGAGAATGATACATGACGAGTTCTGCCATAATTTGTTGCTAGGCGATATAATAAAAAAGCATAACTTACAATTTTGTTAAGAAATTTCACCTATCACAATTGCCAGGCGGGCGCAAAGTAGGCAGGTGCCCAAGGAGTGTAAGAACGCAAGTACGACAGTTATGGTGCTTTTATTTCAATTTATCTAACTAATGGGGTTTTATAAGCTGTGTCCCTTGTAAACACATACAAAGAATTCATTGTGTCTTTACTGGAAATTAAATTAGGGCTTTTGTAGCGATTTTATATTGTCGGATCGCTCAGTGGTTTGTTTTCGGACCCAGTTTCAGCGCGTACCTGTCACTTTGACGCAACTCACGGTCCGAACCGCACAGAGCTCGTTTACATCTCTGACAAAAGGCCTGCAGCTAGTCTGAGCGTTCCACAAACACGATAGGTTGTATATTTTCCTTCCAACCAAAAAAAAAAACGTGAAACGCCATAAACGGTTTTTTTAGACAAAGGGACAAGTTCTGTGGATTTAGCAGCGCTACCCAAAGAAGCAAAATTTGTTATCCGGAGATTTAAAACATACGCACCTTTATAGTGTAATAGAACAATTATTTTTTGACAGATTTTTGAACGTGACCTCCTGTTATATCTGCAAATATTCAAGCTTTACACTTATTTTTAAAACTAGAAGTGTGACCCAAGAAAGTACCAGCATATTTTAAAGTTTGTCAAAGTTTAGATATGTCTGCAATTTTGTTTTTAAAACTGATTTAAGAAATGAAGTCAGCACTCTGACAGCATCAATTGTCGAGAACCTTTATCAGTTGCGGTCCCCTCAATTGATTGAATTTCCAGAAGATTGTAGCATAATTTCATTGACAGGTTTTCGTTAACCTAAGAATTCTTTGTCCTAGAAATCACAAGGAAACGGCGTTATATGCAGTACGACTCCTGATTTCGAGTCTCTGTGAGCTAGTTTTCCCTGAAACTTCCAAATCTCGAAATTCATTTAGCCATAAAATCCTATATCATGTTATGAAACTGACATAACTTGCTTCATTTTATTTAGCAATTTAGCCTGATTACATATACATGTCAGGGTTCCAGAAGAAATGTATATATGTAGTTGACATGTATGTCATCATACAACTGTTATTTCTCATTGCAAGTACAACTTTTGAAATCCCAAGTAAGTTATACAGTGTGCAATGTTCCTAATGAGTAACATCATAATATTTACGCTTTTCATTCTCAAACATATTCGCAAAAAATTCGCATGAATAACCGCGAATGCGAATATTAAAAAACACGCGAATATTCGCTAATGCGAATGCGAATATTCGTTACATCCTGATGGCAATATGTGGTTGATGATTAATTCCGGTGTACATCGGTTTGTCTCTATTAGTTTGAAAAATCACTTGACGTTTCGCCAAAATCATATTTGGCTTTCTCAAAAGATACTAAATAACAGTTGCTTATATTTATAGGGTCAGTAATTTTGAAAAGCATTTTTTAGCTATAATTATAGTCCTATATGCCCTTTTGTGGAGTCATTAGTATTAAAGTTCTAGACAAATAAATATAAATTAAATATTCCGAATATTTTACAATAATGCTGACTGAAAAGAAATTTCTATATAGTGATATTCATTCACATCATATTTGAAAATTTAAATTCAGAAGATATTTTCAATATACAGATTGTTCATGCTCACCGTTTAACTCATAGAAATTAACCAGATTTTTTTTTTTCCTTCGGGGATTATAATTGGCCTTGAGCTACCAGGCTATGTCGGCCAGTCAAAGTGGTCTTCTAGTGAGCATTGTCTGGGATTTTTACCCATACCCAACTAGAATGTATTTATTAATGTATTCATCAGAAATTTAACGTATCGCAAAGCGCATATAGACAACCACAAATACCCATAGGCGTGAGTCGGACTCGAACCAGCTAGGCCAAAGAGAACTTAGTTTAGAAACAAGCGCTTCATCCGCTAAGTCACTGATCCCCCATAACCAGAAATTGATTTTTACAGATGACATGAAACAAAACATTATGTGAACTCCGGTGATCCGATTTAGGGACAGAACAAAAATATAACAAAAAATAATGAACCGATTCTGAATCGATTCATAACTGCTTCCGCGAAAACCCCTAATATATAATGTAGTTTAAACATTGATCTTGAGGAAAAACACAATACATCAACTTGACAATTAATTGATAGACAATTTTTTTTATGATGTGAAAGATGTATTGATTTTACAGAATTTTTGATATCTTGATACTAATTCAAATAGTGTTGTCTTAATTGAATTAAGAAGAGTTATTAAATAGTAAATTGCCTCAAAATAGTTTTATGCATATTTATGGTTTGAATTATATTCAGTTGAATTTTGGTATATTGAATATGTATATACAAAATATATATTATAGAAAGGGGTTAATAAAATACAGTAGTAACAAGTGGATTAAAAAATATACTTCAGTGAAGTTATTATGACAGACTATGTTACTGAATTTAGATTATTTTCAATTTCTAATAAATTACAGTAAATTTTGTAGATCTGTCTTTTTATTGATATTATTGTGTTGGTTGTTTCTTTCTCAATAACTCTTACCCACCTAAACTCTTAAAAAAGTTAATTTTTAATAACCCACAAGTCATTGCAATTGATGGACTACGACCACTTAGTACCGTACATATTAATTCTTATCCAACAAATTTTAAACACAATTATGTCTCAATTCCTTACATTAAAAATATTACGCCTAAAATCCGACACATTTTCAAAACTGAAGACATTACATTTGCACAAAAAACTATCAAAACTGTAAATTCTCTTTTTAGCAAAATAAAAAAAAACTCCAACTAATCTTAAATCTAATGTAATCTACAAAATTGACTGTAAAGACTGTCAAACCTCTTATATTGGCCAAACATCTAGAAATCTGAAACACAGAATCAGTTCCCACAGAAGTGACATTAGACTTGATAAAGAATTTTGAAAATGCTCGAGTTTTGGCTTGTGAAATGAATAGTTTCAAAAGAAATTTCTTAGAGATGGTATATATTAACAACCAACACAATAATATCAATAAAAAGACAGATCTACAAAATTTAAAAATAATTTACTGTAATTTATTAGAAATTGAAAATAATCTAAATTCAGTAACATACTCTGTCATAATAACTTAAATGAAGTATATTTTTGAATCCATTTGTTACTATAACATAGTCTGTGATAATAACTTAACTGAAGTATATTTTTGAATCCATTTGTTACTACTGTATTTTATTAACCCCTTTCTATAATATATATTTTGTATATACATATTCAATATACCAAAATTCAACTTAATATAATTTAAACCATAAATACGCATAAAACTATTTTGAGGAAATTTACTATTTAATAACTCCTCTAAATTCAATTAAGACAAGATTATTTGAATTAGTATAAAGATATCAAAAATTCTGTAAAACAATACATCTTTCACATCATAAAAAAATTGTTCAGTCAACTTACGTATCAATTAATTGTCAAGTTGATGTATTGTGTTTTTCCTCAAGATCGTTGTTTAAACTACATTATATATTATTATTCGATCCTCTAAATGTTTGGTTTTAATATTTAATCCTCACTTACAGTAAGTTGTCTTTATATTTTATTTAATAATAATAATAATAACAGAATTTGTAATTATAATAAAATATAATGGTTGTAAAAATATGAAATAAATGAAAATAGCGTAAATTGTAGAAATGTATAAAATAAAAATATAATTGGCAATAAGCCCTTAATAATAAATACTAAAATAATACAGTATTTAACGATAAATAAGTTTTACCAAACAATTTTCAAATTATTTTGGGGCTCGATGTCTTCAGTTTCGTTCTGTCAAAGTTTCGGTCTCAATATTGGCAAAAATTTTGAAATTCTGGTTTTGGGTGATGGATTTTGGCTGGTTGTATTGCGTTTATTCCAAAGCGTTTGGAGGAGAAATTCAGGGACAATTATTATAATGGCAAATATTGACACGTAAGTGAACCAAGAAATGTTGTTTTTGACGAATGCCTGATTTATTAATTCGTCTAGGTCCTTTGAGTAATCGTTGAGCTTGTGGTTTGCGACGCTTAGCTCCTCGAAATTCAATTCATGGAGCTTCAAAGGTATAAGCTCGGCAACGACAATTTTTTCTGGTATGGTATCGCAGCAATTGAAAGGGATAAGAATTGGCTGATAGTTGATAAAGGTATTGGTGCTTTTTGTGGCTTCTACTTCGATTTTGGTTATCCCAATTAAGGCACTGCAATCTTTCTGAAGTTTTAATAGAGAGTTAATATTGAGTGTTAAGGGTTTTGTACTGATGTCGGTACAGGTGATGGTATTACGTAGAGGTTCCGTAACCATAATTAACCAGACATTGGTTTCGAGTTTTTGGACGTGTTACCCTTGAGCAGAAATCACAGCACTATGACAATTCTCCGGCACTTTTTTAAAGTTTCTTAAAAGTTGGGACTCGCATTTGAGTCTATTGGATAAGCATAGAATTCGGAACACAATTTATTTCGATTGTTCAACGCTTTACACACACTAAGGTCTTTTATCGGAATATACAGTAAGGAATCGTCGTTTTTTGCAATATATTTTTGAGTAAATGAAAGTACTTGGTATAACCCAGTTCTATCATCATAGACGGGGATTGGGTATAAGCGGAGAGCAGTGAATGATTGCTGTTCAATAAGTGGAATTCTGTAATTTCTAAATACCGTGCAATAATTTGAATATTTGACGCGCAAAGGTAAATTACTTTTCACGAGATTCTGTGATATTTCCTGTAAGGCGGCAATGAAATGTTGAGGAGTTAGAATTGAGGTTATGAACATCTTTTAAATTGCCGGATTGAAAAAAAAACTAAGATATTTTTGTTTTCTTTATCAAGTGAGACGGTCTTATACCTTTTTTTTCGTCTGTTTCAAGTTGTTCTGTATCACTGTCTTCGTTTTTGTTCAAGGGAGTTATCGTGAAGTGTTGGAGTTTGGTGTTTGATTGGAAAGCCATACTTCCATCGAAATGGTTTATTCGAATTCGTGAAAGTGCGTCTGCGTTCTTATTTACTTTTTCCGGTTTGTATATAATTTCATAATTTTACTTCCTGAGTTTTAGGCGCCATCTGGCAAGTCGACTACCTGGATCTTTAATAGAAAAGAGCCACTTTAAGGGCCGTGGTCGGTCAGTAGTTTAAAGTTTAGTCCAAAAATTATTATTTAATAATTTTTTTAACTGCCCAAACAATAGCCAGGAGTTCACGCTCTATAGTGGAGTATCGAGTCTCAGGTTTGCAGTGGGTCCTAGATGCGAATCCAATTGACAGATCTTTCCCTATAGGTTCCTGTGAAAGCACAGCGCCTATTGCAAATGCGCTAGCGTCGGTTGTCAAAGTAAAGTGCTCATTGAAGTCGGGATAAATTAAAAATGGTGTCGAAGTAAGGGCTTGCTTTAATTCGTTAAAAGAATTAACGCATTCGGAACTGAAATAAAATGGGGCAATTTTGTGAGTGGTTTTGAAATTTTAGCAAAATTGTATGAATCGATCTTTTTGATTTTGGGGCTGAGAAAATTTCAATATACATTCTACCTTTGATGGATTCGGTTTAACTCCATCTTTGGTCATTAGATGTCTGAGATAGGCAAATTATTTGAGAAGAAATTCGCACTTGTCGGCTTGGATTTTGAGGTTTGCCTTTCGTAGGCGTTTAAATACATCAGTAAGACGGAACAAATGTTCATTGATAGTGGGAGAATATACGATTATGTCGTCCATATAGACGAGGCAATGTTCGTTTTGAATTCCTAAAAGAATGTTGTCCATAACCCTCTGGAATGTTGAAGGGGCATTCTTTAGACCAAAGGACATCCTTGCGAATTCGTAGTGCCCATTCTCAACGATAAACGCAGTTTTGAAAATGTCTTTTGGGTCAATCTCAATCTGATGGAATCTTGAGGCGAGGTTAAGTGTTGTGAAATATTGGCATTTGCCAAGTTGATCTAATTAGTCAGAAATGTTAGGGAGAGGATATTTGTCATCAACCGTTAGTTCGTTGAGTTTTCGATAGTCAACTACAACGCGCCATTTTTGCTTTCCTGAAGCGTCCAGTTTTTTCGGTACTACCCATACAGGGGAGGACCAGGGCGAGTTTGAATGGCGTATAATACCTTCGTCTAGCATTTTCGGATTTAACTTCCTCTTTATGTATCTGAGGGTAGCGATAAGATTTCGTGAAAACTGGTCTAGAGTTATTAGTTTCGATGGTGTGTTTAATTTCGTTGGTGAATGACAGACGGTCTCCTTCGAGATAAAATATGTCAGAGTAGTCAAGACATAGTTGCGCTATTAGGTCGGATTCTTCTTCAATTAAGTGGTCAAGTCGAAGTTGATTGAAAATTTGTTCTTGTCGTTCTAGTATGTCATTGTCTGTTGATTGGGTTTGTGAAATAGAATTCACACTGAACTGTTGTAAAGGCTCTAGTTTAATGCAAGTGAAATTTATATTTTTAGGGATGGCATTTGCATTTAATACGGATGTCAGAAATTGGCCATTACTATCGACTTTTACTAGAGCATTCGGAAGATGGACTTTTTCAACTACTATGCCTGTTAATAATGCATCTGTATATCTAAGCTTGCAAGTAAGTTTACATATTTGCTGTGTACGTGGTTGAATAGAAATTGTGTTGACGGGGTTACATGGAAACTTTTTGAGGATGTCTTTACTGATTAAATCGTCGGTTACTTTATTCAACGTAAGTGTTTTGAAGTTGGTTACTAGTTGCTTTTTATCGAAATCAACGATGTATTTATAACGTTCGAGTAAATCGGAACCTAACAATCTATCGAACTCGATATCGATATTGCAAATGTAAACCTTATTAGTATCATTGATATTGAACGGGACGAGAGTCGATTTGTTGATATGAATTTTTCACATTGGGTCGAAGCTGTCTAAATTCAAGGTTTGAATCTGCGTTTGAAGCTCTGACATGCTCGGGGGTTTGAGGGGTAGTGTCCTGAAAATTTGTAGGAGAACTTTCCTCTTAGTTTTCAGAGTAATTTTCGCTTTCGAAGTCTGTTTTACAGTAATCGTAAAAGTCATTGTGGGAATTGTCGTAATCTGTGTATTGGTACTGGTTGTTTGTTGGGTTCGAATAGGTTTGTTCAAATCTATGATTTTCGAACTCATGGTTATTTAGGTGATGAGTTCTTTGTTGACGGTAAAACTTAGGATTCGGTTTAAATTGGCAAAAATCTCGGAAATTTTGTAGGGCTCCACAGTTCGAGTAAACACCTTGCCTTGTAGGTAGGTAGATTAAAAATCAAGTATGTGCACAATATTAAAAGTTAAATAATAAATTTTAAAATAATTAGATCAGCTTATTATAAGTTGTCGTTCAAAATAATAGTATAGATTTAATGTGTAATTATCAATATGTACCTAAATTGGTCAAAAATATTTCTTATCTTGCACTTTTACTCAAAATAAGTGAACAATATATTAAAGGTAGTGATGTAATATGTTTAAAATCTTTAAGGAATATTAATGGATATATCTCCGATGACAGAAATGGTGATTAAGTGTGTCAATAAATTAAAATAAATTAATAATAATAACGTTTTCCTTACAATATAATTCCTGACATGGACTGTTCTGTAAGTTGACTGCGCTGGTTAGCCGTTGCATGTTCCTGGTGCTAGGTCGCTTCCAGTTGTGTCTCCAGGAAGAGGGTGATTGTCCCACGAAGGTTTGGAAACCACCATGATTAGTTAGAATTCTCGTGTTCTAGTCGTTTTGGAACAATCCTACTGACTGCGCCAATTTTATATATTCACAAACAAAAATATTTTGATTTTAAACAAAAATTACTTGAAAATTACTTAATAACAATATTAAAATAAAATGAAGCTAAAAGAGATATACACTTAATGACTCGCATGTGCATTTATAAGCTATGTGTTGCTTTGTCAGCAGTTAGCAGTTTTACACGTGCGATGGGCATTTGCGTATTTCCTGGGAATTGCTATATCGTGTAATATGAGACCATGTGAACGACTCATTTGACCGGTTACACGGTGTTGTCATATGAATATTATAAGTATTGTCTACGACGTATATATATATATATATATATATATATATATATATATATATATGTTTTTAAGTTTTCGCGGGCACTAAAAGTGTACCATGGTTTCCGGGAATTCAACCGCGTAGTTGATAACTGATCCCTGCTGGGATTGATGGTAAAATGACGACGTTTCGGCAGAGTCACATCTGCCCTCTGCAGGTCGGTTCGCATACAGTATTGGAGTCTGTACGAGAATTATGCGAACCGACCTGAAGAGGGCAGATGTGTCAATGCCGAAACGTCGTCATCTTACCATCGATCTGAAAACATTCTGTTTTCAGATTTCAACTTTTGAAAATGCCAAATGAGATTTTGGCGAAACGTCAGGTAAAATGTTCTTTTCAGAGCACAAACCGAGAAACGGATGTACACCGGATACAACAAAGAACTGCTCCAATAAAAGAACAGGTTACTTTAGAATCAAATATATTTTGTTTTAGGGACGTTTCGCTAGTATATTTTCCAGCTTCTTCAGCCTATCTACAAATTATGAAATAAAGGACATACATTAGAAACAAGTTTTACAATCCAAAAAAGTCAAACAACAAAAATATTAGTCAAAAACAGTAAAAAACACACTGGGTACAAAATTAACACATCAAAACTAGCAAAATTGTATATAGATATTTACCAAAAAATGATGATTACAATAACCGTAACATCTTGCCTGCAGTGCAAGGTGAAAACATAAAAAGCCGAGATAGCATGTTATTTTAAGGTTAGTCGGTAAAAAGTCAGAACTGTCAGACAGAAAACGTTTTACTATTTATTCATAAATAACTTCCAAAAATACATGAAACTGGAAAAATACATAGCTAAGTTTATGCAGGCTAAAGTGGAGGAAGCGGATTCCTATCTTAGAAACTCTGAACATTTCATTAGAAAAATACAACATCTAAATACGAACAACACCGACATCATTGCTAGCCTAGATGTAAAGTCATTATACCCAAGCATTCCAGTCAACGAAGCTATAGAGAAGATATCCAAGAAAGAAAATTTCCCAACCCATATCATTGAACTCGCCAGACACTGCCTAAACAACACATATTTTACATACAATGGACAAATATACAAACAAACAGAGGGTGCTCCCATGGGCTCATCGCTGTCACCAGTAATAGCCAATCTCTTCATGGTTTATTTCGAAGAAGAAGCTCTCCAGAATGCTAAGCTTAAACCAACGTTAAGGGTTCGATACGTAAATGATATTTTCATCATCTGGCCACATGGAGAAGCCGAATTGGAAAATTTTCTGACATATATCAACACCTTACATCCTAAAATACAGTTCACTTTAGAATTAGAACAAGATAACCGTCTCCCATTTCTAGATGTTTTCGTTACCAAAACACCAAACAGACAGTTTCAAGTTACAGTTTACAGAAAACCAACACACACCAATAGATACTTGAACGCCACGTCACACCATCACCCAGTGCAGATCCAAGCAGTCTCCAACACTCTTATTTCCAGATCATTTAGATTAACAGACCCTAACACCAAAAACGAAGAAATTGAAATTATAACAGAAGAACTAAAGAAAAACGGATACAAAAATCATACAATAAAACAAGCAATTAACCGCAACACACGAGAAGAAAACCACAAAGACATAGAGGAATACAAACATACAGCTGTCCTACCTTATATTGGAGGTACTACTGACAGAATAGAACGGGTACTGATAAACTACAACATAAAGCCAATTTTCAAGCCTCACACGAACATAGGCAAAGTCCTCGGTAACCCAAAAGATAAAATCGAGCTAGAGAACGAGGGAATCTATAGTATATCTTGCGGAGACTGTCAAAAGTCATACGTGGTAAGTACTAACCGACGTATTTGCGTAAAAGCAGAGGAGCACAAACTAAGCATCAGGAATAAGCAGAGGACATCGGTCTTATTCCAACACAAACTCGCAAACAGGACACAAAATACAGTTCAAAACGTGCAAGGAAATCGCGAACGTAGAAAATCACCGAAATAGGCAAATACGGGAAGCAATCCAAATTAAAAAAATCAGAGAATTAAATAAAGGAGACGACGCTCTAAATTTGCCAAAAACGTGGAAGTACAAAAATCTTAGTAATAAATCTAATCCTAATGAACAACAATCACAAGGGACAATAGACAGCGCGATGGGTGGTCACAACCCAAGCGGATTAGCAGGTAAAGCAATAAAGACCACTAACGGCACCGCACGTGAACAGTCATCATACAGTTTATGATCTCGAACGAAGGTATAAATAGAAAGTCAGTCTCAAATTTCTTCATTTTGTTTTCAGATTTCAACTTTTGAAAATGCCAAATGAGATTTTGGCGAAACATTAGGTAAAATGTTCTTTTCAGAGCACAAACCGAGAAACGGATGTACACCGGATACAAAAAAGAAAATCATATATATATATATATATATATATATATATATATATATACACTAGCAGACCCGGCCACGCGTTGCTGTGGCTGAGTGATTTAAGACAGATTTGAAAGACAAATTTAACACAAAACGCACAAAATTTAACGCAAAATAATACATCTATAGTGTGTAGTCTAAGAAAATATATCACATTCAAGTGTGGCGCCATCTATGAGGTGCAAAGAGCAAAGTTCTCTATAAAGAAATTCGCTGAAGGCGCCATCTGTTCCTGACTCATGGAACGTACGATTAATAACAACAACCAACGTTGATGATCAGTTTATTATTAATTATTAAGACCATTCCTATAAATAATAACTATCCTTTCATCTAAGTTGGACCAATTTACATATATATGCCAACTTTCATGAATATCGGTTGACTCGTTTTTGAGTTTATTCGGAACATACACAGTGACACGGATTTTATATATATATATATATATATATATATATATATATATATGTGTTTTTAAGTGTTCGCGGGCACTAAATGTTGCAGGTGGTTTCCGGGAAATCATCCGTGTAGTTGATAACTGATCGATGGTAAAATGACGACGTTTCGGCAGAGTCACATCTGCCCTCTTCAGGTCGGTTCGCATAATTCTCGTAGCCTTCTGCTTTCGTTTCTAGTTACTCGAATACTAAGATTTTCAGGAGCGCGCGCGCTGTTATATAGTCGCGGCTCAGCGCCTATCGGTTGGCACTGCGTGTGTTTGGCCCTTGGCGCCCAGTGGCCACGCCTCCCGCTTGCTGATTGGTTATTTCCCGTGATTAATAGAATTTTCCAATAATTCGATAAGTTCAGGATTTCGTTGCGTGCGTTTAGACTGTGAGGCCTCTTCGTTAGTTCAATTTCCTCTCTTACGAGTCTTGATTTCGGGTGTTCTATATTTGCCAGAACTCTGGTGTTCTCAAAGTCTATTCGGTGTAACGACGTGGTGGCGTGTTCCGCAATGGATGTTGTTTTTTCCTTTCTTCTGTTAGTTTGACCCACATAGGTTTTATGACAGTCTTCATATGGAATCTCGTACACTCCTTGTTGTTCTAAAGGGCTCCTCGTCTTCGGAGTTCTCAACACCGTACTTATTTTTTGTCTGTATTGAAAATAGTATCGATATTGTGTCTCCGTAGAAGTCTTGCAATACTGTCCGTGGTACCCTTGACATACGGTAAATAAGCCTTAGTTATTGGTATCTCATGCTCCTCGTCTGTTTTTCTCTTTTTTGACTCTGTATATTTCGGTCTGTAAATCCGTTTTGTCTTAGAGCTGTTTTTAAACTGTCCATTTCATGTTTGATGTTATCCTGGTCAGCTAGTCTTTGTGATCTGGTTACTAAAGTCTTCACTACGGCTTGTAGTTGGGCTGGGTGGTGATGAGAATTAGCATGAAGGTATCTGTTGGTGTGAGTTGCTTTCCTATATATTGTATGGCCAAGGGTTCCATCTTCCTTCCTATTTATCAGAACATCAAGTAATGGCAGTTGATTGTTGCCTTCAACCTCCATGGTAAATTTTATTTTGTGATGGATGCCATTAAGGTGGTCTAAAAATGTGTTGAGGTGTTCTTTCCCTTGAGGCCAAATCACAAATGTATCATCCACATAAACTGGGTTTAAGAGTTGCTGTTCTTAGTGCCAACTCCTCAAAGTTCTCCACAAAAAAGGTTCGCTATTACTGGTGAGAGTGGTGGTCCTATTGGAGCTCCTTCCACTTGTTTGTATCGTTGGTTCTCGTAAACAAAATAGGTGTTCATCAGACAGTGCCTTGTTAAGTCTACAAGGTGTCGAGGTGGTTTGTATTTTTCTATTATGATATCCAAGGCTTCGTCGACAGGGATGTTGGTGAAAAGGGACACTACGTCAAAACTTGCAAGAAGCCCGTTTTTCTAAGTATTTCGATGAAATGTGTCGAATTTTTCACGTATGAGTCTGCCCCCTCAGCAAACGGTTGAAGTTGTTGGGCTAGGTATTTGGCTAGCTGTTGTGTTGGGGATCCAATTGAGCTTACTATTGGCCTCAAAGATGCACCTTCTTTATGTACTTTTGGCAACCCATAAAATTTCGGACATCTCGATGACTTTTCACGCGGAATGAGTTGCAGTTTGAGATTTTTGTCGATCCTACTGGCTTTGATTTTGGCCTTCGTTGTTTTCTCTAGATAAGTGGTTTGGTCAGTAGTAATTTGTTTATATGCTCGATCTTTTAGCAATGTTTGTATTTTGTTTGAATTATCCGCTGTATCTAAAATTACAGTCGCATTTCCTTTATCAGCAGGTAGAATGACAATGTGCTTGTTGAGGCGAAGTTGTTTCAAGGCGTCATTTTCTTCTATAGATAGGTTTGTTTTGGGTGGTTTAGACTTTCTTAGAACATGTGATACATCTTGTCGAATTATTTCAGCGGTGTTCTCATCTAATTTTGTAACTGCTGTTTCCACGCCACATAATATGCCCTATGTTGGTATGTGAGAGGGAGCAATAGCGTAATTGAATCCCTTAGCCAACACGCCAATCGAGGTAGAGTTCAGTTGGACCGAAGATAAGTTATAAACGGTTTTATTCGTTTCCAATTGCCGTGAGGTTAGAACTGTGACCGTTATTTTCTGAGAAAAATTCGTTTTTGGGCTTCTGTTGGAGCTTCAGTTTGTTAAATTTTGACCCCCTTGCTCCTCTGGGGGTTGTACAGCCAGACCTTGTCCCTCTCTTGGAACCCGACTGAATTGACCTTGAGGTCATTTCGTGTCTTCATCCGGTCGCTGTTGGCCAACATCTGCGTTTGGACTATTTCATGCATTGCCAGTTGATCGGCGTAATCGTTGATTTCTTGGTCCTGTTCTTCTGGGGAGCCAAAGGCCAAATCGCAAGGTAATCTCAGCTCTTTTCCGAATAGTAACCTGGGTGGAGTCAGACTTGTACTGTTATGTACGGCTGAACGATACGCCAACAGGAATAAGGGAATATGCTCATCCCAATCATGCTGGTTATTGCGGACGGCCTTGGATAGGTGTTGTTCCAAGGTTCTGTTGAATATTTCCACCATTCCGCCTGACTGTGGATGCAATGGTATTGTTTTCGTTTTCCTGATTCCCAACATCGTACAGACCTTCTGGAATACATTCAATTCGAAGTTACGCCCTTGGTCTGAATGAAATTCCAACGGGACGCCAAACCTGCTAAATAGCTGTTCTACCAACATCGTCGCTACCGTGGTTGCCTCTTGATTGGGTATCTCATATGCCTCAGGCCGTTGGCTGAAATAATCCATTGCGACCAAAATATATTTATTCCCGCTTTCAGACTCGGGAAATGGACCGGCGACATCGATGGCAATTGTCTCAAATGGGACGCCCACGTTATACTGCTGCATTCTGCCCTTGGTCCGGGTCTTCGCCCCCATAATGATTGCACAGGTGTCACATTTCCGGCTCCAAGCTCTGACGTCTTCGAAGTAATTTACCCAGTAGTACCGTTGGCGAATTTTATCCAAAATTTTATTCATGCCCAGATGACCTCCAGTAATCCCATCACGTACTTCGGTCAGGATGGCTGGTACTTTTTTTTCGGACTACCAGTTGGGACTTGGTTTCTCGGCCGTCGGTGCTTTCCCAAATTTTGTTTAGCATTCCCTTCTATACTCTTAGACAGTCCCATTGGGCCCATAACGATTTCAGGTCGCTCGAGTATCTAGCTACCTCGTCCCATCGTGGCGTGGGTGCCCCTCTTTTTTTAAGTGACAGGATTGGTTCAATGTCTGAATCAGCCATTTGGTCCTGGATGCAGTGTTCCGTTGTCCCAATGGTAGTCAGTAGCCTAGGTGGTATTCTGATGGGTTGAGCCTTCCCGGTATCTATTCCGTGACCCGTGGTTCCATCTTAACTGTAAAAAATTTGCCAGTGAGATGCGATAAATTGCTTGCTTTCTTCTGTTTCTCTGGTGTAAGGTGTCAGCAAATGGTCAGCAAACTGTTGTAGAAACCCTTTACTGGACCCTGTCTACTTCACCGATGTCTGGTACACTTCTTCGCAATTGATTATGGTCTCTACTGGCTCGAAACAATCTATCTCTTGACCATTGGTAATTCTGATGTCATTGTTGGACATATTCAGGACTCTAATTGGTATATCTCGTCCGGTTTTAACTGTAGCCCGTCCAACTAAGTGGTCATGAGCTGAATGTACGAGCTCCACCATTCCAACGCAGTTCTCAGGATTGCTTTCTAGCTGCCCATGAATAATTTGTTCTGTTCGACCGGGAATTCTAGTAGAGAATATTGCTACAATGGTCGGTGAGATCTTATTTAGGAATCGAAGAATATCATAACTCGGGTCGAACATGAACCCACGCTGGCTGATCCATAGTCCAAACCTAGTAGAAAACGTCCTCAATCTCCGCTACTAGAACCTGTTAGTAAATGGAATGCAACTACCATAGTTGTTTAATTATCATTTTGCCTGTAGCGTTACTGTTCTGTCGGGTTTCATGTCAATGTCAAATATTGTTCTAATAGAATAAATCTTTCATATACAATAAAATTACGTTTTATTGTTTATGACTTAATAGTAGCAGACCGTGGTTCCGATGTGGTACAGTTAAAAATATCGAGACAGTGGACTAACTTCAATCAGAAAATTGTCGGTGCAATTTTGAATGTGAGGTTGAAAATTTCTTTTTACGATCACAGTTGAAAACTACTTATTTTGGTCAAATCTGGCAAGATGAGTGGAAATAATTTGTTCAAGATAGAGAAATTGATCGGAAGAGAAAATTTCGCAACCTGGAAATTTAGTATGAAAGCATACTTGGAGCACGAGGATCTATGGTGTTGTGTTGAACATCCCAAAGATAAGCCTGTAGATGCAAGTAAAGACGTAAATGCGAAATCAAAGCTAATATTGTTGTTGCAAAACTGCAAGGTATGGGAGAATTTACAAAGGGCTTTTGATGACAACGGTTTAACCAGAAGAGTAGGTCTATTCAAAGATCTGATAAATACTATACTGGAGTCAAGTAATAGCGTTGAAGACTATGTGAGTAAAATAATGAACACTGCTCACAAGCTGCGCAACATTGGTTTTGAAGTCAACGATGAGTGGCTTGGCACTTTAATGTTGGCGGGCTTACCGGAGGTTTACAAGCCTATGATAATGGGGTTAGAGAGTTCTGGTATTCAAATCAGTGCTGACTCAGTAAAAACTAAACTCATACAAGACATTAACAAACCAAAGTCAACCGCTCTCTACACGAACACTAAAAAAAAAAACAGGAAATAATGCGCAGCCAGTGAAAACAAAGGGACATAGATGTTATAATTGTAATAAGAGTGGTCATTTTGCCAAAAATTGTAAGCAGCCAAAGAAATAATCAGCAAACGAAGGAGTGAACTCCAGTTTTGTAGCAGCTTTTTCAGTAACTGTCAAAGAAAACATCAGTGATGCTAAATGGCTTCTAGACTCCGGTGCATCCATGCACATGACTAGAAGAAAACATTGGATGTACAAAGTCACTGAGCCACCTGTAAAGTATATCACTGTAGCACTGAGAGCCATTAGCTGTGAAGGGAGTTAGTGCTGTATGCATACATATAAGTCAAGATAAAGTGATACAAGTTAATAATGTTTTGTATGTTCCTGGGCTAGCTGCCAATCTACTTTCAGTTAGTACTATTGTCAAAAATGGACATAAGGTTACTTTTAATAAAAAGGGCTGTGAAATTCAAAATGGGAAAGATGAGGTGGTAAGCACAGCGACATTGAGCAACAAGTTATATATCATGGATACCAGTAAAGAAGTGGCACATTTAAGTTCAAGTTCTAAGAATAGTAATAACACTTATCAGTTGTACTGATAGGGTGACTTTGACTCAGGAACAAAGTAATGTCACATGCACTCATTTGGAAGGTAGGCAAGGTAGGACGCCATTCAAAAATGTTGATTCTAGATCAACAAGTCCACTGGAACTAATACATTCAGATTTGTGTAGCCCTATGGAAAACTTATCATTTGGAGGTAAGAAATACTTCATTACCTTCATTGATGACTACAAATGAATGGTCTATGTATACTTTCTGAAGAGAAACGCCTACAGTGGGATAAAAAATCAGTAAAAATGATATTTGTGGGCTATTGCGAAAACACAAAGGGATATCGTTTTATCGACCCTAAGTCGTACAAAGTTATCAAGAGTAGAAATGTTTCTTTTATTGAAAAATATAATGAGGATGTCAGTGTATCATTTGATTGTGAAACATATATTCCAGTAAAGGACAGCCAAACAGCCACTGCAAGTTCCGGCTCACTAGAAAATGCAAACTCAGGCAGTGAGAGAAATAAAACACACATTCAGGAGTCATCCACCTCTGCACCTGTGACGTCCAGCTGAGACTCAGATATACGAAGTAATAGTGAAGACTCTAGTGAGTATGACACTGACACTGCAGAACTTCATGAAACTTACCATCCTCCATATCCGATAAGACAGGACTACAATAGTAATGTAACATTGAGGTCAACACGATCACAGGCGAAACAAGATGAGACACAAAATGGTAAGATGGGTCTATTGTGTTTGTTTACTGATTTGACTGACCCACAGACTGTTGAGCAAGCACTTACATCACCACATGCTACAAAATAGAAGAGGGCCATGGACGAGGAATATACTTCCCTGATGAAAAATAAGACATTGACTCTGACAGATCTCCCTCCAGGTAAAAAGGCTCTTCCAAATAAGTGGGTATTTAAAACAAAAACAGACCAGAGTGGGAATGTTCTGAGATACAAAGCCAGGCTTGTGATAAAGGGTTATGCACAAATATGGGGCACAGACTATGAAGAAATATATTCACCGGTTGTCAGGTACACAACAAATAGCTATCTATTTGCTTTAGCAGCCATGTATGGATTGGAAATTGATCAAATGGATGTTGTATCTGCTTTTCTGCAAGGAAAGATTGATAGAGTCATTTACATGCAACAACCCGAAGAGTATAAACTTGAGTCTCACAAATTAGGAATGACACAATCAAAAACAGATCCTTGTGTCTATCATAACACAGAGAAGAATACTTTTATACCCATCTGAGTGGATGATTTAATTTAATTACTGGTGAGGAAAATACAAAAATTGTTTTCAAAGCAAACTGAAAGAACACTTTAAAATGAAAGATATTGGTCCGATGAGTCAATGTGTTGGTCTATATATTAGCAGAGACAGGAACAAAGTATTACTAGATCAAGAAAAATATATAATTGAAATATTAGCACGGTTCACAATGTTAGACTGCAAATCTATGAAAACACCACTTGAAGCTGGTATAAAAATTGGTGACAAAAATGATGAAAGAAGAATTATTGACTGTCCATATCAACAGGTCATTGGCTCCTTACTGTATGTGGCTGAAGGTACCCGACCTGATATATCATTTGCAGTAAACTCACTGAGCAGATTTAATAAAAATCCTACAACTGCACACTGGATTGCGGTAAAGAGAATTTTTAGATACTTGCAGGGTACCAAAAACTTGATATATACCAAAGATGGTAATGAGAAAATCACAGGAGCGATGTGCGCGATAGGAAGTCGTACACGGGTTACATTTTTATGTTAAAGGGTGGTGCAATATCTTGCCGGTCTCAAAACCACCAGACTGTGGCTCTGTCCACTGCTGAGGCCGAATACATGTCGATGTCCCCGGCAGCGCAGGAGGCGCTGTGGCTCCAACAACTGCATAATGAACTCGGCCAAGAACAGGGCAATCCACTCGTCATATTTAGTGATAACCAGAGTGCAATTAAACTGTCCAATAATGATTGCTATCTGCCTAGGTCACGACATCAACATCCGCTATCATTTTCGCAGGGATCACATTAACAATTTAGAAATCAAGTTTAGTTTTGTTAAGCGTGAGGAAATGATTGCTGACATTCTCACTAAGGGCACTACTGCCAATAAACATTTGTATTGTGTAAAGATGATGGGGTTGCGTTCCTGGGGAGGTTGTTAGTAAATGGAACGCAACTACGATAGTTGTTTAATCATCATTTTGCCTGTAGCCTTACTGTTCTGTCGGGTTTCATGTCAATGTCAAATATTATTCTAATAAGAGAATAAAACTTTCATATACAATAAAATTACGTTTTATTGTTTACCACAACCACGAAGTATATTCCTTTAGGACCCCATGCCGAATTATGTGGTCCCCTATCTGTAGCACGACATCTGCCTCACCCTGTATTGACATGGACTCGCCGGTGACTGTTCTGAGCTGGATGTTGTCGTTAACTGGCTGGAATTCCGATGACCTCAAAACCTTGTACTTAGCAATGGACACAGTGGCGCCGGTATCAAAAGTAATGGTGATTGCGCGGCCATTGATGGTACCCCTGATGACTAGGCTGCTACTGTCTCTGCAAAATCCCCGGATGGATACTGTCCTGGGGGCTGCTCGTATGTTTATGAAGGTATCTGCCTCCAAAGCCCGGAGCAAAGCTTCGTTACTCTTCTTGATGCCACTAAGGTTTAGATTCCTCTGCACTTCAATGTTTCTGATGCCTGTATAAAACTCTGTGTGGTCAACTGATCATTAGTTTCCTCTGGTGTAGATCTGGGTTGGACAGGTGTACTAAACGTCTAACCTCTGCTTCGAATTCTTGTAGACTCGCCGAATTTTAGCATTTTTCCACTAAGTTGCAGTTGGTATACCTGGCTCAACGATTGATTGCCATATCTTTTGTCGAAGACTGCGATGATCTTATCGAAATTATTTTGTTCATCTACGGAGACGTTCTAATGCTAGGCCTCTTAATGAAATTACCAGAAAGGTATATTTTTCTTTGTTGTCCCACCCGTTAGCTGCAGCCACGGCTTCAAATTGCCGTTTGTATATAGGCCAATATGAACTACCGTCAAATGTGGGTGGTTTACTAAAGGAAACCTTTGGTACTCACCGTGTAGTGGTATGGGAGATACTTTGTTTTGGATGGCACTGATTTTCTCTTGTACTTCACTTTGTATTGTGTTTTTAATGGAACAGATTTCAAATTTCATCTGGCTTTGGATGGAATCGATGCCATCTATTTTGGTTTCAAGAACATCCACGGTATTTTTTAGGATCCTAATGTCATCATTTATCTCTTTTATGTCTGAGTCCAATATTTGCATTCTGTGATTAACTGCTTCATTAACTTGTGTAATTATTTGCATTAATTGTTCTTATTGCTGTTGTATTTTTAATTCTAATACTTGAGATTCATTTATGCTGGTTAATTCAATTTGTTCTTGTTTTTTTTTCAAATCTCGAGAATAATCTTTCAATTAAATATTGTATTTCATCTAAATTTTGTTGCTTTTCATCTAAATTAGTGATAAGATTTTCTAACTGAACTTTAAGTATTTCATCAAAAGATTTCACTAACCTTTGTTCCAAGATCTGAGTTATTTTTTCGTCTAGTTCGGTCATACTTCGAGTTGTAGCCATGATATTCATTTTCACTTTCTAGAACTTTATTTACACATAAAAGTCCAATGTTTATAGCAGCTGATTCCAGAAACAATTTACATTGAAACATAAACACGACTCATCTAAGCGCAACTAAACTACCTGAACTGTACAATGTCTTTTATACCTAACATGGAATCTTGGCGACGTTCTGGATGGGTATTTCATTGTTCGCTCAGCGTTCGATTTCAGTACTTTTTGCTGCATTTAAGGTTCCGGATCTTGCTGTTTTTTTATTATCCCAGATGGTCAATGTTTTATTTTCATCGGAATGACTAATAAATGTTATATCAATATGCTCATTCTTATGGAAAACTTAAAATATTAAACGCATCTTAGAACATATTCATCAAGAATAGTCCCTTGAAAAACGCAAAACTCCACGTCAACGTTGTAAGACACGTTCATCAACTCTGAAAACTGATTTTTTATATCAAATGTGTATGGAAAACTTATTCTAATAGTGTATTTACTATTCAATGATGTGAAAGAGACTAATAATTATATACACGTCAACGAAATTTAATAGACAAAATTCAAAAACTTCAAATCAAATTAAAAAAAAATGTTTATATTATCTCTCTCTATAAGAACTGAAATCGATAGCTTTAGAACAATAACTCCTTTAAATATCTCTCTCTATTAGAACTAAAGTAGATGGCTTTAGGACAATAGAACTTTTAAATGTCTCTCCCCTTTGTCTCTACATATAATGAAATTTAATATGCAAGTCCTAGCAACTGAAGTAATATATGATATTGTGCTGTTTCGGTCTGGAGATTCCTTCGCGTAAGATATTTGGATATTTGAATACAACATAACTGAGTTCTTTGTAAAAAATTACTTGGTAAAGACTCTGTGTATCGCGGAACTACTAAGCATCAACAGAAATCAGCTTGAAAAAATAATTTAATGTATTTGCGCACAACTCACCAAGCAAGTTTTGTAATAAATACGCTGATGCACCTATAAATTAATCAAATTTGTTAAACTGTTTATGATGAACATGATGACGACATGGAAAAAAGGATGGGAGGTACGGTATACCATACCTTGTTATCAGTCTACTAATTTCTTTCATTTTATCGAGCTATCTGAAAATTTTCTTGAAAACCTATAACATTTGCTTGAAACAATTGTAAATTTAGTACACAAGATATTACAATATACCTTCAACTCTAACAATTTTATTAAACTAATTGGAAATATTTTAAGAATAAAACATTAAAAAAATATGTAATCGACTTCTACCTATAACTAAAAAACTAAAAATAATTATAACAAAATACAACTCTAGCAAATAAATAACACATTCAATGTTGTTAGGTACCTACCCAGGAAGTAAAAAATGTAAACATTACTAAAAGGTGTTCATTTTGTACAAATTAATTACCTACCAATCTAGTATATTTTGAAGCCGGTGCCAAGCAAATCTAAAATCCTTCATTGCGTACTTATCTACTAATTCATCAAACTTGATTTTTGATAAGAATTTTGGAATTTTCGGCGACGTTCTGCAAAACTGCAAGTTGCACGTCGCAGAAAAGTATATGAGATCACCTAAGGATCTTCCTTAATAGATTAAACGTTAAAAAACTATACACATACATAAGGAGTTATCGAAAACTCGACTAAAATATTAGGGATATTGGTCGATTTCCATGCACGCATGTGTTCATTGACAAATTTTATCACTTTACCAATAGAATTATTTTCCAAAATTTGAAGTTTCACCAATCCGGATATATACTCTATTAAACAAGACCATATTCATTCAAAACGGTGCACCACAGGAGAAGAAATCAGGTAACATACATATAAAAAAAGCGAAAAAAAATACGCGACGAATTGATAACATCCTCCTTTTTACTTTCTTCGAGGTGTCATTCTTTTGTATGCAAGACAATATATAAGATATTGTTATAAAATTTATCTACTCCGTCCCTTACTAAAGCAACGTAAAACATTATTCATTCCAACTAAAACTCAACAGTGGGATAATAAATAAAAAAAGAACTGGAATCTTCGAATGGGGCAAAACCTATATATGTATGATATTGCAATATACTTCGTGGGTTCAATTTAAAATTATAACAACTAATATTTACTTTCACTTTTCTAGAACTTTATGTACATTTAAAACAGCTGATTCACTATACATTCTCATATACGCTAGTCGTCGCGGTATAACTGCTCGGCGATCGTGGCGGGCTTCTTTTATATCACCAGCGTAGAATTCTCCAGTAGAAATCATCATCGCTCCTTTCGCCGTCGAGTCTTTTCGAGAATCCTATTTTTTATATTGAAGCGTTTGTTGTCGTGCTGAAATAGGCCTTTTCATTTTCAGTGCGCATGCGTTCGCATCAGCCATTTTTTTCCTACTGTTATTTGTAAACAAACTTGTTAAAGTGCCCACGTACTAAAACTTAAAATTAATAAATACTATTATAAATGTGTTTATGATTTAAAAAAGTAATAAAAGTAAAGTAGTAAGTGTCAGGATTCAATACAGCAATTTTGCTGTAAACTATAATTATGTTGTCTGTACGAAAAGGTACAACAAAGCGGTGTTGTTATGGAGTATGCAAAAGTGATACACGGTATAAATCTTTTAAAACAAATACCTATTATTTTATAAACTTTCCAAAGCCTTGCCTGGAATATCGCAAGAAAGTAATTAAGTCATCCAAAAAAATACATATTAAAACATGTCAAAAATGTTCTAAATGTGATTCGTGGGTGAAAAAATGTGGCCGAAGTGACAGAGGATTTAAATCTATTGATGATGTTACTAAGGACACTTATATTTGTTCATTGCATTTTTCTGGAGAAAGTGGTCCAAGTGAACAAAATCCTGATCCTTTATCAACATTTGGATCGACAGGTATATTATTTCTTATACCAATTTTTACCCTGAAAATAATATTTAATATTTTATATTCAACATACTTATTTTTTATTGAATACATCTTCGATTTAATTAATTATAAGATATAACTAATGACAATTATTGAATTTAGCTTGCATATATGAACATTATTTTAGTCTTAGAATTTTCAACTCCTTTTTAAATGTCATGTTGATTTTATAAATATTTTATTATGACATTAGTTATATTTGTTAATTTTTATATTAATTAAGGTGCTTTTACATGCAAATTCGAATGAAATCATGATTTTTATTTATTTTTTCTGATTTTTTACAAGAGTAAATACAAGTATTGATACCTAACCTCTCAACCAGCACACTTTTTTTCCTTGCTGTGAACGTCCGTGACATTTTAACCATCTTTTTAATTGCTCACAGCTATGTGCTTCCACAGAGTTATAAATAAGTGAAGCACCATCAATTAATTCTTCAAGTAATTTATTATTTGGCAGAGATATTATTGCATTCCCAGCCATTGTTAACTAAAACAGTACGAAACTTTTAAATTACGGCTATTTCAAAATGGCTGCAGCGCTTGCGCAATCACCTGATGAAAAGGCCTATGACACAGGGTCGGTAAATTTCGTAACACTGCCCCCCCTTTAATTCTGATCGTCCCGATCAGAAACATCCCCTCCATGGTAGGGAGCGAGTCGATCTAAATGAACCACCTTCAATTTAGCCTTGGGGTTTCGACGGATCCGGTAGACGACGTCATTAAGCCTCTTGACCACCTCGTATGGACCATCCCAGGCGGGTGTTAGCTTTGGGGATTTACCCTTGCTCCGTTGGGGGTTGTACAACCAGACTTTGTCCCTCTCCTGGAACCCGACTGAATTGGCCTTGAGGTCGTATCGCGTCTTCATCCGGTCGCTGGTGGCCAACATCTGCGTTCGGGCTAATTCGTGTATTGCCAGCATGTTATGTCGGAGCTGGTCGGCATAATCGTCGATGTCTTGGGGAGGTTCTTCGGGGGAGCCAAATGCCAAGTCGCATGGTAATCGCAGCTCCTTTCCAAATAAGACCCTGGCTGGGGTCAGGCCTGTACTATTATGTACAGCAGAGCGATATGACAACAGGAATAGGGGAATATGCTCATCCCAATCACGCTGGTTATTGCTGACGACCTTGGATAGGTGTTGTTCCAAGGTCCTGTTGAATCTTTCCACCATTCCGTCTGACTGTGGGTGTAATGGTGTTGTTCTCGTTTTCCTGATCCCCAACATCGTGCATACCTTTTGGAATACATTCGATTCGAAGTTACGCCCCTGGTCTGAATGTAATTCCATCGGGACGCCAAGCCTGCCCAATAGTTGTTCTACTAGCACCGTCGCTACCGTGGTTGCCTCTTGGTTGGGTATCGCATATGCCTCAGGCCATTTGCTGAAGTAATCCATTGCGACCAGAATGTATTTGTTCCCCCTCTCAGACTCGAGAAACGGACCGGCGACATCGATGGCAATCCTCTCAAATGGGACGCCCACATTGTATTGCTGCATTCTGCCTTGGTCCGGGTCTTCGGGCCCTTACTGGCGGCACATGTGGCACATTTGCGGCACCAAGCTCTGACGTCTTCGAAGTAATTCACCCAGTAGTACCGCTGGCGAACTTTGTCTAGGGTTTTATTCATGCCCAGGTGGCCTCCGGTAATTCCATCATGTACTTCGGTCAGGATGGCTGGTACTTTTTTCTTCGGAACTACCAGTTGGGACTTGGTTTCTCGTCCATCAGCGCTTTCCCAAACTCGCTTGAGCATTCCATTGTCTACTCTTAGAGAGTCCCACTGAGCCCATGACGATTTCAGCACGCCGGAGTATCTAGCTACCTCATCCCATCGTGGCCTGGGTGCCCCTCTCATTTTGAGTGACAAGATTGGTTCGATGTTTGGATCAGCCATTTGGTCCTGGATGCACTGTTCCGTTGTCCAGTCTTCATTGGCCTGCACTCGGATCTGCCTGATGGAGATACCCTCTCGCTGTTCCGTCTTCAGACAATGCTTGCATTCCGCTCTACAGGGTCTTCTGGATAGGGCATCGGCATTATTGTGCAACCGGCCGGAACGGTGTTCCACCTTGAAGTCGTATTGCTGTAATTTCTCCATCCATCTGGCCAGTTGTCCTTCCGGTGTCTTCATGTCCAGCAGCCATTTGAGTGCGGCATGATCTGTTCGGATTAAGAAATGGCGACCATACAGGTATTTGTGGAAATGGTCTACAGCACTTATTATTGCAAGAAGTTCTTTTCTGGTGACGCAATAATTTCTTTCTGGCTTCGAGAATCCACGGCTGTAGTACTCGATCATCCTCTCTTCACCATCTTGCACCTGGGATAGGACGGCCCCCAAACCTGTGTTGCTGGCGTCTGTGTCTAAGATGAACTTGCCGGACTGTGTAGGAAAGGCTAGGATTGGACTGGAACATAGTGCTGCCTTCAGTCGCCTGAATGATGTTTCGCAATCCTGATTCCAATGGAAGGTCTCTTTATCAGTGGTCTGCCGATGTAGAGGGGCGGCGATGGTGGCAAATCCCTCAACAAAACGCCGGTAGTATGAACAGAGGCCCAAGAAGCTTCGGAGTTCATGTTTGTCTCTTGGAACTGGCCAATCACGGATGGCTTCTATCTTGTCTTCGTTGGTGCGGATTCCTGACTCGGACACTACGTGGCCCAAAAACTCTACTTCTTTTTGAAACAAGGAACACTTCTTCGGATTGAGTCTCAGGTTGGCGTTATTAATTCTGGAGAATACTTCGCCCAGGTTCTTCAGATGGTCGTCGAATGTCTGGCCCATGACGAGAATGTCGTCGAGGTATACTAAGCACGTCCTCCATGTTAACCCGCTCAGTACATACTCCATTAGCCTCTCAAATGTAGCGGGTGCATTACATAACCCAAAGGGCATGACCGTGAACTGAAACAGCCCTTTACTGGTGGAGAACGCTGTCTTCTCTCTGTCGTTTGCGTGTAGACCAACCTGCCAATATCCACTTTTTAGGTCTAGTGTGGAGAACCAACGGGAGCCTGCTAGTGTGGTCAAAGTGTCATCGATTCGGGGTAGTGGATAGCTGTCTTTCTTCGTGACATCATTCAGCTTTCTGTAATCCACGCAAAATCGGGTGGTTCCATCCTTCTTTTTAACTAACACGACGGGAGCAGACCATGGACTGATGGATGGCTCAATAACTCCATTTTGTAACATGGACTCGATGTTTTCCTCGACTGCCTGTTGTTGCCCCAATGGTAGTCGTCTAGGTGGTATTCTGATGGGTTGAGCCTTTCCGGTATCTATTCGATGTTGGATGATGTTGGTGCGACCGGTGGTTCCATTTTTACTGTTAAAAATTTGCCAGTGTTTTGTGATAAATTGCTTGGCTTTCTTCTGGTTCTCTGGTGTCAAGTGTGTCAAGTGGTCAGCAAACTGTTGTAGGAACTCTTTATCGGGCCCTGTCTCCTTCACCGACGTCTGGTACTCTTCTTCGCAATTGATGATGGTGTCTACTGGCTCGAAACAAGCTATCTCTTGACCATTGGTAATTCTGATGTCGTTGTTGGACAAATTCAGGACTCTGATTGGTATATCTCGTCCGGTTTTAACTATAGCCCGTCCAACCAATTAGTCATATGCTGAGTGTACGGGCTCCACCATTCCAACGCAGCTCCCAGGATTGCTGTCTAGCTGCCCATGAATAATCTGTTCCGTTCGACCGGGAATTCTAGCTGAAGACTTTGCCACAACTTTTATGGAGGTGACTGAACTGTTGACGGGCCGTGTCAATACAAATTCCTCATTTAGGAACCGAAGAACATCATATCTCGGGTCGAACATAAATCCATGCTGGCTAATTAGGTCCATTCCCAGTATAAAATCGTCCTCAATATTCGCTACCAGGACCCTATGCCGGATCATGTTGTCCCCTATCTGTAGCACGACATCTGCCTCACCCTGTATTGACATGGACTCGCCGGTGACTGTTCTGAGCTGGATGTTATTGGTAACTGGCCGAATTTCTGATGCTCTTAAGACCCTGGACTTGGCAATGGACACAGCGGCGCCGGTATCGACGGTGAAGGTAACTGCTCGCCCGTTGATGGTGCCTCTGATGACTAGGCTGCCGCTATCTCGGCAAAATCCCTGGATGGATAACGTTTTGGGGGCTGGTGGAGGAACAGTCAGCATTCGCCCCCCTATGCTGACTGACTGACGGTCCCTGGACATGTGGCTGTTTTGTTGGTTACCCCTGGTCGGTGATCGTTCAGGTGGCCTCACTCGACAATCACGTTGGAAGTGTCCTGTCCGTCCGCAGCGGTAACATGCCCCTCTGGTGCCAGTTCTTGGTGACCGGTCTAATATTTTGTTCAGACCAGCCAGCAGCGCTTGAAATGGTGACTCTGACTCTTCCTGGTTGAAGGAAACTGCTCGGACCCTCGGCTTGGACATGTTCATGACGGCCTCTACTTCCAAAGCCCGAAGTAGAGCTTCATTACTCTTCTTGACGCCACTTAGTCTTAGATTTCGTTGAACTTCTACATCCCTCATGCCGTTTATGAAACTCTGTGTGGCCAACTGGTCTTTCGTTTCCTCTGGCAGGTCTGGATAGGACAAGTGAACTAACCGTCTAATCTCTGCTTCGAATTCTTGAAGACTTTCACCGGATTTTTGCGTTTTTCCACTCAGTTGGACTTGGTATACCTGGCTCAAGGATTGATTGTCGTATCGTTTGTCTAGGATGGCGATGATCTTGTCGAAATTACCTTGTTCATCGACTGGAATGCTTTGGAGGAGTTCTAGGGCCGGACCTCTTAATGAAATTACCAGAGAAGTAGATTTTTCTTGATTATCGCATCCATTAGCTGTAGCCACGGCCTCAAATTGCCGTTTATACATGGGCCAAGATGAACTGCCGTCGAATGTGGGTGGTTTACTAAAGGAACCTTTGGTACTCACGGTGTTCTGATATTTTCCTCGCTGTAATTCCTGTTGCATTTTTTTGATTTCTGTTTCTACCTTGTTTTGAATAGCACTGATTTCAAATTTCACTTGGCTCTGTATGGAATCGATGTCATCTACTTTGGTTTCAAGGGCCTCCACATTATTTTTTAGGATCTTTATGTCGTCGTTTATCTCTTTTATATCTGATTCTACTATTTGCATTCTTTCATTAACTGTTTCGTTAACTTGTGATACTATTTGCATTAGTTTTTCAAATTGCATTTGTCTTTTTAATTCAGTTTGATCTTGTTTTTGTTCAAATATTTTAAAATCATTTTCTCGTTTTTCTTCAGATATTTTAAAATCAATTTGTCTCTGTTCATTCAATTTCGAGAATAATCCCTCAATTAAATTATGTTGCTCACTTTTCATCGTAGTGACAAGATTTTCTAATTCTATTTTACGTTTTTCATCAAAAGATTTTACTAACCTTTGTTGAATTTCTTCTTGATGTTGTTTTTCCTTCTTGTCACGTTTTTCTAGAATCTGTGCTATTTTTTCGTCTAGTCCATCCGTAACCTGTTTGATAATTTTTCTGGTAGTTCCGTCGGTTTTTTCCATACTTCGGGTTTCCATAAATCAAATTACGATTTTAACGGCACTTAATCCTCTACTTCTGATCACCAAATTGCAATATACTTCGTGGGTTCAATTTAAAATTATAACAACTAATATTTACTTTCACTTTTCTAGAACTTTATTTACATTTAAAACAGCTGATTCACAATACATTCTCATATACGCTAGTCGTCGCGGTATAACTGCTCGGCGATCGTGGCGGGCTTCTTTTATATCACCAGCGTAGAATTCTCCAGTAGAAATCATCATCGCTCCTTTCGCTGTCGAGTCTTTTCGAGAATCCTATTTTTTATATTGAAGCGTTTGTTATCGTGCTGAAATGACACAGGGTCGGCTTTGGGTAAATTTCGTAACAATATATATGACAGTATAGACTTCATGATTTAGTTAGTACAGCTTAGATAGTTGAGTTTATATTCCGTGTGAATTGTTTTTCGAAATCGTAAATATTGAATTTTTATTTCTAAATAAAATGTGTAAATAAAGTTCTAGAAAGTGAAGTGAATATCAGTAATTAAACGTTTTAACTTGAACTCACAGAGTTTATTGCAATTTGGTGCCAGAAGTGGGATTTATTGAAGTTAATACTAAATTGAGACTACCAAAAAAATATACAAACATGTTACGGATGGACTAGACGACAAAATAACTCAGATCCTAAAAAACCGTGACAAGAAGGAGAAACAATATCAAGAAGAAATCCAACAAAGGTTAGTAAAATCTTTTGATGGAATACATAAAATTATATTAGAGAATCTTGTAATTAATATAGATGAAAAACAACAAAATCTTGTCACTACCATGGAAAAAAAAACAACAGAATTTAATTGAAGGATTATTCTCGAAATTTGAAGAAAAACAAGGCCAAACTGAAGAAAAAAAGACAACTGCAATTTGAACAATTAATGCAAATATTATCGCTAGTTAATGACACAGTTAATGAAAGAATGCGAATAGTGAAATTAGACATAAAAGAAATAATCGACGACATAAAGATCCTAAAAAGTAATGTGGACTCTTGAAATCAAAGTAGATGACATCGATTTCATCCAGACCCAGGTGAAATTTCGATGTAGGATATATAAGGGAATACAGATTTCATGATTTAGTTATTACAGCTTAGATAGTTGAGTTTATATTCCGTGTGTATTGCTTTTCGAAATCAGCTGCTGTAAATATTGAATTTTTATGTCTAAATAAAATGTGTAAATAAAGTTCTAGAAAGTGAAGTGAATATTCGGTGTAGGATATATAAAGCAATATAGATTTCATGATTTAGTTAGTACAGCTTAGATAGTTGAGTTGTCACTGCCATGAAAAAAAAAACAGAATTTAGTTGAAGGATTATTCTCGAACTTGAAGAAAAACAAGGTCAAACTGAAGAAAAAAGACAACTGCAATTTGAACAATTAATGCAAATAGTATCGCAAGTTAATGAAAAAATGCGAATAGAGGAATTAGACAAAAGAAATAAACGACGACATAAATATCCTAAAAAGTAATGTGGAGACTATTGAAATCAAAGTAGATGACATCGATTCCATCCAGAGCTAGATGAAATTTGAAATCTGTTCCATTAAAAACACAATACAAAGTGAAGTACAAGATAAAATCAGTGCCATCCAAAACAAAGTGGAAACCGAAATTAAACAATTACAATTTGAAGCCGTGGCTACCGCTATTGGATAACCAAGAAAAATTTACTCTCTTGTAATTTCCTTAAGAGGTTCCCCTTAGAGCTCCTCCAAAGCCTCTCGGGCAATGAACAAAGTAATTTCGACAAGATCATCGCCATCTTAGACAAAAGGTACGACAATCAATCCTTGAGCCAAGTATACCAGGTGCAACTAAGTGGAAAATGCAAAAGATTAGACGTTTAGTGCACCTGTCCTACCCAGACCTGCCAGAGGAAACTAAAAATCAATTGGCCACACAGAGTTTTGTTAATGGCATCTGTTACATTGAAGTGCAAAAGAATCGAAGGCTTAGTGGCGTCAAGAAAAGTAATGAAGCTCTCCTTCCAACCTTGGAAGTAGAGGCAGTCATGAACATGTCCAAACCGACGTTTTCCTTCAACCAGGAAGAGTCAGATTCACCATTTCAGGCTCTGCTGGCTGGGATGAACAAACTATTAAAACAGTCACAAAGAACCGTCACCTGAAGAGCATGTTACCGTTGTCGATGGACAGGACATTTCCAACGCGACTGCAGACTGGGGCTATCTGAACGATCACTGACCAGGGGTAACCAACAAAACAGTCACATGTCCAGGGACCGTCAGCCAGTCAGCATAAGGGGGCGAATGCTGACTAACCCTCCACCAGCCCCCAAAACATTATCCATCCGGGGATTTTGCCGATTTTGTCCAACAACGACATTAGAATTGTCAATGGTCAAGAGATAGCTTGTTTCGAACCAGTAGAGACCATCATCAATTGCGAAGAAGTGTATCAGACATCGGTGAAGGAGACAGAGTCCAGTAAAGAGTTCCTAAAACAGCTTGCTGACCATTTGACATATCTTACTCCAGAGGAACAGAAGAAAGCCAAGCAATTTCTCGCAAAGCACTGGCAGATTTTTAACAGTCAAGATGGAACACCGAATAAATACCGGAAATGCTCAACCCACCAGAATACCACTTAGGCGACTACCGTTGGGGCAAAAACAGGCAGTCAAGAAAAACATCGAGTCCATGTTACAAAATGGACTTATTGAGCCATCCATCAACCCATGGTCTGCTCCCGTTGTGCTAGTTAAAAAAAAGGAAGGAACCAGCCGATCTTGCGTGTATTACAGAAAGCTGAATGACTTCACGAAGAAAGACAGCTATCCACTACCCCGAATTGATGACACTCTGACCACATTAGCAGGCTCACGTTGGTTCACACTAGACCTAAAGAGTCGATATTGGCAGGTTGGTTACACGCAAACGACCGAGAGAAGACAGCGTTCTCCACCAGTAAAGTACTGTTTCAGTTCACGGTCATACCCTTTGGGTTATGTAATGCTCCCGCTACATTTAAGAGGATAATGGAGTATGTATTGAGCGGGTTGACATGGAGAACGTGGTTACTATACCTCGACGACATTCTGGTCATGGGTCATGCATTCGACGACCACCTGAAGAACCTGGGCGAAGTATTTTCCAGAATTAAGAACGCTGACCTGAGACTCAACCCGAAGAAGTGTTCCATGTTCCGAAAAGAAGTAGAGTTTTTGGGCTACGTCGTTTCGGAGTCAGTAATCCGTACGAAGAAAGACAAGATAGCAGCCATTCGTGATTGGCCGGTTCCGAGCGACAAGCATGAACTACGTAGCTTTTTGGGGTTCTGTTCCTACTACAGACGCTTTGTTGAGAGATTTGCCACTATTGCTGCGCCTCTACATCGGCAAACCAGTGCAAAGAGACCTTCCATTGGAATCAGGCGTGCGAAACATCATTCAGACTACTGAAGGCGACACTATATTCCAGCCCAATCCTAGCATTTCCCACACAGTCCGGCAAGTTCATCTCAGACACCGACGCCAGCAACACAGGTTTGGGGGCCGTCCTATCACAGGTGCAAGATGGTGAAGAGACGATGATCGTGTACTACAGCCGTGGATTCTCGAAGCTGGAAAGAAATTATTGCGTTACCAGGAAAGAACTTCTGGCAATAATAAGGGCTATGACCATTTTCACAAATACCTCTATGGTCGTCATTTCCTAATCTGAACAGATCATGCCGCCCTCAAATGGCTGCTGGATATGAAGACACCGGAAGGACTGGCTAGATGGATGGAGAAATTGCAGGTTGAACATCGTGCCAGCCGTTTGCATAATAATGCCGATGTCCTTTCAAGAAGACCCTGTAGAGTAGAAAGCGGACATTGTCTGAAGACGGAACAGCGAGAGGGTATCTTCATCAGACAGGACCGAGTGCAGGCCAATGAAGACTGGACAACGGAACAGTGCATCCAGGACCAAATGGCTGATCCAGATATCGAACCAATCTTGTCACTCAAAACGAAAAGGGCACCCAGGCCACGATGGGACGAGGTAGCTAGATACTCGGGTGTTATGGGCCAAAGGGACTCTCTAAGAGTAGAGAATGGAATGCGCAATCGAATTTGGGAAAGCACTGACGGCCGAGAAACCAAGTCCCAACTAGTAGTCCCAAAGAAGAAGGTACCAGCCATCCTGACCGAAGTAAATGATGGGATTACCGGGGGTCATCTGTGCATGAATAAAACCTTAGATAAAGTTCGCCAGCGGTACTGCTGGGTAAATTACTTCCAAGATGTCAGAGTTTGATGCTGGAAATGTGACACTTTTGCATCCAGTAAGGACCCGAAGCCCCGGACCAAGGGCAGAATGCAGCCGGTTCATTTCCTGAGTCTGAGAAAGGGAACAACTACATTTTGGTGGCAATGAATTACTTCAGCAAGTGGCCTGAGGCGTATGCGATACCCAATCAGGAGGCATCCACGGTAGCGACGGTGCTGGTACAACAGCTATTCAGCAGTTTTGGCGTCCCTTTGGAACTACATTGAGACCATGTGCGTAACTAGGAATCGAATGTATTCCAGAAGGTCTGTACGAGGTTGGGAACTAAGAAGACAAGAACAACACCATTGCACCCAAGTCAGACGGAAAAGATTCAACAGGTCCTTGGAACAACACCTATCCAACGTCGTCAGAAATAACCAGCGTGATTGGGATGAGCATATTCCCCTATTCCTGTTGGCCTATCGCTCAGCTGTACATAACAGTCCAGCCAGGGTTCTAGTCGGAAAGGAGCTGAGTTTACCCAGCGATCTGGCCTTTGGCTCCCCCGAAGAACTGTCCTAAGACATCATTGATTATGCCGACCAGTTCCGACATAAGATGCTGGCATTACACGAACTAGCCCGAACTCTGATGTTGGCCACCAGTGACCTGATGAAGACACGATATGACGTCAAGGCCAATTTAGTCTGGCTGTACAATCCCCAGAGGAGCAAGGGTAAATCTCCAAAGCTTACACCCGCCTGGGATGGTCCATACGAGGTGGTCAAGAGCATTAATGACATTGTCTACCGTATCCGTCGAAACCCTGGGGCTAAGTTGAAGGTGGTTCATGTAGATCGACTCGCCCCCTACAATGGAGAGGATGTTTCTGATCGAGGCGATCAGAATTAAAGGGGCAGTGTTATAGAATTAATCTACGACGTCCCTGACTAAATCAACTTAAAACATTATTCATTCCGAGTGGGATAATAAAATAATTTGGTCAAGTGCGAGTTGGACTCGCATACTTAGGGTTCCGTACCACCTTCAAGATTCTAATATTCCAGTTTCAGACAAGCAGGGAATGAGTGGATTTTCTTATATTTACCCTTATATCTTTTAAAGGAATGAATTTAAAATCATAAAAATATACATTTTGATTTTCCACACATAGACTTTTTATTTTATCTGCTTCAGGATTCGCTTGATTTTTATCAGAATATGTATTTAATTGTCTAATTTGGCCTCCAAAAATTAACATTAAGAGTTTTATTTTACTAATAAACTTTCAGAGAAGTCTTTTATAATCTACTGTCTGAGTTTTGAGGCTCTGTAGATTTGAAGATAAAGGGCAAAATAGGTCGTTTTAAATTATAAATTATTAAATCTGTTATTCAAATTATGAAAAAATACAAATAAAATATATTTTTCAAAATTTAAGTAGTGTAGTTTCTAAAGTGGGAATTAAGTCGATGTTTAATATTTTTAATATCTTTTAAACAAAAGATTTAAAAATATGATATATTTGTAATTCACATAATGAGCCTTTTATCTGATATATTACATGATGCGTTTGAAAATTGAATCTTTATTTTCCATTTAATTCTATAATTTGTCCCTAAAATGTTATAGGGGTTTTCTAATAATTTATTTTTCGTTTAATTCTATTATTTATGGGCCCAAATAATAGAATTTGGGATTTTTTCATATTTTTCCAATAAACAAAACAATGTAGGTCTTATAGTTTGAGGAATAACAGGGGGAATGGGTAATTTTTTTAAATATTTTTTTAATATATTTTAAAATATTCATTAAAAAATTTTTTTTTAAATATATTTGTATTCGTCATAATGAGCCCTGTGATTTGATATATTACATGACCCGTTAGAAACAATTATAATTTTTTATTTTCCATTTAATTCTATAATTAGCCCCCCAAAATGAATATTAAGGGTTTCTCCTTATTTTTCCAGTAAAGTTCAGATGAGGTGCTATACTTCCATTTTTTCTAAAAATTTTTCAGTTTATGGTTTCGGAGATAAGGGGGGAATGGGTAATTTTTTTATATTTTTGTTAATATCTTTTAATTTATTTATTTTAAAAATATGAAAAAATATATTTGTTTTCTTCATCATGAGCCATTTCATTTGATATATAACATGATGGGTTAGAAACAATTTTAATTTTATATTTTTCATTTAATTCTATAATTTGCCCCCAAAATAAATATTAGGGGTTTCTCCTTATTTTTCCAGTAAAGTTCCGTGAAGGGCTATACCTCCATTTTTTTCAAAATTTTTCAGCTTATGGTTTCGGAGATAAGGGTGGGGGAATGGGTAATTTTTTTATATTTTTGTTAATATCTTTTAACTAATTTATTTTAAAAATATGAAACAAATATATTTGTTTTCGTCGTAATGAGCCCTTTCATTTGATATATAACATGATGGGTTAGAAACAATTTTAAATTTATATTTTCCATTTAATTCTGTAATTTGCCCCCCAAAATTAAAAGTAAACTTCAGGTGAGAACCTATACCTCTAATTTTTTTCAAAACTTTATGTTTTATAGTTTCGGGGATAAGGGGGGGGGGAATGGGTAAATTTTGGTATATTTTCGTTAATATCTTTTTAAATATATTTTTTTAAAATATGAAAAAAATATATTTGTGTTCCTCAGAATGAGACCTTTCATTTGATATATTACATGATGCGTTTTAAATTAATTTTAAATATTTATTTAGTTTTATAATTTGCTCCCCAAAATTAATATTACTGGTTTCTCCTTATTTTTCTTGCAAAGTTCGGGCAACGTTCTATATTTCCTATTTTTTTCAAAATTTTAGGCTCAGTAGTTTCGGAGATCAGGGTCGATTTTTTTACTTTCTCCCCCCAGAAGTACCACTAAATCAAAATTTTTTCTTTTACGATATGTACTCCTGATCGGGTCATCAAACTATACATTGATACCAAATTTCAACGTCTTCCGTCCAGTAGTTTAGGAGAAAATTGCTGTGATGTGACAGAGGCAAAAATCCGGAGTGATATTATAAGCGTACCCGTATATTGTATATAACCCTAACAAGAACTGGAATCTTCAAATGGGGCAAAAACTATTTATCTCCACGCTGGGCGAGCAGATGTAATACGCATCCAGAACGACCGGAAAATTCGATGTTGGATATATAAGGCAATATAGATTTCATGATTTAGTTAGTACAGCTTAGATAGTTGAATTTATATTCCTTGTGAATTGTTTTTACAAATAAGCTGTTGTAAATATTGAATTTTTATGTATAAATAAAGTTCTAGATAGTGAAGTGAATATGAGCAATTAAAAGTTTTAATTTGAACCCACTGAGTTTATTGCAATATATATTGTTTCTGGTCTCGAACACTTATTTATGTATTTGATACTTAACGGTTAATTTGTAGACGCGAGATGTAAAGACCGACATCTAGGATTTTCGGGGAAGCTCGCACACAGAGGTTCCTGACATTGTAACATAGGAGTTACGGGAGAACAGCAATTATACGGAACGGCTCCAGATTCGGAACCTCTGTGTGCTAGGTTCCCCGAAAATACTAGATGTCGGTCTTTACATCTCGTGTTTACAAATCTAATAGTTTTATTAAACTAAAATATAAAACTGTTCTTGAAAACCTGTCATCAAATACTAGAAACATATTTGAAAATTTAGAACAGAACATACAAAAATGTACATATAATTTTATGAAAATAATTGCAAATATTTTAAGAAAAACATGGCGAAATGATCGAAATATATTTACAAATTTAGAACAGAAGATAATAAAATGCACCTTTAACTCTAATAATTTTAAGAATTGCAAATATTTTAATAAAAGCAATATATTTACAAATTTAGAACAGAAGATACTAAAATGTATATATAATTCTAATAATTTTATGACATAAATTGCAAATATTTGAAGAGAAGCAATCACGAAATATTAGAAATATATTTAAAAATTTAGAATAGAACATACTAAAATACTTGTCTCCTAAATGTTATTTGTGGCATGCTCTTGATTATTTTTAAGTTTTCTTGGGAATAACACCACAATTGAATTAAAAAAGCTGTATATTGAAAGAAAATACCCAACGTTTCAAAGTCGATTCTGACTTCGTTGTCAATGACTTTAAAGTATGTATGAAAATGGAAATTGCAAATTAAAAGTTTGATTTATGACATTAAAGTTGACATAAGATTTTTGTTGTTTTTAAAGATATAGGTAGCACAAAAAATTCTAAAGATCATGTATTAAGTTAAACAGCTTTCAAGTTGGAAGAATTTGAAAGAGTTGTCTTTAGAATTTATAAGTGGCGTTCCTAGGTACGACTTTGTTATAAGATAGCGCATTCGCCAAAAATGCGATCAAAGAATTCTGCTGTTTCAGTGATCCCATTAACATCATAAGGAAAAAGCTTATTGTGATAAACTCCGTGGGTTCAGTTAATTAAAATTTAAAAACTAATATTCACTACCACTTTCTAGAATTTTTATTTGCATCAAATATACACAACAGCTGATTTGAATATCACAATAATAATTCAACATAAGCTCCTTTTAAAATCAGCATCGAATTCTCTCGTACAATTCGGTGTCAATTTTACAGGTGTTGAATTATTTCGAGACAAGTTTTTTTTTCCCATCCGAACCTTCTAGCTCTTTTTTTTCTATCCCAGCGATTGATGTCTCACGGAATGAAACCAGGGACGGGCTGGATAGATTTTTATAACATTATGAACTATCCCGATACTGGGTTGTTCACAAGGAGATGACCATTAATAATCTCTTCCTTGATTGTCGGTAACCAGATACGATTGAATTCTACAGAAGTAGAACCGATACAATCGTCTTCATTCAAAAGAATTAAGGCAGACTCTTTTATTTTTCGTTTTGTGTTATGTTGTTCTTTGTGAAGTATAGTTGAATTGTCAAATTGTATTTTATGGCCCAGGTCCAATGCATTTTCACAAATTTTCGATTTTTCAAATTGTCGTTTCTTTATGTAATTCTTGTGTTCATTTATTCGGGTTTAATGGTCTCGATGTTTCTCCAATATAAAATTTATTGCATTCGCAAGGAATATAATAGCTATAATAGAGAATTCTTTTTACAAAAACAAAAACATTTACATAGATTTAACCAACTTCTTTTAAATAGAAACAACAAAAAATAACACACATGAAGAAAATTTTTACAGTAACAAAAACTCTTATAAATCTTTCACATAAACAACTAAATGCTACTGAAACTTCAGTATTACAAAAAGGACTTAACTTTGCAGTTACTCCAAAAACAATTTCTAAATTTGATATCATAAGTGCTATAGAACAAACCGCAAATAAACTAAATTCTAGTGATGCTCAAGAATATAGAATAAGAGCAAAAATTGAACTCGAAAAACCTGTATATATTAAAAATAACCTTTCTAATAATGAATTATGTGCAATTACAAATTTAAAAAATGACAATTCCATAAAAATTTTACCTGCTGACAAAGATAATGCAACAGTAATTTAAATAAAACTGACTACGATGACAAAATTCAAAATATAACAAACCAAGGCCAATACACAAAACTAACAAAAGATCCAACAAGCTCAATATAAAACAAAATATACCGTTTACTATACAACGACAAACATGAATTCACAGAACAAGAACGTAAAGGACTCACCCCACATTATACTAAACACCCGACATTTCTATGAGTTACCAAAAATTCATAAACCTAATATTCCTTTAAGACCAATTGTCAGTTCTATAAATTCTCCATGTAGTGAACTTTCAATATTTCTTTTAAACATTATTCATCCTCTTACAGGAAGTTCTGTTTCTCATCTAAAAAACAGTCCACATTTCTTGGAAAAAGTTTCTCATGTAGAATACAAAAATACCTTTACACTAGCAAGTTTTGATATAGTAAATCTTTATAACAATGTTCCTGTTTCCAAAACACTTTCCATAATAAAACAACTACTCGAACGGGACTCTTCATTAAACCACCGAACTCAGTTATCAGTTGAAACAATAATGGAACTACTAACATATTAGACCAAAACTACATACTTTCAATTAAACGATGACTTTTACCAACGAGATTTTGGCATAGCCATGGGTTCTTGTCTCTCACCAGCATTAAGTAACATATTTATGGAAAAATTTGAACAAGTAATTTTATAAAAAGAAAATAAACCTTTAATTTGGTAGCGTTACGTTGACGACATTTTCGTAATTTGGGTCTTAAAGAATTAGATGAATTAGATAAATTATTAATTGACATAAGTAACAAAGAACCAACTATCAAATTCACCCTAGAAATTGAACAAAATAACAAACTGTCTTTCCTAGACATATTAATAACAAAAACAGAATCTTCATTCGAAACAGAAGTTTATAGAAAACCTACTCATAATAACAGATACCTAAATTTCAATTCAAATCATCCGAATACAGTAAAGAAAGGTGTAATTAAATCATTATATGATAGAGCAAAGTCCAACTGTTCTGATAATAATAAATTCAACAAAGGAAAAACAATTATAAAAAATATTTCTCACTGGAAACAATTACCAGACAAAATTTATCAACAAAGATTTAAACAGACTTGAACAAAGAACAAACCTTCCGAATCAACCCAGATTTTCTCTTATTAACACTAATGGAGTATGTACTGAGCGGGTTGACATGGAGGATGTGCTTAGTATACCTCGATGACATTCTGGTCATGGGTCAGACATTCGACCACTATCTGAAGAACCTGGGTGAAGTATTCTCCAGAATTAAGAACGCCAACCTTAGACTCAACCCGAAGAAGTGTTCCATGTTCCAAAAAGAAGTAGAGTTTTTGGGCCACGTTGTTTCCGAGTCAGGCATCCGCACCAACGAGGACAAGATAGACAGTCCCAAGAGACAAGCATGAACTCCGAAGCTTCTTGGATCTCTGTTCATACTACATGCGATTTGTTGAGGGATTTGCCACCATTGCCGCCCCTCTACATCGGCAGACCACTGAGAAAGAGACCTTCCGTTGGAATCAGGATTGCGAAACATCATTCAGACGACTAAAGGCGGCACTTTGTTCCAGCCCAATCCTAGCATTTCCTACGGAGTCCGGCAAGTTCATCTTAGATACCGATGCCAGTAACACAGGTTTGGGGGCCATCCTATCCCAGGTGCAAGATGGTGAAGAGAGGGTGATAAAGTACTACAGCCGTGGATTCTCGAAACCCGAAAGAAATTATTGCGTCATCAGAAAAGAATTTCTTGCAATAATAAGGGCGGTAGACCATTTCCACAAATACGTCTATGGTCGTCATTTCCTAATCCGAACAGATCATGCCGCCCTCAAATGGCTGCTGGACATGAAGACACCGGGAGGTCAACTGGCCAGGTAGATGGAAAAATTACAGCAATACGATTTGAAGGTTGAACATCGTGCCTGTCGTTTGCATAATAATGCCGATGCTGTATCAAGAAGACCCTGTAGAGCAGAATGCGGACATTGTCTGAAGACGGAACAGCATCCAGGACCAAATGGCTGGCTGATCCACACATCGAACCAATCCTGTCACTCAAAAAGAGAGGAAAGAGAGGGGCACCCAGGTCACGATTGGACGAGGTATCTAGACACTCGGGCGTCCTGAAATCGTTATGGGCCCAAGGGGTCTCTCTAAGAGTAGAGAATGGAAAGCTCAAGCGAGTTTGGGAAAGCACTGATGGCCGAGATACCAAGCACCCACTGGTACTTCCGAAGAAAAAGTACCAGCCACCCTGACCGAAGTACATGATGGGATTACCGGAGGCTATCTGTGCATGAATAAAACCCTGGACAAAGTTCGCCAGTGGTACTACTGGGTGAATTACTTCGAAGACGTCAGAGCTTGGTGCAGCAAATGAGACACCTGCGCAGCCAGTAAGGGGCCGAGAACCCGGACCAAGCGCAGAATGCAGCAGTACAACAGCAGACAAAATCTAGCTGTAGCTAGGGTAAATCTCCAAAGCTTACACCCGCCGGGGATGGTCCATACGAGGTGGTCAAGATGATTAATGATGTTGTCTACCGTATCCGTCGTAACCCCAGTGCTAAGTTGAAGGTGGTTCGTTTAGATCGACTCGCTCCCTACCATGGAGAGGATGTGTCTGACGGGGACGATCAGAATTAAAGGGGGCGGGGCAGTGTTACGAAATTTACCTAAGCCGGCCCTGGCTTCATTTTGTGAGACATCAATCGCTGGGCTAATAAAAAAAGTTAGACTGGAATTTTCGATATTGCACCAAACAGAATTCTCGACGCTGGGCAGAAAAAGGTAGTACCATCGAGAACGACAAATTAACCTATATAAAGAGACATTAATTTTAGCGGTTAGTTAGTCTTAGTGCGTTTAGCTTATTTCGTTGTTATGATTTCGATGTAAATAGAATTAGAATCAGCTGTTGGAAATATTTGATGTTTTATGTGTAAATAAAAGTGTTTAGAAAAGTGAAGTGAATATTAGTTCTTTTAATGAAATGGACTTTGAACCCACGGAGTTTATAACACTATATTCAACAGAGACAGAAAAATAAACACGGTGTTGAAGACTCCGAAGACGAGGATCTCTTTAGAACAACAGGGAGTGTATGAGATTCCTTGTGCAGAAAAAATAAATATAATAAAATATAATAATAATTTATATTTAAAAAAGAACCGACTTCAGCTGACTTAAAATAAAAACCGTTTAGAAACCGTGTGCAATCAATCACTATTTTCAGACATATCTTCTTTTTTATCTGATGTAAGGTACAATATATTTTTACCTGTCTCTTTCTCCCTCTCTAATTATTATTTGGACGACTTTCTATATATGTAACTAATTCACTCTATATTGCATCCACACTGCATATGCTTCTGTGTATTGGTCAACACTATATAACTTATTGGTCTACCATTTTCTGAATCACCTTTTGTACAACTATAAATCAACTCAACACAATATTACAACGGTCCTGATATATTTAAAACCACCCTATATAAGTATAAACCCTCTCCACACTATTGACTCTATTTTTCTATAGTTTAAATTATTTCTGTATACTAGTGTATACCAATGATTTTACTTCGCCCCATATGTCTAGTATTGCATTTATGGAACTGCTCATGGTCTACCCTATATAACAAAATTCACTTTTTTGAATAACATTTTATGACTATACTGCTTCTAAATTTTTTTGAACCCATTTCTATAATTATACCCCGTCCTACGTCCTATTATTCAAATATCCTAACTGCTTATGCTTATATAACAAATTTTTGATACACCCTGAATAACAATAATTTTACCCCACCCTTACTTCAAACACCTTGTCTTAGCAACTATTTATGTTCCAAAGTATATAACTTTTTTAAACCGCCCTGTATAACTGTAATTATACTCCTCCTTATATTTCAACCATCCTGTATATTTTCAACTGCTTCTGACAATTTTTAAAGCCTTTTGTATAACTGTAATTATTCTCCGTCTTATAACGCAAATATCCACTCTGTATAACTATAATTTTGCTCCACTCTTATTTCAACCACCTTGTATATGCAACTACTTATGTGCCACCCAATAGAATATTTTTAGAACCACCCTGTATAACTAATTCAATTACAACTTATATTTCAACCATCCTATGTATACATCTGCACGCACCACTCACCTACAACCGTATACCATAGAGCAGAGTTCGCCGACATAACAAATTTTCGTTTCGATAAACTAATGGAACATTTTCTGCCATTTCACGCGACTATAACATCTCTTTGTAGAATCCAACTTAAAATTGATTGAGGCGATATAGACAAACTAGTGTAGTCCCTTAATTACTGTTTTTTCTGATTTTCTGGAAAACCGTAAATCTCACGTTCTAGAAAATTATATGGCACGTGTCTGTAATATTCCTTGATACATTGCCTTTTAAATCATCAAAATTTTCCAAGCCGTTTTTGAATAATCACTGAGCATACATAAAAAAAGATGCCGACGATAAAAGACAAAAAGAACAAGATCAATTAATGGAATTTCAGTAACAACAATTCCAGCAAATGGTGCAGCTATTTAAAAATACAAATGAACCTGTTGATAGTAAAATGACAAAAATAAAATGTGAAGTTGATGCGGTAAATAAGAAAATTGAAATAGTAAAAGATTCTATTGGAATGAAAGTTCATGATGTTGAAGATAAATTACAAAATGAAATTCTCAATGCACAAGATATTTTTGAATATAAATTACAAAATGAAGTTCACAAAGTGCAGGAGATATCTGAAGATAAAATACAAAATAAATTTAAGATGTTTCGGAAAGAAGTTATGAAAAGGAAACATCAAGATTAGTTGTTGCTAAAGGTTTTCTTGTGAAACCACCCACCTTTGAAGGTATTAGGGATGGTAAAGCGACTAAGTGACATCAAAAAGTGCAATGAAGCTCTTCTTCGTCGATAAATAATTGTATCTCCCCCGAATATAACCAACATATATAATGAAATCTCAAATAAACGAGCAATTTTTTCGTGATCCATTTCAGAAAGAATCAACCAACATAGAACGATTTTACCTGCCATTGTTTGTTTGTTGTAGTGATATAATTTTTATTATATTTTTAGTGCTAAATGTTGTAATTATATCATGCTAGTAATTGTATTTTAAAATGAACTATATTAGTCTTATTTAAATGTTTCATAGGTGTCGCTAACAAAGCAGTGACAAAAATACCATTTTGAAAAAGAACCAAGACGGGGTAGAACCGTCAATAAAAAATTAAAATATTTTAATGCCAGGATTTATATATATTGCTCAGTTTTTCCAAAAACTATATATCTATATAGATCACTAGGTAACTGAACTGTTCAGTTACCTAGTGACTCTTGGGGAGTAGGCAGATTGAGGCCCCGAGTTCGATCTAGACTCTGAAACTCTTTTTCACTTTTGTCTCTTGATAATGGCTCCAAAGCAGGAGTCGAAACGTCGAGTATTCAATAAATTCAGACGCGGTTCTCACCCGGAACCTAGCTTAGTTCATAATAATTACCGCGGAAGCCTCTCAGAACATATATATATATATATATATATATATATATATATATATATGAGCAATATTTCTAATTTTAAATATATTTTGTAGGGGGGGGGGTCCTAGGGTTTTCTTCAAATATTAGTATGTTACTGAACCTATTGAAAAAACGTTATCCTGAGAGTTACAGCGTTCTAGAGCCCTTAGGGCCCGTCAAAGACACAAAAAAATCCGTTTTACCCTATATTTGACAGGCTGTATCTCGCAGCCCAGTTAATCGATTTCAACTCACCAAACGTCATTTGTTTTGTAATTTTAAGTAGTTTTTCAGTCAAGTCTCTAGTTAATAACGCTGATTTTTGGGAGCATTTTAAGTAAAGTTACAAATTTCAAAAAATTGTCATTTTCAAAAATTCGCCAAATATCGAATTTTAATCCGATTTTAGTTTTCTCGACGGTATTTGACGTGTTTTAAAAAACACCATCAAAATGAGATGTGGTGAGTTAAAATTCGTTAGTAGATTCGGAGATGCAGCAGATTGAAAATGGTCATTTTTGTAAATATCGCGTTTTTACGCATTTTCAAAGTACTGGTACTGGTACTGGTAACTTTAAATTACACAAAAATTTTTTGGAGGTATTTTTTTATAAAAATAAGAACGTCCTATTGGAGATTTTCTTGGCCCGAGCCTCTATCTACATCATTTAACCCTCTAAAAAATGAGTACTTTGCTACTGAATTAAGCCAATTTAATAGAAACTTACGGCTTATTTCTATCAATCAGAGAGCCTGAAGACATTTGTATATTACAGATTAAAAAAGTAGAGATTAAAACCTTTGATTGAGGGTTCTTACAAACATCTAGGTAGCCTATAACTACAGTTATGACAATTCAAAGGCTTAACTAAAATCAAAGTATCAATTCTGTGAACGCTAATTTTACCTAATTGTGAACTTACTTCTCAAAATCTTCTATCTCCGTTCTAGACAACCTAGAACTTTGTTTAACCGTTCAAATTACAAGTATTTTGATGTAGTTTGCTAATCTTTTACAGTTTTGCATTATATTTTTGGAAACTTAGAGCTCAAGCTTTATACTGTAGAAATTTTAGTTTGAATGGCATTGATTCCAATTAATTAGAATTAATCAATCCATTAGATTTTTTGTACGATTACATTGACCCTCTAAGGACAAATATGACTTAAATAAAGTCAAAATGTTGGGAAAAGTAAAAGTATTCAAGGGGTTCAAACAGTAAATTAAAAATAAAATGAAAACGTATTTTAACAAAATTTAAAATAAAATACAAATTAAAAAAGTAAATAAGGTAACGCAGAAAAACCTTTACCTATTCAGTTTTAAGATCCATTTTCAGTTTACTTTTAAAAATTTTTCACTTTTGCTCCAAAAATAATGTTTATTTTATTTTAATAATATAACGCAGTGTTGAGGTTATGGGTACTACCATAGTAGCTTGTAGCGTGGTAGCAACATCAAAGCAACAAAGCAATAATTTGTACGTCCAGACCCTGAGAGCAATTCTACGTTGATGGTATAAGTCGCGACACGACACGATAAAACATAGTCAACTATCGATTTATGGTTATACTTAATGGTCTTTGTCATGAAACGGACGCATGTAACAAGGCAATGTCAGTCATCTATGAATCCATTAACTAAATGTTCACAGCTAGCATTGTTTTGAACTAAGGCCCGAGACAGACATAGAGATACTAATGATAAACTAAAAAACATTTAGCACGGCGCTAAAAAAAATTTTGCTGCACGCATGCTCCGTGGCTTACAAACTTTATAGACTAGTAACTGCGAGCAGCTGCAGCAACTTCAGTCTAGAAGTGCCCACATTAAATTATTTTTCAAACCATCCCTAAGTCTGAAAACTTCGTAAGACATGGAGCATGCGCGCAGCAAAATTTTTCTTGGCTCATGTTTTTAAGCTTCTTATCCCCATTCGTATCTTGTATCTCTGTGTCCCGGGCGTTAGTTTAAAACAAAGCTAGCTGTAAATTCATAGATGGCTGACCTTGTCTTGTTACATGCGTCCGCTTCAAGACAAAGACCATTAAATATAAACATAGATCGATAGGCCTTTTCATATTCGAAAATTTTTAGTGGGCATGCGTCAATTTATGTTATTTTTATCGGGCAAAAAACATTGTATTTACATGCCAATGGTGTGAAAAAAAATGACTCAAGTGAACAAAAAATTTTCGAATATGAAAAGGCCCATTGTTCTTAGGGTCTGGACATACAAATTCGTGCATAGTTGCTTTGATGTTGCTACCACGCTACAAGCGACTAAGATACTACGATAGTATCCATAACCTCAACACTGCGTTATAGTATTAACATAAAATAAACATTATTTTTGCAGCAAAAGTGAGTAATGTAACTTAAAAGAAATAGTATAAAAGTAAAAATATAAACGAAATGATAAAAGTAAATTGAAAATGAATCTTAAAACTGAAGAGGTACAAATATTTCTGCGTTACCTTATTTAATTTTTTAAGTTATATTTTATTTTAAATTTTGTTAAAATCCTTTTTCATTTTATTTTTAATTTACTTTTTGAATCCCTTTATATTTTTACTTTTTCTCAATATTTTTACTTTTTTTAAGTCATATATTTGTCCTTAGAGGTTCAATGTAATCGTACAAAAAATTTAATGGATTGATTAATTCTAATTAATTGGAATCAATGCCATTCAAACTAAAACTTGTACAGTACAAAGCGTGAGCTCTAAGGTACCAAAAATATAATACAAAACGGTAAAAGATTAGCAAACTACATCAAAATACTTGCAATTTAAAAGGTTAAACAAAGTTCTATGTTGTCTAGAACAGAGATAGAAGATTTTGAGAAGTAACTTCACAATTAGGTAAAATTAGCGTTCACAGAATTGATACTTTGATTTTAGTTAAGCCTTTGAATTATGATAACTGTAGTTCTAGGCTACCTAGAGGTTTGTAGAAACCCTCAAATCAAAGGTTTTAATCTCTAATTTTATAATCTGTCTTCAGGCTCTCTGATTGATAGAAATAAGCCGTAAGTTTTTATTACATTGGCTTACTTCACTAGCAAAATACATTTTTTAGAGGGTTAAATGAGGTAGACAGAGGGTCGGGCCAACAAAATCTCCAATAGGACGTTATGATTTTTATAAAAAAATACCTCCAAAAAATTGTTGTGTAATTTAAAGTTACCAGTACCAGTAGTACCAGTACTTTGAAAATGCGTAAAACGCGATATTTACAAAAATGACCATTTTCAATCTGCTGTATCTCCGAATCTACTGAACGGATTTTAACTCACCACATCACATTTTGAAGGTATTTTTTAAAACTTGTCAAATACCGTCGAGAAAACTAAAATCGGATTAAAATTCGATTTTTGGCGAATATTTGAAAATGACAATTTTTTGAAAATTTTAACTTTACTTAAAATGCTCCCAAAAATCAGCGTTATTAACTAGAGACTTGACTGAAAAAACTACTTAAAATTACAAAACAAATGACGTTTGGTGAGTTGAAATCGATTAACTGGGCTGCGAGATACAGCCTATCAAATAAAGGGTAAAAACCGCCTTATTTGTGTCTTTGACGGGCCTTATCTAGGGCCCTAAGAGCTCTAGAGGGTTGTAACTCTCAGGATAACATTTTTTCAATAGGTTCAGTAACATACTAAAATTTGAAGAAAATCCGAGGACCCCCGCCTACAAAATTCCTTTAAAAGTAGAACTATTGCTCATATATATGCAAGTCGTTGCAAGCTACGCTATAATACATTTATATTCTAACATTTTTTAAACACTTTGTATAACTTTAATTCTGCTCCACTCTATATATGCAACTTCAACTTTTTATAAGCTACCAAATATCATTTTTGTGCTAACATATCTTAAATCACACTGTATAATTATAATTTCACACCACCATATGTTTTAACTACCCTGTATATGCATTTCCTTATGGCCACCCATTGTAATATTTTTTTAAATCACCATGTATAATTATGGCGTCTGATTGGTCGGTGTTGACTCCGCCCCCCCTTCCCTGCCGTGTCGGGTGTGTTGCTTGTTGACGGGTTTGTATTTTGCCTAGCTAATTGTGTTTTATTTTGATGTTTAATAATTGTCTTCCATGTGTTAGAGATATGCAGGGCGTCGTCTCTTTTGTTTAGTTGTCCAGATTTCTCAATTTCAATTGCTTCTCGTATTAGTCTGGTTTTGTAGTGAGGAGTTTGTGAGATCTGTTTACAACTATCGAAATTGATTTTATGGCCCGATTGTTGCTGGTGTTGGAACAGGGCCGATGTCGTTTGTTTATTTTTGACAGCTAATTTGTGTTCCTCTAAACGGGCTGAAATTTTCCTGTTCGTTTGTCCGACGTATACCTTATCGCACGTTCCGCAAGTTATACTATATACCCCTTGGTTTTCAAGTTTTACTTATGGTTTGGGATTTCCTAAACTTGTGCCTATAGTCTGGTGCGGTTTGTATGCTGTCGTTATGTCATGCCTTCGAAGAATTCGGTCAATTCTGTCCGTTGTCCCTTTGTATGGTAAGACTACTTTTGGTTTTTCGGTGAGGTCATCTTTTGTTGGTCTTGTTGTGCTATTGCTTTTTTGATAGTGTGGTTTGTGTATCCGTTTTGTCGGTAGCGGTAGTTATCTGTTTTAATTCGTGTGTTTTGTTATTGTCGTCTGTCAGTCGTATGGATCTGTGAATTATCGTGTTGGCACCTCCCTGTGATGGGTGATGAGATTTGTAGTTTAAATATCTGTTCGTGTGTGTCGGCTTTCTATATACCGTGTGGTCGAAATGCCCATTTTGTTTTTTTTTCTTACGAGAACGTCGAGGAAAGGCAGCTGGTTGTTTTCTTCAAGTTCTAATGTAAATTGAATCCTGGGGTGCTCCAGGAACTTGAGGATTTCTTGTTTACCAAAAGGCCATATGACAAATATGTCATCGACGTATCTTAGCCAACTTTGGTTTCAGGTTGTAGTGTTGTTGTAGTGTCTTTTTCTAAACTCTCTAACACATGGAAGACAATTATTAAACATCAAAATAAAACACAATTAGCTACGCAAAATACAAACCCTTCAACAAGCAACACACCCGATACGGCAGCGAAGTGTCAACACCGACCAATCAGGCGCGATACGACCTCGGACGGAGAAATATAAAATAAACAGCTCAGGCAGATCACCTCTCAGTTCACCGTAACAACGCATTGAGAATGCCAAGTGAGACCTTGGCGAATGATCTGCAGGATTCAAAGATGAATCAATATAACGAACGGATCATCTATTCCCGGATACTTCTCAAATTAATTTTTATTAATAACAAACAAAATAATAACTTTTAAATACAAATGAAAAATAACGATATAAAGTGACAGAGTTACTGAGTAATAATGAATGCGGAATAAAGGAAATCTTACAATATATAACATTTACAATGATGAATCAGCACTGCACACACGACAATTCTCAGGGATGTTCTTCGGATTGTAATACGATACGGCACGTATTGCTGACTCAGCTGGGAATGACGAAATATAGCTGCTACATAAGTTCACACGAAGTTCATGTTATAAGCTTATATAACAACTGCCATCAATTTGAAAAAGTTGACGCTCTATCATCAACTTTTAGAGACAGTTCTGAAGTTCTAGGTCTTCGGTAGGGCTTAGTAAACTGTGAAGCTTTCCTATGGAATTGCTGTTTGCAGAGCATGGTAATGGTGCTGGGTCGCTAGTAGGGTTAGACTTAGTAAACTTACTTAACTTTTTCCGGATTGCTGTGGCGGTGAACAGGACAATAACAATTACTGCTAACGTGATTGCACTAATTGTGAATAAGGAGGTATGCATATCCATGAATCGTTGGTTCATCAGTTGTTCCCATTCTCTGGAGTACGGGCTGTGTTTATGCTTGGCAATGTTAAGGTCTCGGACATCTAGTTCTTGTAGTTTTAGGGATCCAATACTGAGAAGTTGACTGAGGTAAGCATGGCGTGGCAGCAGTTGTAGGGGATATTTACTGGATGATATTTGAGTAATGCTATTTTTGGTGGTCCGTCTGGCATGTACCCTGGTATTGCCGATGAAGGCGTTGGAGTGTGGCTGAATTTCCATTAACGAATTCGTGGATACGATTAGTGTAACAACATTTTGTCTCTTGCATTTGATGGTGATGGGCAAAGGTCTGGAGATGGAGATCAACCAGAGGTTTATGTTGATCTTGTGGATATTATAATCTTCTGCATAGTTTTGCAAGTTGCGGGAAGTGTGATTAGCTGTCTGAGAAGTTGTCCTTCGCAGTTGGCATCTTTGTCTATTGGATGTGGGATTGACTTTGGAACAAATTTCATGCTGTGTTTTTAATGACTTGCAGTCACTCAGGTCTTCGAAGGATGTACATAATAACGAATCGTCATCTCTCGCGATAAAGTTTGTTTTTATTGAAATTATATGATGAAACCCTGTTCGATCATCCAATATTGGAATAGGATAAAGGTGATAAAGAGTGGTCAACTAAAGGAATTTTGAGTACAAAAATGATTTTAGTGTTGATTTGAAATGCTTCAAATTCTTTCATTTTTTTTACTGAGCAACATTTGAACTGTAAATAGGAAGTGGTAAATTATTTTCATGGAGTGACAGAAATTTTTTGACGGGAATCGAGCGTATAATCGAACTATGTAAAGTTTTGAAACGGGCGAAAGGGACTGCAGTTAAAACGTCGTTGAGAGTGTTTTCGATAAATATGTAACTCTCCAGTAGGCTTTCACAAAGATCCAAGATTTGGAATCCATGAAAGTCAAGATCATTCAAAATGTATAAAGTGACGGTCTTATTTTCTCGATAATATTTGAGAATATTTTCTCTTCCGATTGGAATTTTTGTAAGGTGTTGTTAAGGCTTGTAATGACTGAAGTAGTTACGGATATTAGTTTCTTCGCTAATTCTTTAGTTTGTTGTTGGTCTTTAGTAATTGGTTTTTAGTAATTTATGTATTCACCCTCTACCGCATCTAAGTTTCCTGAAATGGCTTTCCAAACTGAGCCCAGTTCGTTAATAAGTCCGCGTTTTCTTCTGTTAGTAGTATAAGTTTGAGTGTCAGAGAAAATGTCTATATTTGTATTTAACGGATTATGTCTGTACTTTTGGTTTAAATGATTTTGTGTTAGTTGTGTTTTCATTAATAGTTTCTGGAATTCGGTTTAGTATAGCTTCATTAGTTGAAATAGCATCTCTGAAAGGGTTGAGGTCTTTGAAGACAAGAAGTGTCCATTTGTTGTTGGAAATTTTAAGTGTACCTTCTTCATGGAAGAAGACTCCTATTGTATTGTAAACGGGTGTAAGCGAGTATTGTTGAAGGTTGACGACTGAAAACAGTCCAAAGAATCTGAAAAGAAGTGATTTATTCAAAATAAGGTTTTAGTCTGTCAAAGTTAATTTTACTTATTTGGTTAGTCTGTAAGTTTATAACTGTTGCAGAATTTTTGCGTATCGCGCTAATTTCAAATGGTCCATTGAATTTGTTTTCGGATTTGTTTTTTATCTGAGATTCTTTCACGTGAACTTTGTTCTCGACTTTATATTCCGGTTAGTTAGTTGATCGAATAGGACTTTTGATTTCTGTTTTTGTTGGTCGGTTTTAGCGCGGGCAAGTTTATAATAGTAATTCATTCTATTATTGAGGTCTCTAACGTGTTTGGAAATGAGTTTTTCCTGATCATATATTGTTTCCGGATGCCTACTAGAAGTGTACCCAAAAATAAGTTCGTAGGGCGTCGTCCGGATGTTCAGCTGTATTTGCCCTTATCATTTCCGCTAAAGTCTCGTGAAACCTTTCGATAGAACCGTTTGATTCGGGATGGTGGACGCTTGAAAAGGATAACTTATGTCATATAGTTCGCACAGGTCTCTTATTAGAGTATTATCAAATTCACGTCCATAGTCGCAATGGATGCCAAGAGGTGTATCGTGATGTTGGAAAATTATTAAGAGTCGTACTGTTTTAGCTGTTTTGTCACCAATAGGGTAAGCTTGAGTAAATTTCGTGAGTTTGTCCCTAATAGTCAGTGTGTAGTTTCCCGTTGGTTATTCGAAAATATCAATGTTGATACGTTCGAAGGTGTTTTTGGTGTTTCGGTTATGACAAAAGGAGCACTTACGTTTTTTCTACAGAACTCTGCCTTTTGGCAAGTTTCGAAGGACTTAATAAATTGCTCTACACTTTTGATTAGTCCAGTCAAATTATACTTTTCCCTAATTCGTCGAATGGTCTCATTAATTCCACGATGTAGGTTATTTTTGCCGCAGTGTTTCTGTTGCAGTATAATGGGAATTTCGTCTTGGGAAGGGGTTATCACAATGTTTTGACAAATTTTTAGTTCTATGTCTTTATCTGCCAGTATAAAAGATAACGTTTCGAGAATAGGTAGTTCAACGTTGTTTTCAATACAGAAGGTTTCTGATTCGTCGAATTGAACTTGGTTGTTATAGCGGATGTTAAAAAGATGCGAGAGAACAGTTTCGGGATCGAATGGTAAAGGGACAATTAAATAATTTCTATGCCTGACAGTTTTACTTGCTAGAATATTTAGTCAGTCAGTAGTGAAATTTGGTTCTTCTTCAAAAATATCTTCAATAATTTTGTCATATAAGTTTATTTTGCCAGAAGAAAGTGACTATTCGTTTGTGAGATTTGTCTAAGAGTTGTGCATTAGAAATTTAAATTTTTTAATAATCGATTATTGACTCGGTTTTATATAGTTGAACAAATCGATTAAATTCTGTTGTCATTGTCTCGTCATGATCATTGCGTTCTTGATCGTTATCGGAGTCTGGTTGTTCTGGGTAGGTTTCGTTATTTGCAAAAATGTTGATTTTAGAAAGAAAGTCTGTGCATTGTTTAAAATGGTCAATTTTGATTCGGGAAAGAGCGCTTACGTTCAAGTTTACCTTGCCGGACTTGTTTTCTATGTTATAATTATACTCTTCCAGCTTAAGGCGCCATCTGGCTAGACGACTGCCAGGATCTTTCATAGAAAATAGCCAAGTTAGCGGGCGGTGGTCACACAGTAAAGTAAACTTTCTCCCAAAAAGATACGGCCTGTAGTGTTTGACTCTCAAACAATGGCTAGCAGTTCCGGTACGATGGGGGAGTATAGAGTTTCTGTAGAGCAGAGCGTACGGGAAGCGTATGCTATAATCTTTTTCTTGTGAAAGAACCGCTCCTATAGCAAAAGCACTAGCATCAGTAGTGAGCAGGAATGGTTCTTCCAAATTTGGGTAGTTTAAGATCAGATACAAGCGCTTGCTTCAGTTCATTGAAGGAAGACAATCTGCCTCGAAGATGAATTTGACGTCTTTCTGCAGGAGTTTCGTTAGAGGGTTTGAGATCTTAGCGAAATTGGTAATAAAAAGTCGGTAATATCCGGCGAGACCAAGAAAAGATTTAACATCTTTAGGGGTTTGGGACCGAGGAAAATTCTGGATGCATTCAACCTTTGAGGGGTTTGATTTTACTCCTTCTTGGGTGATAAGATGACCTAGGTAAGCAACTTCCTTGCGAAGAAACTCACACTTGTCAGGTTGAATTTTTAAGTTCGACTGTCTAAGACGCTTAAAGAATTCTGTCAAACGGGACATATGCTCATGGATGGTTGGTGAATAGACTATGATGTCATCCATGTACACAAGGCTACGTTCATTTTGGATACCCAAACGAATATTGTCCATGACCCTCTGAAAAGTAGAAGGTGCATTTTTTAAACCAAATGGCATACGAACGAATTCGTAATGGCCATTGTCAACAGAGAAACCAGTCTTGGGAATGTCTTTTTCAAGGATTTTCAACTGGTGGAACGCGTGAGTTCATTTAACTCCCCATAGTCGATAACAACTCGCAACTTTTGCTTATCAGAAGCATCGAGTTTCTTAGGGACACATATCGGGGAGAACCAAAGAGAAGAATAGTGCCTAATAATGCCTTGATCAAGCATTTTGGCAATTTGGGTTTTCACTTCCTCCTTATGGACTTGAGAATATCTGTAAGATTTTGTGAAAACGGGCTTGGCATTATTGGTGTCAATAGAGTGTTTGACGGCGTTGGAAAAAGTCAAAACATCGCCTTCGAGATAGAAAATATCTTCAAATTCTAAAATAGGTTTTGATAAGTTCTCGCTCTTCGTCATTAAGGTCTTCAGGGGTTCTAAATGAAGATTGTAAAAGTTAACAGTTATGGTATGAAATTCTCCCTTTGAATTTACACGTACAACTGCGTTGGGAAGTCGTACTTTGTCAATTACTTGTGTCGGTAAAATTGCGTCAGTATTTCTAAGTTAACATTTGAGTTTGAAAATTTGTTCCGTTCGTGCCTTGATTGTTATTTGATTGTTATGAGTATGAGGTCGTGCGTTAGTTGGTGTGTCTGTTGGTTGTGTATTAGTTTGGTCGTGATCGGGCACTTTATGTAGGGGGATAGTTTTAAAATTAGTAATTAATTGTTTGGATTTTAAGTCGGCAATACATTCGTAATGCTCAAAAAAATCAAGACCTAATATTCCATCAAATTCAATATCTAGATCGTAGATAAAAACCTTATGTGGATTATCTAGAGCGAACGGAACGAAGTAGAAGGTGCATTGTGATTTTCTCATGAGTAATGCCTTGAATTGTTACTCTTTCGAGGAACCTTTGTGAGAAGTTTTTGACAGTGTTTTCTTTGAAAATAGAGATACCAGTTCCGGTATCAATTAAAAGTTTGAAAATCCTGGTATTCTTTAGGACTGAAAGGTTCGACAGGGATATTATCTACCATTTGTTCAAACCCATGGTTTTCATAGTTTTGGGTGTTATCATCGAAATACTGCTGGTTATTATCAATATAATAATCATACTCGTCTGCAGAATATTCGTGATAGTTGCCTTTTTGATGGTGATTAAAATGGTGTTGTTCGGCTTGAAAGGAGGTCTTTGAAAATTATTTGGTCGAAATTTTTGACTTTGATGATTGCTATTATTATTGATTGAAATTTGGTCTGTTATTTTGGTTGAACAGCTGAAGGTTATTTTGATTTCTTAACCGACAGTCCGCAGCGATGTCACCTAATCGCCCATAATTTAAGCAGAACTTTACCGTCATGTTTTTCGGAATAACTACTCGCGACATCGTTGCAAAAAATCTAGATCGCACGGTAAAGTTTTGGAAGAACAACAGAAAAACATAGATTTTCTTATGGAAAGCTAGTTGTGCCCTACTTAGGGAAGCCATACATGATGTCAGAAGAGATTTGGATGTTCTTAATACTAAACTCTTAGATATCCAGCTACAGGTAAGCAATACACTCCACCCCATAATATGGGATAAATTCGATGAGATTAGAGAATTTAGGGCCGAAACGAATGCAGAGTTGACAACAATGCAACAACAGACAAAATTTAACAAATTGAAGCTCCAACAGAAGCCCGAAAAACGAATTTTTCTCGGAAAATAACGGTCATAGTCTAACCTCACGGCAATTGGAAACAAATAAAACCGTTTATAACTTATCTTCGGTCCAATTGAACTCTACCTCGATTGGCGTGTTGGCTAAGGGATTCAATTACGCTATTACTCCCTCTCACATACCAACAGCGTGGAAACCTCAGTTTCAAAATTAGATGCTAACATCGCTGAAATAATTAGGCAAGATGTGTCACATGTTCTAAGAAAATCTAAACCACCCAAAAGGAACCTATCTATTGAAGAAAATGAGGCCTTGAAAGAACTTCGTCTCAACAAGGACATTGTCATTCTACCTGCAGATAAAGGAAATGCGACTGTAATTTTAGATATAGCGGATTATTCAAACAAAATTCAAACATTGCTACAAGATCCAGAATATAAACAATTTACTACTGACCCAACAACTTATCTGGAGAAAACAACCAAGACCAAAATCCAAGCAAGTAGGATCGACAAAAATCTCCGACTGCAACTTATTCCGCGTGAAAAGTCATCGAGATGTCCGAAATTCTATGGGTTGCCAAAAGTACATAAAGAAGGTGCACCTTTGAGGCCAATAGTAAACTCAATTGTATCCCTAACACAACAGCTAGCCAAATACCTAGCCCAACAACTTCAACCGTTTGCAGTGGGGGCATATGTGAAAAATTCGACACATTTCATCGAAATACTTAGAAAAACAGTCTTACAACCAGAGTGTCTTCTTGTAAGTTTTGACGTAGTGTCCCTTTTCACCAACATCCCTATCGACGAAGCCTTGGATATCATAATAGAAAAATCCAAACCTCAACACCTTGTAGACTTGACAAGGCCCTATCTGCCACCGGTTCCGATCGAGTGAAAGCCTCGGTGGCCGGTGCACGCTCCACGGATTCTGGGGGGAGCGAATTATCACTGGTTCCGTCACATAGTGACAAGAAGAAGAACACTAGTAATGGTACAACATCGACCATTACAACTAGAGCTGGCAGCAAGACATTATCCAGCCAGGTCCTCCAAAAGGCGAATAGTGGAGTTGACGTTCAACAAAGGGCAACAAAGCTCTTGAAGTTCATTGGGCCTAGGCACAATGTACATCATGAGATCAAGAAACTGGCACACGCCATTAAGTCAGAATATGACAAATATCAGACGTCAACGACGCGGCCACCTCCTGTAGCGAAACCTGCTACAACACAGACATCGCCAGTAAAGGTGTCAAACACTCAGACACAAGGTGGACAGCAAAAGGAGGTCCCAAAAACGGCTGCCTCAAAAGCAGCTAACTCAAAACCGGCTGCATCAACACCGGCGGCCCCAAAGCAGGCGGCTTCAATAAAAGTAGCCTCTGTAGCAAGGACCTCACCACCGAAGGCCTCGCCTTCAGTAGCCTCATCAAGTAAGGCACCACCACTTAAAACGCTTAAACCGGTGCTAGCTAGCAAGCTAAAGCCCGGTAAGGAAGGTCGCCAGAACATCGGGCAAACTACCCAGGGAACAACAAGTAGGGTGGTCAATTCAGAAGCGGAGAGAAACAATGGATTAAAATCCAAGTTTAAACCGCAGACCAAAAACCAACCTGCAAACCAGTCGACTGACTGGCAAGTGGTAAAGAGGAAAAAGGCCCCGAGGACCAATAAGCAAAAACCAGCGCCACATTGTACGCTGCTTATAAAGAAAGGCGAGAAGAGCTCCCATGCAGATATCTTGCGAGGTATCAAGAATGATCCCACCTTGCAGGATATAGGCAAAAAAGTCAATAAGATCCGACGAACAGCTAAGGGAGATCTACTTTTGTTATTCGCCAAGGCAGACGCTCAGGAGATGGAGCGCTATTGTAACGCCATCAAGAATAAGCTCCCAAGCGGGGCCACTGTACAATCTCGAATACCGCAAATCGAGATTGAAATTAAAGACTTGGACGAGATCAGTACCAAGGAAGACGTAGTAAACCTGCTCAAAGATAATATCGACGGCCTGGCAGAGATCACTGAGGAGGCAGTGAAATCACTTCGACGGGCATATAGATCAACACAAACGGCATTTGTTTGTCTCCCAGAGGTCCAGGCCAAGAAAGCCATCGCACTTGGAAAGCTGAAACTTGCGTGGGGCACAGTACGTGTTCGCGAGAGGATCAGCCTTCGACGGTGCTTCAAATGCTGGCACTTTGGGCACAACGCCCAGGCGTGCAGAGGCAAGACTGACCGAAGCAGTTGTTGTCACAGATGCGGAGGCGCTGGTCACAATGCCTCGGCTTGTCAACAACCTGCCAAGTGCTTACTCTGCAAAGAGAAAGATAGTAGGTCAGACTGCCGGCACGTTGCGGGTAGTTGGAAATGTCCGATCTACCAACAGGCGATGAGAGCAGCACAAGCCCGTAAATGAAAGTACTGCAACTCAACCTTAACCATTGCGAAGCAGCCCAAGACCTACTGGTACAGCGGGTGCGGGAATTGGATTGCGACGTAGCCATAATCTGCGAGCAGTACAAAAACTTCGACACCCTGTCCTGGGTAAATGACACAACGGACAGAGCAGCGATATGGGCTTGCGGTAAACTTCCGTTCCAACAACTCCCAAATACCCCCGAACCATGGCTTGTGAGAGCCAAAGTGGGAGGGGTTCACTTCTATAGCTGCTATGCACCTCCTAGTGCACAGCTCGAGGAGTTCGAGTTATTCTTGGACACCTTGGCGGAGGATGTACGGAAGCGTGAATCGGTCGCCATCGCAGAAGATTTCAACGCCTGGGCAATTGACTGGGGATGCCGAGAAACGAGCGCGAGAGGACGAGCTCTCCTTGAGACCATGTCTTCGCTCAACCTGGTACTCCTCAACACAGGAGCCGTAAGCACATATCGCAAAGGCACAGCCAGCTCCATTATCGATGTGACATTCGTTAGCAGCAACCTAATTAAAGGGGGCTGTGAGTGGCGGGTCGATGAGGAGTTTACTAATAGCGACCACCAAGCTATTATATGGGAAATCAACACCACTCCCAAACGAAGATTGTGTGTCAGTCGTGCGAGGTCACAGCCAGTCGGTTGGAACAAAAATGCTTTCGATGCTGATTCATTCGCCTTGGTTATGGAGCAGGAACCATTGTCAATAGCAACAAGCGCAGAAGCCACTGCCAAAGAGGTAATGACAAGCGTTGTCAAGTCCTGCGATGCATCCATGCCAAGGAGACGGCAGAACAACAGCCGCCCACCAGTTTACTGGTGGAATGACACGATCTCACAACACCGACGAGAGTGTCTCAAAGCACGAAGGCTGCATCAACGAGCACGGAGACGCGACAGGGTCACAACAGAAGAACTAAGGCTCGACTATGAGATCAAAAGACAACAACTACGAAGAGCCATTCTCTCAAGCAAGAGATCCTACTGGAAGGAGTTGTGTGACGAAGTTGACCAAGATCCATGGGGAAAACCGTATAAAATCGTGATGCATAAAATCAAGGCCACCCCCATGACATCAACGAACTGCCCCGAATCATTGCACCGCATTGTCACTCACTTGTTTCCTGCGAAGCCTGAGCTACCCGCTTATCCTTCGTGGCAGGTGAGGGACGAAGATATACCATCAGTGACTATGAATGAGCTGATGGGCGCGTGCAACCCGCTCCAAAACGGTAAGGCTCCCGGTCCAGATGGCATACCTAACATCGCGCTAAAATGCGCCATAGCCAATAGGCCTGACATGTTTCTACACATGTATGAGACCTGCCTAAAGCAGGGGGTTTTCCCGACTAAGTGGAAAAAGCAGAGGCTTGTGCTCCTACCTAAAGGGGGAAAGAAACCTCCAGACGAACCGTCATCATATCGTCCCCTCTGTATGTTGGACTCTGCGGGAAAACTCCTTGAAAGAATAATAGCAGATAGGCTGGAGCCCTACGTTGAGCCAAAACTTTCCACCAACCAATTCGGGTTCAGAAAGGGGAGATCAACCATCGATGCCGTGACACTCGTTACCAACATCGCCAGAGAGGCTATCTCGGGAAAGAGATGGAGAAGAGGTGGAAAAAAGTACTGTCTAATAGCCACCCTGGATATCAAGAACGCCTTTAACTCGGCCCGCTTTGACCGCATTTTGGAGGCTCTTGCCAGGATGGAAGTTCCGCAGTACTTGCGCAGAATGGTTTCAGCGTATTTCAAGGACCGCATCTTGTTGTACCAAACTGAAAATGGGCAAGTAGACTATAAGATCACAGGAGGTGTACCTCAGGGCTCTGTTCTTGGCCCCCTCTTATGGAACGTAATGTACAACGACCTGCTCCTGCTCGGTCTGCCTGAGGGCGTCAGGCTAGTGGCATTCGCCGATGATGTGGCATTGATCATAGTGCGCAAGCACATAGAGGAGATACAAACAACCTTCTCATTCGCTATAGCCACAATTCAGCATTGGATGCTCGCAGCGGACTTGAGTTTAGCAGAACAAAAGACCGAAACACTTCTTGTTAGCAGTCGAAAGGCAAGGGAAACCATCACCCTCAAAATAGGCGACACCTACATACAGTCGCAGCCCTTCATCAGCTATTTGGGGGTGCTCCTGGACGCACGGCTCAACTTCAAAGAGCACATAATCGCGGCCAGCAAGAAAGCAGCTGGGGTACAGGGGGCATTATCTAGAATAATGCCGAATGTCGGAGGCCCTAGACAGATAAGAAGACAGCTACTGGCAACAGTAACTACTTCTGATTTGTTGTACGGGGCACCGGTATGGGAGAAATCGCTCGAGCTACCATCGTACCGCCGGAAAATGAAATCAGTCCAGCGGCTCTCAGCGATTCGTGTGGCATCATCCTACCGCACTGTGTCTTACGAGGCGGTGAGTGTGATTGCTTCTACCCTACCAATCGACATCCTGGCTGCAGAAAGGGGACGGCTTTATAGCAGAAAGTTAGAGAAAGACCAACCGACAGGAAACAGCGATGAAAGAGCCATGAGTCTAGGGCAATGGCAGGAGAGGTGGGACAGCTCTACTAAAGGCCGGTGGACATATCGATTGATACCTAACATCAGTCGTTGGGTCAACCGCCAGCATGGGGAGGTTGGGTTTTACATCACTCAACTCCTGACTGGGCATGGATGCTTTCGAGCATACCTGCACAGGTTCAGGAGGGCAAACTCTCCAAACTGCCCACACTGTACGGACGTGGTAGAGGACGCGGAACACGTGTTCTTCTCCTGCCCCCGGTTTCAGGATCAACGTGCTGAAGTGGAGAGGATTCTGGAGACTAATATCGTTCCAGAACAATTAGTAGAAGCCATGCTGAAGGGCCCCCAAGCCTGGAACTTGGTATCAGATTACGCGGAGACTATCCTTAAAGAGCTCCGCAATACCTTCGAGGAGTAGGCTTTAGAGGCTTTCAATGTAAGAGCAGTTAACATCTGCAATGAACCACCCTTGCGAAGTAGTATTGACAAAGAGTGCCGCAGGGGACCATGGTTGTAGGAGAAAGAGGTTAGGGTTTTAGCGGGTATACGGTATACTGGTTTCAATGCAACGATTTACTCTTGCTTTGAAGTCATTGCATCGGGAGTCCCGCACGACGGCTAGCACGTGCTAGTTAAGTACGCAATGTATTTCCCCCCTCTTCGGATAAAAAAAAGGCCCTATCTGATGAACACCTATTTTGTTTACGAGAACCAACGATATAAACAAGTGGAAGGAGCTCCAATGGGATCGCTCTGAGACAAAACGGATTTACAAATCGAAATATTCAGAGAGCCCTAAAGTCAAAACCGAGACAAACAAACGAGGAGCATGAGACACCAATAACCCCATAATCAAGGCTTATTTACGGTATGTCAAGGGTACCACGGACAATATTGCAAGAATTCTAGGGAGACACAATATCGATACTATTTTCGATACAGACAGAAAAATAAGCACGGTGTTGAGGACTCCGAAGACGAGGATCCCTTTAGCACAACAGGGAGAATTCAAGCTAGACGTGATGAACACCAGAACGCCATAAGAAAGTAGGAAAATCAACATCCACCACGACGTCACACCGAATAGACTTTGAGAACACCAGAGTACTGGCAAATATAGAATATGTTTGAAAGTTTTCTTCATTTAGAATAGGTATATTAATTGCAAATATTATTTTATCATTAATACATTTTACCTGAAGGGTAGCTAATTCATAATAGTACAATGGGTTGTTAAAATATTGTATTTTATTTGCGGGATGAATTTCTTTGAGATAAGTTATTAACTTGGTAATGTCAGTTAGAGAAATAACTGAATTATGAAAAACACCTAAGTGGACAAACATAATTGCGTCTTCTAGATTATCCAAGAAATTAAATAAATTTTGGCAATTTAGTATTATTTGGTCCAAAGTATTTGAAAGCGAGATATATGTAAAAATATTTCCGAGGTCTTTAACATTTTTTGATAGTTCAACAAATTTATTATATATTAGCATTTGATTATCGTTTCATTATAATTGCCAATTAATTTTTGACTCATGAAGCTTATAGTGTCAATGATTTTCGATTGATTTTTGGTTATTTTGTAGCGATCTAATTTGAGACTGGATTTTTTCTTCATCTTCTAAGTCCATAGTGCCAAACAAAATTTTTTTTGTTTTTCCTATTACTAAACCCCGTTTTTGCCTATTTGTTGGGCCTATATTACTCATTTTATGTTGAACAACATTTAATAAATATTCAGCATGGTGTAGAAGGTTATTAAGTGGTGAATGAAGTTCGTTTGCATTTTTGCCGATAATAGTTTCGATGTTTTTGTAAAAATATTTTATGTTGATTAATTGAGAATTTAGAGATGGCGTTTCAATAAAGTGTTTAAAGGTGTGTTTTGTTTCAATAATTTTTGTGTGTCCTAAATTGAAAGGTAGGAGAGGGGAGTTAATTTCTTTTATTTGAATGTCTTGATCATTTATGGTCCTAAGGGTTATCAGGAGTATCAGAAGGACCCGGATCATATTTGGATTGTTCCTGTGAAAATTTTTTGATTTTAGTTTTTCTTTGTTTCTTAATTTTTGATTTATGAATAATTTGATTTTTTGTAGTTTTGACTTTTATGCCAACGTCTCTGAAGTACCTGGGATTAGATTTTAGGCGAATTGCTTGACTATTTTCTACGTAAATTGTTTGATATTCGTCGAAGTTTATAGAGTTTTCTCGGGATCTGTTTCTGTTGGTTATAGTAGTAGTTTTTGCTTTTAAGTTGCTATCGTGAATTGTTTTGTAAAGTTCTTGCAACCCGTCATTTCTGTCACTGATATAGTTGCTTAGTATATTTTCGTCAGTAAGGTCAAAGGGATCAAGGGCGTTAGTATTACTTAATAGTATATCATATGCTTGTGTTTTGTTACAGTGTGAAAAGTTTTAGACTTGCCTTGAGCGAATATTATTTGATTGTTATGTGAGTTTACATTATTCTCTGTGATCGGGATATTTAGGATAGAATTTTCAGCGCTAGAAGGTTCGGATCCATCATCACTGGATACTTCTGGCATTAGTTCGTTTAGTTTTCTTCTGTCTTCTTCTGTAAGGGTGGTATTTTGTATAATATTATCGAATTGTTTATCTAGGTCTCGAACGTTTGCTACCATTGATTCATTTTCCATTAAATTAACAGTAATATAGTGTTTGTTTCGGTCAAGTTTAAAGTTAATAGGAATTTTTATGTTTTCATTACGAAGTATATTTCGTTTCAGGTCAATGGTTAGATTCATTTTTCTAAGGTCTTTTAACCCTATGAGACCGTCAAAGTGATTATGGAAATTATATAAGACGAACGTGATTTTATGAGGTGAATTAATTTCTCCGAAAGAGTTTATCTCGGCTGAGAACAAGGATCCGCTTTCGCCGACAGCTGTTTTTATTCGAGTCGAATGAGGATATATTGTTCCGGGAAAATATTTTTCTGTAGTTTAGAATTGACCTCATCATTCCGGTGTGTATTAACAATTTTAAAGGCGGATTTTTAATTTCGATGAAAGGTAAATGCGTGGAACATGAGTGAGAAAATATCTCATTTATGTCATCTGGTCTTCCAGACCAACTAAAAGAAAATTTTCGGCATCGTTACAATCATTGTGATTATAGAAATCGAAATTTTGTTGGTCATAAAAGTTTTCAGTTGAATGATAGTCAACTTCGTTGTGTGGGATATTTTCTACGATGTTTATGTCTGAAGATTGTTTTTGTAAAGGAAGACTTACGCCTGCATCATATGAAGTATTTGTTTGATGCAATTCTTCAAATGAAAAAATTCGGTGGTCCGGTTGGTTGGAAATAATTATTAAGGTAATTATTTTGGGGGTTTTGTGGATTTTGAGGTCTATAAAATTTTACGGTGTTCTGACTTACCCAGACATTGGTTCGGGTACATTTGTCAGAATTCGACCAGTGGGTTTAAAGACATTTTTTGGGCATCCAAAGACTTGTTCGTTTGTTGGAAGCTTGCTATGAATAGGCCGTGGTTGAACATGAATCGGATAACTTGGAAAAGATTGTGGGTTTGGAAAGTTTATTGATCTATCAACTGAATTATTGAAGTTTGGTTTCATTGGCTGGAAATTCGGTAATGGTTGGGGGTGAAAGTATGAAGGTTTGTAAAAATTATTTGATTGATAATTTGGTTTGATATTACCTTGGTTAGGAACGGGTGGTTTTTGTGTTTGCGGTATTTGTGTGGGTTACCTAAATGTTATTAAGGTGTAAGTTGTTTTCCTCTAAAATATAATTAAGTGCTGTTTCAAATGCCTCAGGTTTTTTCAATCTGATAACCGTTTGTAATGATTCAGTTAAGTTTCTAATAAGTGTTCTAAGAGCAAGTTCGTCATATTGTCTAAGATAAACGATTCTTTGCACTAAATGACTTCGTAAGATTTGAAGATGTTTTCCGAAATCTAATGGTGTTTCGCCTTTATTGGGGCGAGCCATTAGGAGATCTTAGCACGACCAACTAGTCTGGACTGAATTACTTTGATTAGATAGTTTATGAAAAGTGGACCAGGATTTCCTTCATAAACATTCATATGAAAATCACAGTTTTAAAATAAATTGGTTAAGGTTATAAGTGTTACCATCGAAAGTGGTAATCATGTCAACATATAATTTTAGCATTGGAATATTAACTTCTATGGGAGAAGAATGAGATGTACCTTCTTGAGGCATATTGGTTAGGGTAAGATTTCTATTGAAAAATTCAGCAAGAGAATCAATGTTCATGAAATTTGGTTAATGATAAATTAAGTGCAAATATATGAAATATATATAAGGAAACAATAAATTGTTATATTAAATGCAATAGGTTATATATAAAAAATAGCAAATAAAATATATCTTAAATCTAGATAGATTGAAAATATAGATACTTCGAAATAATTATTAATTTTCAAAAACCTAAACTCAAAATCTTTATATTTTCTAATTGGACTCTAATATATTTTTAAAAATTCTTAAACAAAATTTATTTGAATATTGATCAATATTAAATTTTTCTTTAATCTTTATTTATTTTTATTTCAAATTCAAAAACTTCGTCTTAACCTTATGTCTCCTATTCAGGGAAACATATTCTAAACTTTCTCCTATTATGGCAGAGGATGAAAGTTTGGAAGGGGGTAGTTAGCACTTACCTTCATTGATACAGTAGTCCTTTTCCGTCCGAGGTACCACAGACCCTAAAGAGTTGAAACTCAGGTACTGCAAAATTGGAAAATCGATCTCGATGCCGTGACTTTTCCGTTCATGTACTGCGACTATCCTAGTGATTGCGCCAGTGAAATAAGTTTTTTTTTAATAAACGTTTTTAAAAACAATTTATTTTCAAATAAGAAAACTAATTTTTACGATTAGATCCGAACTAGACTAAAGGTACTAACAGAATGAATTATCTACTACATAAAAGCGACGATATAAAAACAATGATTCAGCAAGTTGTCCGTGAAGCGCCATTAAATTATATACGAGTAAGAGTTATAAATTATTTAACTAGCACGTTCAAAGAACGTAAATGTAATGAAGACATCTTAATCTGTCAAAGGTTATCAAATAACTAAAATATGTGTATGGTATTATTAAATATATTGCAATATACTTCGTGGGTTCAATTGAAAATTATAACAACTAATATTTACTTTCACTTTTCTAGAACTTTAGTTACATTTAAAACAGCTGATTCACAATACATTTTCATATAAGCTAGTCGTCGCGGTATAACTGCCTGGGGATCGTGGCGTTCTTCTTTTATATCACCAGCGTAGAATTCTCCAGTAGAAAATCAACATCGTTCCTTCCGCTGCCGAGCCTTTTCGAGAATCGTATTTTTTTATCTTGAAGCGTTTGTTGTCGTGCTGAAATGACACAGGGTCGGCTTTGGGTAAATTTCGTAACACTGCCCCCCCTTTAATTCTGATCGTCCCGATCAGAAACATCCATGGTAGGGAGCGAGTCGATCTAAGTGAACCACCTTCAATTTAGCCTTGGGGTTCCGACGGATCCGGTAGACGACATCATTCAGCCTCTTGACCACTTCGTATGGACCATCCCAGGTGGGTGTAAGCTTTGGGGATTTACCCTTGCTCCGTTGGGGGTTGTACAGCCAGACTTTGTCCCTCTCCTGGAACCCGGCTGAATTGGCCTTGAGGTCGTATCGCGTCTTCATCCGGTCACTGGTGGCCAACATCTGCGTTCGGGCTAAGTCGTGTATTGCCAGCATGTTATGTCGGAGCTGGTCGGCATAATCGTCGATGTCTTGGGGAGGTTCTTCGGGGGAGCCAAATGCCAAGTCGCATGGTAATCGCAGCTCCTTTCCGAATAAGACCCTGGCTGGGGTCAGGCCTGTACTATTATGTACAGCAGAGCGATATGACAACAGGAATATGGGAATATGCTCATCCCAATCACGCTGGTTATTGCTGACGACCTTGGATAGGTGCCCCTCTCATTTTGAGTGACAAGATTGGTTCGATGTCTGGATCAGCCATTTGGTCCTGGATGCACTGTTCCGTTGTCCAGTCTTCATTGGCCTGCACTCGGATCTGCCTGATGGAGATACCCTCTCGCTGTTCCGTCTTCAGACAATGCTTGCATTCCGCTCTACAGGGTCTTCTGGATAGGGCATCGGCATTATTGTGCAACCGGCCGGCACGGTGTTCCACCTTGAAGTCGTATTGCTGTAATTTCTCCATCCATCTGGCCAGTTGTCCTTCCGGTGTCTTCATGTCCAGCAGCCATTTGAGTGCGGCATGATCTGTTCGGATTAAGAAATGGCGACCATACAGGTATTTGTGGAAATGGTCTACAGCCCTTATTATTGCAAGAAGTTCTTTTCTGGTGACGCAATAATTTCTTTCTGGCTTCGAGAATCCACGGCTGTAGTACTCGATCACCCTCTCTTCACGATCTTGCACCTGGGATAGGACGGCCCCCAAACCTGTGTTGCTGGCGTCTGTGTCTAAGATGAACTTGCCGGACTGTGTAGGAAAGGCTAGGATTGGGCTGGAACATAGTGCTGCCTTCAGTCGCCTGAATGATGTTTCGCAATCCTGATTCCAATGGAAGATCTCTTTATCAGTGGTCTGCCGATGTAGAGGGGCGGCGATGGTGGCAAATCCCTCAACAAAACGCCGGTAGTATGAACATAGGCCCAAGAAGCTTCGGAGTTCATGTTTGTCTCTTGGAACTGGCCAATCGCGGATGGCTTCTATCTTGTTTTCGTTGGTGCGGATTCCTGACTCGGACACTACGTGGCCCAAAAACTCTACTTCTTTTTGAAACAAGGAACACTTCTTCGGATTGAGTCTCAGGTTGGCATTATTAATTCTGGAGAATACTTCGCCCAGGTTCTTCAGATGGTCGTCGAATGTCTGGCCCATGACTAGAATGTCGTCGAGGTATACTAAGCACGTCCTCCATGTTAACCCGCTCAGTACATACTCCATTAGCCTCTCAAATGTAGCGGGTGCATTACATAACCCAAAGGGCATGACCGTGAACTGAAACAGCCCTTTACTGGTGGAGAACGCTGTCTTCTCTCTGTCGTTTGCGTGCAGCCCAACCTGCCAATATCCACTTTTTAGGTCTAGTGTGGAGAACCAACGGGAGCCTGCTAGTGTGGTCAAAGTATCATCGATTCGGGGTAGTGGATAGCTGTCTTTCTTCGTGACGTCATTGAGCTTTCTGTAATCCACGCAAAATCGGGTGGTTCCATCCTTCTTTTTAACTAGCACGACGGGAGCAGACCATGGACTGATGGAGGGCTCAATAACTCCATTTTGTAACATGGACTCGGATGTTTTCCTCGACTGCCTGTTGTTGCCCCAATGGTAGTCGTCTAGGTGGTATTCTGATGGGCTGAGCCTTTCCGGTATCTATTCGATGCTGGATGATGTTGGTGCGACCGGTGGTTCCATTTTTACTGTTAAAAATTTGCCAGTGTTTTGTGATAAATTGCTTGGCTTTTTTCTGGTTCTCTGGTGTCAAGTGTGTTAAGTGGTCAGCAAACTGTTTTAGGAACTCTTTATCGGGCCCTGTCTCCTTCACCGACATCTGGTAGTCTTCTTCGCAATTGATGATGGTCTCTACTGGCTCGAAACAAGCTATCTCTTGACCATTGGTAATTCTGATGTCGTTGTTGGACAAATTCAGGACTCTGATTGGTATATCTCGTCCGGTTTTAACTATAGCCCGTCCAACCAAGTAGTCATAAGCTGAGTGTACGGGCTCCACCATTCCAACGCAGCTCCCAGGATTGCTGTCTAGCTGCCCATGAATAATCTGTTCCGTTCGACCGGGAATTCTAGCTGAAGACTTTGCCACAATTTTTATGGGCCTGAATGATGTGTTGACGGGCCGTGTCAATACAAATTCCTCATTCAGGAACCGAAGAACATCATATCTCGGGTCGAACATAAATCCATGCTGGCTAATTAGGTCCATTCCCAGTATAAAATCGTCCTCAATATTCGCTACCAGGACCCTATGCCGGATCATGTTGTCCCCTATCTGTAGCACGACATCTGCCTCACCCTGTATTGACATAGACTCGCCTGTGACTGTTCTGAGCTGGATGTTATTGGTAACTGGCCGAATTTCTGATGCTCTCAAAACCCTGGACTTGGCAATGGACACAGCGGCGCCGGTATCGATGGTGATGGTAACTGCTCGCCCGTTGATGGTGCCTCTGATGACTAGGCTGCCGCTATCTCGGCAAAATCCCCGGATGGATAACGTTTTGGGGGCTGGTGGAGGGACAGTCAGCATTCGCCCCCCTATGCTGACTGACTGACGGTCCCTGGACATGTGGCTGTTCTGTTGGTTACCCCTGGTCGGTGATCGTTCAGGTGGCCTCACTCGACAATTACGTTGGAAGTGCCCTGTCCGTCCGCAGCCGTAACATGCCCCTCTGGTGCCAGTTCTTGGTGACCGGTCTAATAATTTGTTCAGACCAGCCAGCAGCGCTTGAAATTGTGACTCTGACTCTTCCTGGTTGAAGGAAACTGCTCGGACCCTCGGCTTGGACATGTTCATGACGGCCTCTACTTCCAAAGCCCGAAGTAGAGCTTCATTACTCTTCTTGACGCCACTCAGTCTTAAATTTCTTTGGTACTTCCACATCTCTGATGCCGTTTATGAAACTCTGTGGCCAACTGGTCTTTCGTTTCCTCTGGCAGGTCTGGGTAGGACAAGTGAACTAACCGTCTAATTTCTGCTTCGAATTCTTGGAGGCTTTCACCGGATTTTTGGGTTTTTCCACTCAGTTGGACTTGGTATACCTGGCTCAAGGATTGATTGTCGTAACGTTTGTCTAGGATAGCGATGATCTTGTCGAAATTGCCTTGTTCATCGACTGGAATACTCTGGAGGAGTTCTAGGGCCGGACCTCTTAAGGAAATTACCAGAGATGTGGATTTTTCATGATTATCCCATCCATTAGCTGTAGCCACGGCCTCAAATTGCCGTTTATACATGGGCCAAGATGAACTGCCGTCGAATGTGGGTGGTTTACTAATAGAACCTCTGGTACTCACGGTGTTCTGGTATTTTCCTCGCTGTAAGTCCTGTTGCATTTTTTTAATTTCTGTTTCTACCTTGTCTTGGATGGCACTGATTTGGTCTTGAACTGTGTTTTGAATTGAACTGATTTCAACTTTTACCTGGCTTTGGATGGAATCGAGGTCATCTACTTTTGTTTCAAGAGTGTCCACGGTATTTTTTATGGTCTTAATGTCATCATTTATCTCTTTTATATCAGACTCAACTATTTGCATTCTTTCATTAACTGTTTCATTAACTTGTCTTACTATTTGCATTAGTTGTTCAAATTGCATTTGTCTTTTTTCTTCAGTTATTTTAAATTCATTTTGTCGTTTTAATTCAGTTTGATCTTGTTTTTCTACAAATTTCGAGAATAATCCTTCCATTAAATTTTGTTGTTCGCTTTTCATTGTAGAAACTAGATTTTGTTGTTTTTCTTCCATCGTGGAAACAAGATTTTGTTGTTTTTCTTCCATCGTGGAAACAAGATTTTGTTGTTCGCTTTTCATCGTAGTGACAAGATTTTCTAACTCAACTTTAAGTTTATCATCAAAAGATTTCACTAACCTTTGTTGAATTTCTTTTTGATGTTGTTTCTCCTTCTTGTCACGTTTTTCTAGAATCTGTGGAATTTTTTCGTCTAACTTTTCCATACTGCGAGTTTCCATAAATCAAATTACGATTTTAACGGCACTTAATCCTCTACTTCTGATCACCAAATGCAATATACTTCGTGGGTTCAATTGAAAATTATAACAACTAATATTTACTTTCACTTTTCTAGAACATTATTTACATTTAAAACAGCTGATTCACAATACATTTTCATATAAGCTAGTCGTCGCGGTATAACTGCCTGGCGATCGTGGCGTTCTTCTTTTATATCACCAGCGTAGAATTCTCCAGTAGAAAATCAACATCGTTCCTTCCGCTGCCGAGCCTTTTCGAGAATCGTATTTTTTTATCTTGAAGCGTTTGTTGTCGTGCTGAAATGACACAGGGTCGGCTTTGGGTAAATTTCGTAACAATATTATTATTAATTATTTTTTACTATTTACAATTTTCAACTAAATTAATATTAAGTAGTTATTAACAAGTTTCAACTCACATTAATACTAATGTTTCCTTTCGGCACCAGGTACAATATGAGACCCTTTGAATTCCGTAATCTGTGCATATACCAGATTTGTAAACTTTAAAACTTGCACCACAATCATCACATTCAAAGATAGTATTATACCTCTTCTATTATCTGCCATTTTTTTTCTAATTACCTCTTGAAGCACAACACACAGAGCAGCTGGTATTTAGTAATTTTCTTTGCATGAGTGTTCCACAATAGTGTTATAAAATTTATGTACGCCGTCCCTGACTAAAGCAACGTAAAGCATTATTCATCCCAATTAAACATCATTCGCTGTGATAGTAAAAAAGAACTAGAAGCGAGTAGTTTTCTTCAGCCAGGAAGAACCAGAACCATCCCTCCAGGCCGTGTCTTCCGGAATCCATAAACTACTAGAACGATTACAAAGAACTGACCACAGAGGCGCATGTTACCGGTGTGGACGGGCAGGACACTTCCAACGAGACTGCAGTGCGAGGCTATGGGAACGATCACGGACCAGGGGTAATCAACAAAACAGTCACATGTCCAGGGACCGTCAGCCAGTCAGCATAAGGGGGCGAATGCTGACTAACCCTCCACCAGCCCCCAGGACAGTATCCATCCGGGGATTTTGCCGAGATAGTAGCAGCCTAGTCATCAGGGGGTACTATTAATGGCCGAGCAATCACCATCATTTTTGACATCGGCGCCGCTGTGTCCATTGCCAAGTCCAGGGTTTTGAGGTCATCAGAAATCCGGACAGTTAACGACAACATCCAGCTCAGAACAGTCATCGGCGAGTCAATGTCAATACAAGGTGAGCAAGATGTGCTACAGATAGAGGACAACATAATCCGGCATAGGATTCTAGTAGCTGAGATTGAGGACGATTTTATATTGGGTATGGACCTAATCAGCCAGCATGGATTGATGTTCGACCCGAGATATGATGTTCTTGGGTTTCTAAATGAGGAATTTGTATTTTTACACGGCCCGTCAACAGCTCAGCGACCTCCATAAAAATTGTAGCAAAATCTTTAACCAGAATTCCCGGTCGAACGGAATAGATTATTCATAGGCAGCTAGAAAGCAATCCTGGGAGCTGCGTTAGTATGGTGGAGCCCGTACTTGGCACATGACTACTTAGTTGGACGAGCTATAGTTAAAACCGGGTGAGCAATACCAATTAGAGTCCTTAATTTGTCCAACAACGACATCAGAATTTGCAATGGTCAAGAAATAGCTTGTTTCGAGCCAGTAGAGACCATCATCAATTGCGAAGAAGAGTACCAGGTATCGGTGAAGGAGACAGAGCCCAGTAAAGAGTTTCTACAACAGTTTGCCGACCAAACACCTTACACCAGAGGAACAGAAAAAAGCCAAGCAATTTATTGCAAATCACTGGCAAATTTTTAGTAGCCAAGATGGAACCACCGGTCGAACCAACATCATCCAGCACCGAATAGGTACCCGAAAGGCTCAACCCATCAGAATACCACCTAGGCGACTACCCTTGGGGCAACAAACGGCAGTCGAGGCAAACATGGAGACCATGTTGCAAAATGCAGTTATTAAGCCATCCATCAGCCCATGGTCCGCTCCCGTCTTGCTAGTTAAAAGAAAAGGATGGAATCACCCGATTTTACGTGGATTACAGAAAGCTGAATGACGTCACGAACAAAGACAGCTATCCACTACCCCGAATTGATGACACTCTGACCACACTAGCAGGCTACCGTTGGTTCTCCACACTAGACCTAAAGAGTGGATGTTGGAAGGTTGGTCTACATGAAACCGACAAAGAGAAGACAGCTTTCTCTCACGGTGATGCCCTTTGGGTTATGTAATGCTCCCGCTACATTTGAGAGACTAATGGAGTATGTATTGAGCGTGTTGACATGGAGACCGTACTTAGTTTACCTCGACGACATTCTGGTCATGGGTCATACATTCGACGACCACCTGAAAAACTTGAGACTCAAGCTGAAGAAGGGCTTCATATTTCAAAAAGAAGTAGAGTGTTTGGGCCACGTCGTTTCCGACTCAGGACTCCGCACCAACGAAGACAAGATAGCAGCCATTCGTGATTGGCCGGTCCCGAGACACAAGCATGAACTACGTAGCTTTTTGGGGCTCTGTTCCTACTACAGACGATTTGTTGAGGGATTTGCCACCATAGCCGCCCCTCTACATTGGCAGACCACTGAGAAAGAGACCGCCTGTTGGAATCAGGATTGCGAAACATCATTCAGGCGACTGAAGGCAGCGCTATGTTCCAGCCCAATCCTAGCCTATTCTCCTACACAGTCCGGCAAGTTCATTTTAGACACCGACGCCAGCAACACAGGTTTCGGGGCCGTCTTATCCCAGGTGCAAGGTGGTGAAGGGAGGGTGATCTGTATCAGACAGTTCCGGTGCAGGCCAATGAAGACTGAACAACGGAACAGTGCATCCAGGACCAAATGGCTGATCCGGACATCGAACCAATCCTGTCACTTAAAATAAGAGGGCTCCCAGGCCACGATGGGACGAGGTAGCTAGACACTCGGGCGTCCTGAAATCGTTATGGGGGCAATGGGACTCTCTAAGAATAAAGAATGGAATGTTCAAGCGAGTTTGGGAAAGCACTGATGGCCGAGAAACCAAGTCCCAACTCGTAGTCCCTAAGAAGGAAGTACCAGCCATCCTGACCCAATTACATGATGGGATTAACGGGGTAATCTGGGCATGAATAAAACCTTAGATAAAGTTCGACAGCTGTACTACTGAGTAAATTACTTCGAAGACGTCAGAGGTTTGTGCGGGAAATGTGACACCTGTGCAGCCAGTAAGAGCCCGAAGACCCGGACCAAGGGCAAAATGCAACAGTACAATGTGGGCGTCCCATTTGAGAGAATTGCCAACGATGTCGCCGGTCCGTTTCCCGAGTCTGAGAGGGGGAACAAATACATTCTGGTTGCAATAGATTACTTCTGCAAATTGCCTGAGGCATATGCGATACCCAATCAAGAGGCACCCACGGTAGCGACGGTGCTAGTAGGACAGCTATTCAGCAGGTTGGCGTCCCGTTGGAACTACATTCAGACCAGGTGCGTAACTTCGAAACGAGAACATCCACAGTCTGACGGAATGGTGGAAAGATTCAACAGGACCTTGGAACAACACCTATTCAAGGTCGTCAGCAATAATCAGTATGATTTAGATGAGCTTATTCCCCTATTCCTGTAGGTCTATCGCTGAGCTGTACATTACAGCACAGGCCTGACTCCCGCCAGGGAACTATTTGGAAAAGAGCTGAGATTACCCTGCGATCTGGTCTTTGGCTCCCCCGAAGAACCGTCCGAAGACATCAACGATTATGCCGACCAGCTCCGACATAACATGCTGGCAATACACGAACTAGCCCGGACGCAGATTTTAGCCAGCAGTGACCGGATGAAGACACGATATGACCTCAAGGCCAATTCAGTCGGGTTCCAAGAGAGGGACATGGTCTGGCTGTGCAACTCCCAAAGGAGCAAGGGTAAATCCCTAAAGCTTACACCTGCCTGGGATGCTCCATACCAGGTGGTCAAGAGGATTAATGACGTTGTCTACCGTATCCGTCGAAAACCCAGGACTAAGTTGAAGGTGAGATCAGAATTAAAGGAGGGGCAGTGTTATAAAATTTATTCACTCCGTCCCTGGTGAAAACGACGTAAAGCATTATTCATTTCAATTAAACATCTGTCGCTGGGATAGTAAAAAAAAGAACTGGAAGGTACGGATGCGGCAAAAACTGTTTATCTGGACGCTGTGCGAACAAAGGTAGAACGACCAGAAAACTCGACCTACGCTATATAAGGCGATATTTATTTCAGTAGTTAGGCAGTAGAGCTTACCTATTGTTATGATTTCGATGTCGATTAGAATCAGCTGTTGAAAATATTTTTTGTGTACGTGTGAATAAAAGTTCTAGAAAGTGAATATAAGATTTTTTAAAATTAATTAACTTTACATCAGCAGTCCATAAGAACCGTACACTGATAATGTTTATCGGTAGGAACAGGCATTTCTGGAAATATGGATGTATCTTATTTAAAGGTTTTCAAAGTAATGAGGCAAATTTGCTTTGCTTACAGTTTTTATTGAGATAAAAAATATGAACATAACTGTCCACAATTAAAACTGTTATTGTTCTGAAATTTATTATAGTTATATACAATTTTACATGGTTCAGAGGAACCGAAATATTTTATAACTTCAAATGGAGGCCTAAGGTCTCCAAAGCTATCAGAATAGGTTACTGTTGAACCGCTTTTCTCATATGCTGTTCAATGAGTTCCAGGACCAATTGTAGAATCTAAGTTGATAATTCATCTTTGAATTTTATGAATTTTTTTAGGTAAATGAACATGAACACTTCCCCTAAATTTGGAATATACTAAATTTTTGCATGTTTATCTAAATCAATATTTGTTAGCGGACGTTGTGGTAGTTTTTTGGGGGGTGTTAAAAAAAGACCGAAGCCTTTTTTGTAAGGACGTTAGAATAGTCCTTGTCCTCCTACAGCAATAGACCTCATTTGTCTATTATGTCGTTTAGCTTCCTCTAATTTTTGTTTTGCGACCTTAGCACCATTTTTTACCTTTGCGACAGCTGATCCTCCGGCAGAGATCGATCCCAAAGTAGAAAGTTCTGCAAAACTGGGAATAACGGGTAAAATACCACCCTTGTTCGGTACTTGAATGTTACGAGCTGGAGTAGACTTGATATGTTTCTTAACTGATTTAGGAGATTTCAATGCAACTTTTATGGCAGCTCCTAAAGTACGAAGTTTATATTTAAACCCATGTTTCCTTATTTTCTGCTCGGTTTTTTCTTCAACAATCCCCTTTTTCTTAACTTTTTTGTTTTACACCTTGATTCATTAACCATAATTCTCTCTAGGTTATAGTACGTTTTGTATGAATGTTCAGTAAATACTGATAACATTTTAACTGAAACTATTTTTTATACTAATTGATTCTGTTCATTTTTGCCACTGGTGTAGTGTCATGTTCAAAACCACTATCATCACTATCATCTAGTTTTCTTTTTCGATTTTCTTGATTGGCAAAAATAAGAGATTCGTCTAAATCAAGTTTTAACTTTTTAAGAATTGCTTCTTCATCATCAAGTTGTTGTAATTTTCTTTTACCCACTCGAAATTTAGATATTAGACGACGTTTTATATTTTCAGAATTATAAGTGTCATCATCATTGGTATCCCTTTTACATTTTCGGTTATATTCAATTTCCATATTCATATCAAATTCTTGAGGTTCATTAACAGGTTTTTCTTTTTGTTTTTTTTTTATTTGAGCCTTTGGTTTTCTTCTTGTCCTTTGCGATAGTATTTTTAATAGATTCAACATCATTACCATTCAAAATTTTTATGCCGTCTTGTATATTCTTGGGAGTATTTTCAGTTATAAGTTTAGTTTTTTCCATTAACTTTATACATTTTGTTATTAGTAGGTCTTTTCAAGCCCATACCTAATTTCACTTTAGTTTTCATTGCCCCTGCAATACCGAGAGGTGCTATTCGTTCACCTACATAATGAAATCTCTGAAGAGCTTCTTCAGCTAATATCTTATCTGCCTTATGACGTAACTTTATAAAACTTTCACTTTCATAAAATTTATCATGTTTTATACAGCTAGTATCTAGCGGATTACTTGGTAGACTTCCTTGCAATAGACGTTGAGTTTTGTTCCAGGTCCACAATAATTACCTAACCTATACCTAACCTGGTATATGCATTTCAAACGGTAAATTATTTATAGCTGAATTTAATAAACCTTGACATGAATATAACTTCATGATGTTATTTCATTAACTTTAAACCTAAAACTAACATATATTAGTTGTTTTGTGTATATATTATCTCATTTTATAGTAATGTGTCAAATAATGAGGGTGGTAAATCAAAAAACTACTTTAGCTATTGAAAATGATAATTTCAATGGTATACCTGATAATAAAAATCATGGTCCATTGTCTCCGTCAACTGTGAGGTGTATTCTGATGGGATCAAGCAATTGCGGTAAAACCAATGTTATGGTTAATCACTTGAACGGACTGAGATTTGAGAATGTTTAGGTTTATTTCAAGTCCTTGTATCAACCAAAATATATTTATTTGGAGAAGTTACTAAAGCCAATACAAGGCATCGGTTATTACCTAGCTAGCATTGGCTAGCGAAAATATTCTACATCCATTAGAAGCAATAAAATCAATCTTTATATTTGAGGATGTGGCTTGTGACACTCAAGCTGTTATATGTCAATATTTCTAGTCTAGTGGACTCTTTTTACCTGTCTCAAACGTATGCTAAGATTCCAAAGCATCTCATTCGAGATAACGCAATTTTTTTAGTTCTTTTCAGTTCTTTGTGTGCCATGTGTTGGTACAGACTATATGAATTTTTATGTATCTCTAAAGACATCAATGAGGGACGTTACAGAAGAAGTTTTGATCACTATATATGTTATGAATAAACCAATTAATTTCAGTATAATTATTAACAGAAGTGTAAGATATATCAGAAACTAATTGAACCAGAGTGATAGCGGATTACAGCAGCTAAAAGCGGATCAAAAGCGGATCGAAACCGGATTAAAAGCGGATCAAAAGCTCATGACAACCAAATATTAACTGTTTAATTATCAAAATGAATCTGTCAGAGAAGGAACTGAAAAACATCTTGTAAGGAGAAGTTATTTTCTCCTATAATAAAACATCTGAAGGGCATTGAAAGTAAACTCAGCCACAGGAAAATAAAATTGATGCAGCTAGTAAGATGGAAGAGGAGAAAACTGTTTTTAAAACTGAGGATCCTAGTCATTTTGATGAGGAAAAAGATTTTGTATTTAACAATGAGCTGTAACCATCAACATTATCACATCAAGCTGAATCACTGTATCAGGAAACACCGAAGATTCTTCGCAAACTTTTCAACGAGTTTATTTACACCTACAGGTGAGTTACGATTAATCCAAGATGAAAATGAAGATCCCAGTGAAAATAATATGACAATTTTTCAAGAAATCACATCTAAAGATGATATAGGACTATTACATTCTCCTGCAACACCTGGACGGTTCGCTGATATTGCTGAAAAACCCTATTTTGGCTTTTAGACCAGTATGATCCCCTACCAAGAAAATATATAAATGATATGTATTATGATCATGACAATAAGGAATTTGATTATAAATATGGTGTAAAATTAGATATTGATGGATCTGATATTATCGTTAAGAAGAAACTATATCGAGGCAGTATGAGGTATATGAACTATTGTCCAAAAAAAGACCGAAAGGCTACTCTAAAGAAGATGAAGATAACTATAAAAAATAGTTGCAAAAACTAATGCCTTTAGACCTTATTATAAACCGAATAAACAAATAGATGGTAACAAAATGAAAAAAATATAAGAAAATTATTGCTCCTATGGTGGCAGGAAAAGGAATTTTTATGGAAGTCGATAACAATAAAATCGATTACGTTCACTGGTATGTTCCAAATGAACTTGTTGATAGATTACGATTACTACTCGCTTCACAAACAACAGGACATACAGGCCACATAAACGAAATAACATCAAATATTGAGGAATTGAAAGAGGCCGGTATAATTATTTAAAAAATGAACTCTAATAGTACCGTGAAGAGGCAAATTGTTGAAGAAATCCATAAAGCAGCCAGGATAAATTTAAAAAGACGAAATCGTTAGATGATCTCTTTTAAGCTGATTTAGTGGAAATGATACCATACTCTGGAGAAAACAAAGGCTATAGATACATATTGGTTGTAATCAATTGTTTTTCAAAATTTGTTTGGGCCTATCCGATAAATTCAAAAAATAAGTCTGATATTTGCACAGCTATGGAGATAATTCTAAAGCAGCAAATACCTAAGAATCTATAAACTGATGCTGGACCAGAATTTTTTCATAAGAATTGTGAAACTCTAATGAACGGGGTCATTACAAATGGTTGCATATTTTACCGAATATGAGAAAATATAATAATATCAATCGAACCATAGGAATGAAACCATTTGAGGTTACAAAAAAAAGATGAAAAACATTTATTGAAAACAGTCTATATTAGAATAAAAGTAGCACCAAAGAATCGAAAATTTGATTATGTTCGTATATCAAAATTAAGAGGAGTTTTTGATAAAAAATACCAACCAAATTGGCCTACAGAGATATTTAAGATAAGGAAAGTTCAGCTTACAAATCCAACAACATACTTGGTTAGTGATGAAAATAATCATGACAATTTAGGTGGTTTCTAAGAACAACAATTGTTAAAAGTCAAATATCCCAATGCATTTCTAATTAAACACATCTTGAAACGAAAATAATTTAATAAAATTTTTCTAAAATTGTTAGGTTTTGATGATAAACATAACAGTTGGATACAGACAGATGACCTTGAAAACTGATATAAAGTGTAAAATTGTTAAATTTCTTTGTTGTTTGACTTAATCAGTTAAGTGTTTGTGTAGTAATAATGTTCATCGTGGATGTGCAGTACTTCCAATATGGAAATATTAATATTTTTTTTATGTAAGGAGATTGCAATTATTAATGTTAAAAATGAATGGTATTCACACAAGTTTGTAACATTGCACCATTTCCCTGAACTATTCAACAACATATGCTGTTCACACAAGCAAAACTTCATGGATTAGAGTGGCAAAACAGGGATGCGGTTTGCACTATGCACAAATATCTGAATATATTAAAAACTGTATTGGTTCTGAAAATACTAGGGTACTGGTCAAGGGAGTGGAGAAAAATCGTTAGCTGAAGAAATTGATTTTAAACAAGGTTGTTGATTTGTTTGAAGAAAAGTGTCCTAATGTTGAGAAGTTCAAAACATCTTTAAAGTCTTACCATTGTAAAGAGCACTTACATAATAATGGGCTAAATTGTGCTGTAGAAAATGTAAATTTCTTGAAATATTGGTATGTTTATTGTAAAAAATAAAACCTTTAGTAATCAGAATATATGTTTTTTATTAACATTTAAATATAAAATTATTGTATACCAGTAGACCCAAAATACATGCCCGCCACGTTCTGTATTTGAAGAAATTTCCTCCATTTCTATAAGCTGAAGATAGCAAATTTTTTCACAGATAAGCCGAGCGACTCTATCACCTGTGTTGACTTGAAAATCTTCAGCTGAGTTGTTGAAAATAGCAATTTTTATTTCACCTCGGTAATCCTGATCAACAACTCCTGCTCCAACGTCTATGCCATATTTAACTGCTAGATCAGACCTTGGGGCTATTCTTCCGTAACAGCCTTTAGGAATCTGTATTTTCAAACCTGTATCTATGATAAGTTTGTCCTCTATCTGGTACAGTCATTTGGATTGAACTTTTTAGATCAAACCCGCAGCTTGGGCAGATCCTCTGGTTGGTGCATGAGTGAGGTCTCATCTTGGTATATTGCAAAACTGTAAAAATATATATTTTTAATCTCATCATCGTAATCAATACTTAATAACAAATTTGTGAAGATATTGGTATATATATTACCTTATATATAAATTATAAGAGAAACTAACACATCTCAATCACATCAAATGCTTGAGATTCTTGAAACTTATAATCATCAGTCTCAAGTTCTCTTAAATTGGACCATTTCAATTTTTTCTTAACAGGTTGACAAGATGACTTGCCCTTCTTCTATCTGTTGTAGTTGTGATGTTCATCATCATCTAGATTAAAATTGTATCTATTAACAGCTTTTTCGAAAAGAAGTTCCTCATCTGAATCAATGTTCATCCTCACATATTTCATCGGTAGATTCCCAAACTTCTTTTTAAGTGTCTGTTCCCTTGGGGAATAAGTTAAAGCAACTGATACGGCATTTTTCTTTAACTTTATTTCTTTCACACCATAACTAAAATAATTAGAAAACAAACAAATATTTATTAATAAAAGTGAATTTAAGAACTTACCGAAAAATCTGTTTCATTACCACCAATGCCATATTGAGTGGGAATTTTACAAGATTTTGTGTTTGTAATTATCAAGGTGGTTGGAACTGTTGCCATTTTTGTTCGTTTAAAATTTAGAAATTTAAATTGATTGTAGTGAACATCTCACCAGCTTTTATATATGAAAGGCTAACAAGAAAAATTCCAAAACGGTGCTAAAATTGTGTAAGTTATCTAATTTCTCGTCTGCCTAAAAAAATCGCTATTTATAAATATCATGATGATATGGTTTATATTTTTTAGACAAACAATTCCAAATATGGGATGACTACCATAATTTTCATGGGAGGACTTATATCTCTACAAAAACATTTTGTATATAAAATCCTTCCCATTCGGAAAGAAGGCACCAATAACCAAACTAATAAAATTTAGATTGATTAAGTGAACCAATCATAATATTAGCTGGGAGGAGCAGTAATTTGTTTATTAAAACTAAATAAGTAGATGTTCGTTTAAAAACTAGGAAAACTTAACAAAACACTTGTTTGATTGTAGAAATTTAAATGAAACCAAAATTTCCTTACCATCTCCGAATGAAAAAAAATTACAATTTAAAAATTTAAAAAATAAAGAAAAGGTACCGTTTACGATTTACGCAGATATTGAAAGTATTTTGAAAAAACATAATGATTCTAAACGCACAACAACCCTTGAAAGATGTCAAAAGCATCAAGCATTTAGCATATCATACTATATGAACTGTTCATATGACGATAATCTTTCTCGCTTTAAATTGTATACATTGAAAAGATTGTAAGGTATTGTTTGCTAGAGCTACAAAATTTTGCTTATGAACTAAATCATCATCATCAATTATACCGATTGCCATGCTGTACCTGTTAGTTTTCATAATTTCTCAGGGTATGACAGTCATTTTTTGATAAAATCTATAGCCACTGAAATTAAAGGTAACATATATACTCCCAAAAAATAAAGAAACAACACTTTGTCTACAAAATATATTGAAAATACAAAAGTAAGCTATAGGTTTTTAGATTCGTTCAGGTTTATGACAAGCAGTTTAGATGAACTTTCATCCTGATTGGATGATGAGCAAAAAACAATTACCAGAAAATTTTGTAAAAAAATCAGTTTTTTAATAAATTAAATAACTCACATGTGAGTGATGATGAGTATGATCATGCTTGCAAAGTGTGGCAAATTTTTAATATTTATAGTTTATCAGAATACGCGGAAGTTTACTTGACTGCTGGTGTGTTGTTATAAGCAGATGTTTTTGAGAACTTTCGAACAGCCTGCCTTAAAACATACAATTTAGACAGTTTACATTATATTACTGCTCCGGGTTAGCATTTGATAGCATGCTAAAAATTAAACAGGTTCAACTAGAGCTATTAACAGACATGGTATGATCATGTTTGGAGCATCAATGAATTTGTCTTTGCCATTTGGAGGGTTGAATGGGTCGATCCCTATTCGGTAAACGTTCTTGATGTACCTGATGATGATGAATTTGGCTACATTTTCGAGGTTGATATACATTATCCTACTCATTTACACAAAACCTATAAAGATTTACCGCTATGTCCTGAACACCTAAGTACCACCAACATCAAAATTTTAAAATACAAAATCATTAACAATTCTCTTCAATATGAAGCGTTACATAATACATTATATGAATTTTAAACAGGCAATAAACTTAGGATTAAAAGCCCAAAAATACATCGAATATTAAAATTCAAGCAATCTCCATGGATGAAATATATATTGATTTAAATACTGATTGAAGAAAATTAAGTAAAAATAATGTTGAGAATAACTTTTATAAATTACTGAATAATTCGGTTTTTGGTAAGACCATGAAGAATGTGAGAAAATATAAGCATGTGAAATTATTGACTAGGTGGTTAGGAGGGTTTGGAGCAAATTATTACATTTCCAAACCTAATTGTCATAGCTGTATTGTATTTGATAGCAATTTGTTGCTTATTGAAATGAATAGAACGAACATTAAGTTTAATAAGCCTATATATGTAGAATTTTCAATACTAGATAGTAGATAAGCAAGGTAACTTCAACGCCACGACTAGGTCCAGAACGGCGGGAACGTTGGTTGTTGAAATTTTAAATTGAAATTGTTGTGTTGCGGGTTGCGGCGCGCGCAGGTAGTGGCGGTTTGAATAAAAATGGCGCCATCATGCGGCGGTTGTGGTAAGTAAATAGAAAAAAGCATTGGTTTGGTTTCGAGCCCAGGACGGCGGCGTATGTGTTGAAGTTTCCACTATATGGGCTGGCAAGCCAGTTGAATAATGTTGTCTTTTGGATGATGGCTATGTGCAGGTCGGCTCGTGTGGGTTGTTCGTTTCCGCGATAGCGGGCAAGTCATATTTGGGTGTATATATTAATATGTTGGTTTGCATTGATTGCATCAGGTCGAGCGTAAATTTTGGGACTTGTAAAAATTTTGTGAAATTAATATAGAGAACCTAATGTTTGGAATATAAATAGTAAATACTTAGAAGTAAATACTATATGAAAGACAATTTTAAAAATTGATTTTGCGCTGAAAGTCTTTGAAATAATTAGAATATTTTTATATTTGCATCTCTACTGGAAATAAAAAATAAATAAAACAAGAACAGTGTTTAACTACATTTATTCTGAATACAAGACTTTGTGAATTTTAAGAGCATCAGGTTTAGATAACGTTATACATGACATAGGTTTGGTCGTGTTCGATACAGAAAGGTAGCCATCATTGAACCATATTCCAAGAGATATATAGATTTCTGGTAATCGTTCTTGTTCATCCCACAGGCTTTCAGGATCATCCTTTCCCATTTCAGGATCATTGTCAATTGATAAGCATACTCCAAGTAGGTCTTGAATACTTTAAAGCTCTCTCGAGCTAGATCAAGAGTTGCTTTCGGAGATTTGAGAGTAACATGATTTTCCGTAATGTTAATTGATGAAACGTCAGGTACTTCATAGAAGCCAACGGAGGGATTAAGTTTTCCAGTTAGATCTTTGGGCTGCATTCTACGAGTTGTCAGCGAATCATCAAATTTAAAACGCTTGATGTCAGTCATTAATTTTTCTAAATTCATAGCTGCCGTTTGCTTTGAGTGAACAATTGAAACTGAACTCGATATGCAAAATTTGATTGTAAATAATATATAAAAGACATTTTTCAGTATCATAGATCTTTGTAGAATATCGCTAAAAAATACTCATTACCGATATTTTAGAAAAGTTGACAGAAAATGTTCTTTGGGAAATACGTGCAGATATAAACATGTCACCTAAACTTAAGATCTACAAATAATAATCAACTACCTGGAATAGGAAGTTATATTTAATTGTTTTATTACTGAAATAATCGTGTTAGAAGAACTGATATTCCTGAGATCCGAATTTTTATTTTAAATCATTATTCTCAAGCATGTGAATTTACTAAATAAAAATCAACAATATGTAATTAGTTCATTAACACAACGATAATTCTGTCGACCTCGAAGTTAAGATATATCGCAAGTCAGTAATATACATAATTAACGATTCAATTTCAGAACCTTATTTGGTAAATACAAAACAAATATATTGGTCTCGGAGACCAAGAAAATACGATAAGCACTAATTAGTTAAATATTAGGAAACATTTTCGGAACGACGAAAACAAGATAAGATTGTTGCGCCGAGCGGTCGACCAAATATGGAATTAGTCGCACTGACCTGACCCTGAAAATAAGATTCGCACTATTTAATTATATATTCCCATAACATTTTAACGCATATTTCGAAACTTCGAAAACAAGATAAGAATGCTGTTCTGAAGACAAACAAAATATCTGAATAAGTAGAATGTCTTATTAACGATCGAGCCGGTTACTGTGGTGAAATAAATAAGCGAGATTCTAGGAAATTAATATTACTCTTTATCAAGTGTTCCAAGATACAAATACAGTTTCTTAGTGGGTGCATTTTATAAATTATGTAAGTATTTATTTAACATTATATCTTTTGAGTTTTCCACTTTCATTTGAATTAATAAAATTAATTCTAGCATTTTTGAATTCTTAGTTTCTTTACTAAATGTTAAAATAAAATTAATCCTAATATTTACGAATTTTTAATAACTTTATGAAATGTGAAAATATTTTCTCAAATAAAATTAGAAATGTGAAAATATATTTCTCATATCAATGTATTTTTAATTGCAGATTATCTTCCGCAACTAGTTAATACAGCATACTACTGCCCATTGGTCCAGGGATAATCTACTCTTCCTACAATAACCTTTTAGTGGGTCTTCCGCAAGTAGTTAATACATTTTCAGTAGTTGAGGCATCTTTAGAGCTCACAGCATTCTACTGCCCATACAGAGCGCACAGCATTCTATTGTACTACTAGTAAATTTTCAACCGATTTCTAAACTAAAAAGTGAGTTTCACAAATGATTTTATAAATAAATAAATATTAGGTTGTGTGTATTTGTTATAGAAATGGATTTCCTATCTAAAATTAATGCCGTGTCCTCCGCAGAAGCTGTGAACAAGCCAAGCATCAAAATCCAAGACCTGCAGCCAGGGAAAAAATATCGAATAATTTCTGCCAAACTGGTCAAGCCGAAATTTGGGGAAACGATCTTGATAGAGCTAGAGGATCACGTGGCCTTTTTACCAAAACGGGTCACGGACACGTATAAGCCCTGGAAAGTCTTCGATGGCACATTCCATAGAGAATACTCAAAAAAATGTGTATGAATTAGATGTTGCGGTTTTAGTTCAATGCTGGTTCAATGCAAGTATATAATTGACGAAGGACCTTTAGCGGAACAATCAATAAACACGTGCCGTCACATAAACGAACCACCAAATAAAGTTATCACTAACCTTTTATGTCGAAGCTCTGGTGTTTTCTTGGGTCTTCTTTCTTGAGAGGCTAGCCCCGTAACAGCAGGAACAGTTTCTTAGAGCTTCGTCTGGACAACATGTTACACAAAAATAGCGACGTAATGTTCATTGATTGAGCATACAAAAAATGCGGGTTTAACAACAAATGATGCGCTTTTGTAAACACAAAAGAAACAAAATGAAAGCGGTTTAGCGGTCGTTTCGAATGGAGGTACTAACTCGCGAAATCGTAACGCAAAAAACAACAATAAGCGCCGCCTCTTCAGACGGAATCCAAGCCACCGAAAAGTTCGGAGTACATTACACTACACGACTCTCCCAAGCGTCTTAACAGCTAGGGAGCCGAAACACGAATGTCAATACTGTCTATATTTTACACGCAAAAAACACTTACAATTAGCATTAGCGCGACGGAATGTTTTAGAAAAGGTGCAGAAGTTTAAATATCACCATTCCGCCAGCCTTGAATTACTTATTTCAAAACTAAGGGTCCACTGGCAGTGGACAAAGCTTTACAAGAGGTCGCTTCAAAGTACCACTTGCAGTTCTAACTGTAGCAACGCGTACAACACCATCACCTCCAGGATGTACGTCAATAATGCGCCCTAATGGCCAATTCAAAGGAGGTGAAGTGTCTTGCTTCAAAATAACAAGAGTACCTGGCTTAACAACCTCCGAAGGTGAAGTGTCTTGCTTCAAAATAACAAGAGTACCTAACTTAACAACCTCCGAGGGATCAGTCCATTTACTCCGTTGATGAAGAGTATGTAAATATTCTTGCGACCAACGTTTCCAGAATGCCTGATGCAAACGACTCAGTAACTGCCATCTGTTGAGACGATTAGATGGGACAGATGTTAAAGGTTCCATGGTAAGAAACATTCCAGGACTCAAGGCGGTAAGATCCGATGGATCGTTGCTACAAGGGGTTATAGGTCGCGAGTTTAAAACTGCTTCGACCTGTGCAAATACAGTAGAAAGTTCTTCGTAGGTTAGGATTTGATCTCCAACGACACGTCTTAAGTGAGCATTAACACTACGAATTACTTTCTTTGCGGATAGAATCCAAAATCGATGCTGCAAAAGAAATTGAACGGTTTAGATTCCTGCGTGAAGATTGGTGACATGACAATCTTCGACAATTAGATTAGTCAAACGACTTTTACTTGGTAGCAGTGCGGGAAATTTAGTGTCAAACGGCAATGGAGCATTAGCCAATCTACTACCAACTCTAAGAGTTCCCTGTTCATCAAGAAACGGCGAAAGTTTACGAAGCGATTTGGGCAAAAGTTTTCGTTCTCGAAGAAGGGAAATCTCTTTAGAAAAATATTGATCTTGAACATAGCGAACAATGCGAAGCTCAGCCTGATATAACTCAGCAGCCAAAAATGATCGAGAGCCCCTACGGTCTGGATTGCGGGCGTTATCAACAAAGCGACAAATATGAGCTATAATGCGGGTAATGCGATTAATAGAAGAATGTTCTTCTAACAAAGTACCAAATAAATTTGGTGAAGCGGTGACTTGAAGCGCCACTATACGGCCTTCAGTCATAACTAGCGGTGACATGCTTGAGTCTGAGCAAGCATGTGGCAAACAAGCGGTAATCAACAATTGTGGGCCTTTCCACCAAAGTGTATTACCTAATAACTCTGATGGCAAAGTGCTGAGGGAACCCAAGTCAGCGGGGTTATCACAAGATTGAATGTAAAACTAATGCGAAGAAGGAAATTTTTCCTGAATGTAAGCAACTCGATTACTGACAAATGTCCAACGGTGCGGGGAAGAACTAAGCCAAGAAAGGACTACCGTGGAATCTGACCAGCAACGAATCACCTTGAACAACAAACGACTATCGAATTGCTCATAAACATAATGAGCCAACTTAGCGGTAAGAACTGAAGCACACAGTTTCAATCTGGGAAGTGACAAAGTTTTCAAAGGGGCAACTTTCGATTTAGACAACACAAAAAAACTTTGACGAAATCCAGATGCGGTTTCGAACACAAAATAAACAACAGCGGCATAACCTCTCTCTGAAGCATCACCAAATGCGTGAACTTCACAACTAGAAAAGTTTTCTATAGCAAGCAGGCGAGGCAAAACTAAATTGTGCAAGGTCAACAAAATAGCGATAATGTCTTGCTGCAATTTGGGACAGATAAACAAACAATAATTCAAAGATAACCGATGAGGTATCTTAGCGGATGCATTAAACACTACACGAAGTTTTGTTGTGCTACTATCAGGTTTCAAAACACAATGATGCGGTATGTAGTAACAATCAGAAAAAGTAGATGGATCGGGAACCAACTCCATATGATCAAGCTCCAAATACTCTTTGAGAAAATCACAATATTGTTTGTAAAGATCTGGTTGCTGTAGAAGACGTCTTTCTAAAGAGCAGAAACGTTGTACGGCGAGATCATACATTCCATCAAAAGCAAGAAGTGTATTTCGAAAAGGAAGAGGCACAACGAATCTACCTGAATCCAATATCCTGCGTCCCTCGGAAAATATGTTTTCGCATATAAGATCACCAGGGGACTGAACCAGTGCGGTAGGAACATCTTCAATTGTCCAGAACCTTTGGAGTGAATCATCTAATGATACTGCATCTTCAATTTGACAAAAAAGCGAAGTTGGGTTTATGACTGACTGAGAGTGAGAGTTAACAGAACTCGAAGACCGTCTACCCATAAGGATGTAACCAAACACAGTGTTAATAGCATCAGGAACACCTTCCTTTCCCAGAAGGCGTCCATCCAACAAAATTTGAGAGAATATATCGGCACCTAACAAAAGGTCAATAGCGCCTGGGCTATTGAAACCAGGATCAGCAAGTTTCAAATTGGTTAGATATGCCATATTAGCCATGTTAATGGGCGCAATAGGCATATCATTGCAAATGCGGGGTAAAACAATAGTATCAACAACAAAATTGCACTCACGCTTTACTATAGAGAGAAGAGAAAGGGTAAGAGAGCCCTCAGCAGAGGTACTCTGCATAGAACCTAGCCCGTTGAGTTGAATCGAAGCGGGCATAGGTCGGAAGCCAAGGCGTTTTACAGCCTTGCTCGCAATGAATGATGTCATGCTACCAGAATCTAGCAGACATCGCAAAGTTTGATAAGAACCGTGCTTATCTAATACCTCAACTAAAGCGGTAGATAACAACACATTTGAATTGTATGACAAAAGTGAACTATGACAAGAAGTCTGCGGTAGAGAAGTTTCGGGACTTTCAACAGTATTAATGGTACTGGATCCACCAGATATGGAAGCCAGGTTTGCGGGGGGAGCTTTAGATTCAGACCCAATACCTGAATCAGCACGATTTACAAAATAAAGCAATATGTGATGGCGTTGTTCGCAGTTGCGGCAAGTGGATAAAGATTTACAGCGATTCGACTGATGAGAATCGCTCAAGCAATTAAAACAAAGTCTAAAATCTTTAACAAACTTAAACCGCGCGGATACTGATTTGTTCAAGAATTCAGAACATTTGTAAATCGCATGATCGGATTTACAAACTAAACAATTTCTATTTTAACTGACAAACAAAGATGTGAACCGGGAAGAATGTTGCTTTGAATTCAATGGTAACTTTTTGTCAACACTTCGCTTTGCCTTGCGGGATAATTCAACATATTCAAAGGCATCGCAATGCTTCGACAAAAAATCAACAACTTCCGAGAGGATCGGGAAGTCATCTTGAGCGGTCACAGTACCATGGTAAAGTTCAAACTTAGCGGCTAAATTCTTTGGAACTCGTTTCAACAAAAATCCCACTGATTTACTGGTAAAACCAAATTCTTCAGTGCTTCCAAATTATCACTGAAGTCATCCAATAACTTCCGAACCTCTGAAAGGCTATCTGAAGTTAGTTGGGAGAATTGTTCTAAAGCTGACCAATGAGACTCCGCGATTAAACGAGTTCGCTTGAATTTTTTCAAAAGTGTTTCATAAGCACTCACGTAATTGTTTTATGTTAGTTTAAAATTCTTAATAGCCTCAAACGCAGGCACTTTTAAAGCTAACTGCAAATATTTGAACTTCTGCATAGTACTGAGTTTTTCATTATTGTGAATTAATGAATCAAACAAATCAATAAAAGTACCAAATTCCAATATGTCTCCACTAAATGAAGGCAAATCAATTCGCGGCAAAGCAACACTTTCCTGTTCCCGAGCTATATTTTGTGGCGTAGAATTCTGAACAGATTTCAGTTTAGCAAAAATAGACCTAATTGAATAAAACAATTTTTCAAATTTATTGCGAATGTCATCCACAAAGTCAAAATCATCGTTTGCATCTGAAATTAATCCAACAATGGAATTGTGATGTTTAAAAAACTCTGAATGGATTGCATCAACCATATCAATCATGCTAAAAAACAATTCAACGTCGTCACCTCTTAAGGCTTTCTCGGCAACAAAATAAATATCTTCTAATCTTTTAAACTCCGATTGTCGATGATTTTTAAATTTACGTAAATTTTCAGCGGTTTTTGACATCTTAACAATAAATTAAAATCACTGTAACGCCACTGAACAAATCAAACACGATAGAACGAAAACAAAATACTATTCCAAAAATGTACAATTTTTTACTGTTGAAGTAGAAAATATCTGACCAAATGTCAAATAAATTCAAAACAATTTAGCAAAATAACTAAACAAACAAAACAAGCTCTTGTAAGGTTTTTAAGGCGGCAAAAAATTGCGTTTTATTTCCAACGGAATGAGTGAATATCCCGAACCTGCTTTCTCGTCTAACAAATAAAGAAACGAAAATTCAATACGGTTTTCAACAATAATTGCAACGAAAAATCAATGGTTTTTTTGATCATTAAACTTTGCACGAAATTAACTCAAATGTATCCGGCCCGGAGTTGGACCAAATTATGTAATTTATTCGATAATCTTTGCACTAAATTAACTCAAATTGCATCCGGCTCGAAGTTGGACCAAAATTATGGAATGTCTTCGATGGCACATTCCATAGAGAATATTCAAAAAAATGTGTATGAATTAGATGTTGCGGTTTTAGTTCAATGCTGGTTCAATGCAAGTATATAATTGACGAAGGACCTTTAGCGGAACAATCAATAAACACGTGCCGTCACATAAACGAACCACCAATAAAAAGTTATCACTAACCTTTTATGTCGAAGCTCTGGTGTTTTCTTGGGTCTTCTTTCTTGAGAGGCTATCCCCGTAACAGCAGGAACAGTTTCTTAGAGCTTCGTCTGGACAATACGTTACACAAAAAATAGCGGCGTAATGTTCATTGATTGAGCATACAAAAATGCGGGTTTAACAACAAATGATGCGCTTTTGTAAACACAAAAGAAACGAAATGAAAGCGGTTTAGCGGTCATTTCGAATGGAGCTACTAACTCGCGAAATCGTAACGCAAAAAACAACAATAAGCGCCGTCTCTTCAGACGGAATCCAAGCCACCGAAAAGTTCGGAGTACATTACACTACACGACTCTCCCAAGCGTCTTAACAGCTAGGGAGCCGAAACACGAATGTCAATACTGTCTATATTTTACACGCAAAAAACACTTACAATTAGCATTAGCGCGACGGAATGTTTTAGAAAAGGTGCAGAAGTTTAAATATCAATGAAGTAATTCAATCAAATTGAACACAATACACTAAACAAATTGCGGGAACGCATCAAGCCCTTTCTTTGGGAAAATTATATACCGTAAAACGGGGCTACTTGAAAACTGCGAGGTAACTTGATAATTTCAGCCGCCACTGTTTAAGTCACGTGCTACTGGCAGGTGGTGTAAAATATGAATTGTGTATGTGAGGGGAGCGTATCTACACCTATTAGTTGATAGATTGTATGATACGCGGGAAGTTTGTTGTGCTGGTTACTAGTGATTGTGTAGTGTTAAAAAAAGTAAGTTTTATGTATTTTTTATATACCTATATACTTCCTATTACACTAAGACACTTATGAGTAATATTACACAGCAACATTTTTTTTACAAAGAAATGAGTATTTCCTTTGACACCCTAACCTCAAAAAAATTTATTCGTTTTTCACTAGCCAGTGGTGTATCATTTTATTTTTCATCGTCTTTTCAGTGGCTACTTGAAAATGGTGCGGTTTTACAAAAGAAAGCCAGGAAGTCGAAAATATCGAGACTACAATGAAGAATCACTACAGTATCCGTTACAATTATATAGGCAGGGTGGAAACTTAAGAGATTTGAGTGAACAATTCGAGATTCCCTACATAACTTTATATCGAAAAGTTAAGAGCTTGCACACAAAATCGGTTGGGGCCCAACCGGCCTTATCAGCTGAAGAAGAAAATCATCTGGCTCATGTGATAAGTATCGCCGCAGACTGGGGTTATCCCTGCGATTCAGATGACATTAAGGAAACCGTAAAAACTTATCTTGACCGAATGGGAAAACAAGTGAAGCAATTCCGGAACAACCGACCAGGCGAAACCTGGCTACAAAAATTTTTTACTTCGACACAACGATCAACTTTCGAAACGACTGTCGCAATCCATTAAAGAGAGTAGGGCTGCAGTTTCTCCGGAAGTAATTAATAAATATTTTGACCATTTAACAGAGAGCATGAAGGATGTTTTGCCAGAGGCAATCGTCAACTACGACGAGACCAATTTTACGGACGATCCTGGCCGTGTAAAAGTAGTTGTTCGCAAGAGTTCTAAAAGAGCTGAGAAGGTTATGGACACGTCAAAGGCAGCAACTTCAGTGATACTTTCGTGTTCGGCTTCAGGGTATATGCTTCCTGTCTACATTGTATACAAAGCTGATCACATATGGAATACTTGGACAGAAAACGGACCTTCTCATGCCAGATATAATCGCTCACGATCTGGATGGTTCGATGCCAGTATTTTCGAAGACTGGTTCGACAGAATAGTATTTCCATATTTCCAAACTTTACCACCTGTCCCTAAAGTTCTTATTGGCGATAACCTGGCTAGCCATCTGTCGTCTGCTGTTATTACAACATGTGACAAGAATAATATTCGCTTCATTCTTCTACCGCCTAATAGTACTCAACTGACACAGCCACTGGATGTAAGCGTTTTTATACCAATAAAGGCAGCGTGGAAGAAGATTCTACAAGAGTGGAAAAAACATAACAAGGGAACCATCAGAAAAGAAGTTTTTCCCCGCCTCTTAAAGCAAGCACTAACCAAAGTTTCAACCACTAATGAACACAATATCAAGTCAGGATTTGAAGCTACTGGTATATGGCCATTAGATAGGTACAAAGTATTAAATAGGTTGCCTAAAACAGACCAACAGTATTTACAACAAGCCACAGAAATTGTCGATTCACTAAAGGCAGTTTTCGAACAATCTAGGTTTAAAACCGCAACTTCTGTTGGTAGAAAAAAAATTGTTGGTGGAAGCTGGTAAGAGTATTACACAAGAAGACCTCGCTGTCGCAGGTAAAATTATTAACCAAAAAGGCCTTCTTGTCGCAGATAACAATGTTTCCCAAATAGACTTTGCCGTCCATATACCGTCCGGGTCAGTGATCAAAAAGAAGAAAAAAAGAAAGGCAACTTATTTACCATCGTCTTCTTCTGAGAGCGACATTAGTGAAGAAAAAATTACAGTTGACAGCGATATGGATTTAGAACCTGAAACATTTTCTGATTTGCAAGAAATAGACAACTCTACGATTATTGCAGACAGTTCTGCCGAAATGAAAGGTTTCAATCCAGGTGATTACATTTACGTCGAAATGAAAACTCAAACTGGGACGAATAAACAATATGCCGCAAGAAAACTGCGAAGAAAACGACACTTACCTTTGTAGTTTCTTAAGAATGAGCGACAAGATTAAAGGTGCTTACATTTTTCCAATGGCTGAAGACATCGGTATCGTCGAAAAAAAAGGAAATAAAGAAACGGCTTCTCGAATACGAAGTTTTGAGAAGAGGACCAATCAAATTTAAAGACTTAATTTAGAATCGTTTTACCTATTTATTTTTCTTTATTTAACTTGAGAGTTTTCACTGATTTTGTGAAAAATAATTGATTTTTTAATATTTTGTGTTTCAAGTTTGTTTTTCTTTATTTTCCCTAAAAGTTTTCACTTAGTTTGTAAAAACTGATTGATTTCTTGATGTTCCATGTTTCAAGTAGCCTCAATTGTGAGGATACTTGTATTTTTAATGCAGTTTTCAAACAAATATCATTTAGCCCCATCACGGGGCTACTTGAAAAAATGTGTTTAAATATTTTTTTCTCCAGTATGGCAAGGGTTACATTTTTTTGAGTGTTACACCTGATAGCCCTTACCCCAAAGTAATCTAAAATAATTTTTGTTTCCCTGAACGTAGCTTTGTTGCAACGAGGTAGGATCTAAAAGGTGAAAAAGTTTATCAAGTAGCTCCGTTTTACGGTATTAATTTCATCGGACTGCAGGAGCTTGGAGGCGGACTTCATCCCATGGTGCTGTTCGAAATTAGCCAAGAGGGTTAGTGCGAGATTATTAGTCGTAAGTAGTTAGTTAAATATTTGTATAATATTTTTATATTGTGAGGGTGATCAAAATGAATTCTGAGCAAATAGTCCAAATTAGCGATAAAATTGTTAAAAAAATTAGATGTGCAGCAAATTTAATTTTCATTGAAAACAAACCGTGTTCTCCATAGCAAATTTCACATTGGTTAAAATTAAGTAAAAAACAACTGATTTTATGCAACAGAACTATTAAAAATTGCAATTTAAATATTGGTACTTTGAATAAATTACAAACTCACTTAGCTCACATTAAAAGATTTAGAAATCAGCTTAAACTTTATTCAAACCGCAAATAGGGGGCTGGGGCCAATAATAAACGGAGTAGTCGTGTGAAATGGGTAAATTTAGAGTCTGCTTTTTCATCCAGAATTAGAACCGGGATAGTTATTAATATTGAACGCTTTTTGGAAGATGCGTTTTTCCTATTTAAGTCTAGGATTAATAATACTTTAAAAACAATCATTAAACTTAATGCTATATTCTGCGGAGAATTCATAAAAAAATCAGGTATGTCTGAAGTGATAGATTATAAATTTTTTTAACACGAAGAACGCAAATATTGATAGTGGGATAAATTTATAGGAGTGATTTTTTACAAATGTTCAAGGACAGATTTTAAGAAAATTAGGGGAATTTTCAGAGAAAATGTTGGGATGGGCATTATATAAAATTTTAAACTTAGAAATCAACATAAATAAGGTTGAAATGGGTAACGGGAACTCCTCTTTTATAAAACTATATGAAGAAATTGTAAAAAAACCATGCCGTAGTTAACAAGTTAACATCAAAAATTATGCTGACAATTTGTGCTTTGCCTGGAGTATTGTTGTTCATTTGCGTCCAATTGGCTATAGACACCACCCTAATCGAACATCATCTTATCCTCATCCATCAGCGGTACTAAATTTAACAGATTTGACATTTCCTATGACTTTGAAGCAAGTAAGCAAATTTGAAAAATTAAATCATTTTTCTGTAAATGTGTATGTCTTAGATAAAGAGTATTTCCAAACAGCCCCAGTTTTAGTCACAAAGATTAAATTAGAAAATCACGTTAATTTACTCATGATTCAAAACAAATATTTTCCTAAAACTAATGAAATTGGTAATGACATAGAGGTAATCGCTAGGACCAATGGTGCTGACGAAGATGAGAATGAACAAGAAATAAAGTACCATTTTTGTCTGATTAAAAATTTGTCACGTCTTGTTTCATCTCAACTTACAATGAAACGTACTAAAAAATTTATATGCGACCGTTGCTTGAATTACTTCAGTAGTCAAGGTAAACTGACAGTCATTCAATTTACTGTAAAGATATGAGTAACTGCAATTTCATTTCCAAAATATCATCACATTAAGTTTAAAAATTATAGTTATAAGGAGAGACTTCCCTTCGTTGTTTATGGGGACTTTGAGTCAATTCTTCAGCAGGTTTCCGATACTACTTCTACATCCAAAACCCGTAAATACCAAAAACATATTGCCGTAGCTGCAGATTATTATTTTAAATGTTTCTATGATGATAGCCTATCGTATTATAGTAATTACTCTGGATTAGATTGTATGGAGTGTTTGCTTCAGAAATGTCTGACTTAGCTAAATTCGTTCAATCTAAATTAACTGATGTTGTGCCTCTCAATGTAGAGGTTAGCTTGAGGGATGCTTCTAGTCAATGTCATATATGTGAAAAACCCTTTTTACCGCAGGACAAGATAGTCAGGGTACATAGTCACCTTTCCGGCTCATTTAGAGGCTATTCACATAATTCCTGCAACCTCAGGTACAGGGAGTCCTTTTTCGTTCCAGTGGTATTTCACAACTTAAGTGGATATGACAGCCACTTTATTATTCGCGATCTAGCCAAGCACGATCATATAACTCTACTTCCATACAATAAAGAGAAATATATATCGTTTACCAAGCATGATAAAAATAGCAAAATAAAATTCCGCTTTATTGATTTATTTAGGTTCCTCGATTTTAAATTGGAGGAGTTAGCATCATATTTAAAGCCTGACCAGTTTTCTAATCTCAAGAATGAATTTTCCGACTTAGATTCTGACAGACTAGCACTCCTTATGAGAAAGGGAATATTCCCTTATGACTATATAGATTCCGATATTAAATTAAACGAAACTCAGTTACCTCCCTTGGAAAAATTTATAACAAACTATGTGATTCAAATGTCAGTCAAGAAGCTTATGATCATGCCCAAACAATATGGCGTAAGTTCAAGTGTAGAAATCTCAGGGATTACATGGAATTATATTTGAAAACACACATTCTTCTCCTAACCGATGTCTTTGAAAATTTCAGGGAGAGTGCACATAAAATATATGGGCCCGATCTCGCTCACTATTATACAATCCCAGGATACTCATGGGATTGTATGCTTTATAAAACTCAAGTTAAACTTGAAACAATTCAAGATGTTGATATGCTGATGTTCCTTGAGCGGGGTATTCGTGGAGGTATTTTACAATGTTCCAACAGGTTTTCGGAGGCTAATAACAAGTATATGCCTAACTTTAATCCGACCAAACCCTCCAAATTTATTCTACACGTGGACGCCAATAATTTATATGGATGTCCCAAAGTCAACCCATTCCTTATGGTAGCTTTCAATGGCCCGATCCCAATATTGACGTCACCCAAATTCCAGATGATTCTGAGGTTGGCTATTTCTTGGAAGTTGATCTTGAATATCCCCAACACCTTCATGACAAGCATAAAGATCTGCCTTTTTGTTCCGAAAAACGAATTCCTCCAGGCTCCAAACTTTTGAAACTTCTGACCACCCTTCACAATAAAGAAAAATATATCATCCATTATCGCAATCTAAAACAAGCTCTCGAGAATGGATTAATTCTCACTCAAATTCATCGGGTTTTACAATTTCAGCAGTCGGCCTGGCTAAAACCTTATATTGATTTAAATACCACTCTAAGAGCGCAAGCCCAAAATGATTTCGAAGTGAACCTGTTTAAATTAATGAACAATGCCGTTTTCGGAAAAACCATAGAAAATTTTCGCAAACACCGTTCTGTCAAACTCGTGAGCGAATAGGAGGGCAGGTATAGTGCTAAAAATTTAATTGCTTCTCTAGCTTTTCATAGCCGAGTTATTTTGGATGAGAATCTAGTAGCAATTGAACTTAACAAAACTGATTTATTGTTCAATAAACCCTTGTATATTGAATGTGCAATTTTGGAACTTTCTAAAATTATTATGCACGACTTTCTATATAATTTCATCTATAAAAAATTTCCACAAGATCGCGATAAACTTTTGTACATGGACACCGACAGTTACATCCTTGAAATAATTTCAGATGATGCATATCTGGAAGTAATCAAGTCTGAATTACACAGATTTGATACTTCAAATTACGTTCCAAATAATGTTTATGGTATTCCATTGGTGAACAAAAATGTCTTAGGTTTAATGAAGGATGAGGCCAAGGGTTACATCATTTCCCATTTTGTTGGTCTTAGATCAAAGATACATACTTAATTCTAGGAGGCAAATGCGTAAAAAAATCTAAAGGCGTAAAAAAATCTAAAGGCGTAAAAAATAATATTGTTAAAAATAAAATTACCTTTAATGATTATCTCTCATGTTTGCAAGAGAAAAAGCAAACTACTGTATCCCAGCGATGCATTAGGTCCTACGCGCATAATGTTTTTAGCATCGAACAGACAAAAATTGCCCTCAGCCCCTTCGATGATAAGAGATATATCATGAATGATTGTTTTGATACCTTACCATGGGGTCATTATCCTCTGAGTTCATTTTGATCATTGTTAAGCATATCTGTAAATAAGTATTTTCCTTTATAGGGTTAGAAATTATGGCTACAACCGCAACTCCAACTACTTTACAACTAGCTTGTCTTAAAACTATTTGCGCCAATATAAAAAAAACGAACAAAATTTGTACATGCTGCACCGCTTCCATGGTTTTTAATTGAGGATGTTATAAATTTTTCCCCATTTACAAATATCAATATTTAACTGATACCTATGTAAATTTAACTGGTGATATTGATCTTATTCTAAGTGAATTTGAGTATATAGATAAATATAATATGTCATTAGAACTTAAGGTTACCTTGTTAAGTAGCAATTATCTTGAGCCATACTGTGATCATGACAGCTACTGTGCCTGGTTCATGTACAGTAGGATTGATAAATATAACCTATTCCTATGTGAGATATGCTTACTTGGACTACAATTAGCATTCGCATCTCGAAATAAAGAAATGTTTGAGTTTAAAATTAAAAGATGTCACAAGTCACAAGTATGAATCAAGAGAGTTGCACACTTTATATACAGATAAAAGTTCTTGGTGCTCAATTTGTTGGCGTCCTTTATTTGAGCTGAAAAATCAAGACGAATGTATTGAAGACTTGCATTCTGTTAAAAGAGTAAAATTTTGGTAATGGGTTGTAGCCAAAAGTACATATATATTTACGTTTTTAATACAAGGTATTGCAATTAGAATTTGTATTTGGCGGTTTCTTTTATGCAATTATACAAAGTTGGGTAAATATGATATTCAACTCAAGAGATCTGTATACTATGTAGTTTTTTACCAGTTAAATTATTCGAAGAGTCATTATTACTGATTTAATTAATATTATTTATATTAGACAAGTAAATATGTAATCCTACTTACCGAATTTATTATAATGATAGAACTGAGTTGAAACAACGGATTATTCACAGCAAATGTTCAAAATGCCCACCATTACTGTCGACACAAGCACGACACCGTTAAATCCAATTTTCACGTATGCGAGAAAAAATTCCTGGAATATTTCGGATTTCATCAGCAGCGTCAAAAATGCGTTGTCTAAGGTCATTCTCGTCAATAATTGGAGTCGTGTAAACCTTACTTTTCATGTGTCCCCATAAGTAGAAATCTAAAGGATTGAGATCAGGTGATCTTTCTGGCCAACGTATATGTCCGTTTCGACCAATCTAACGACGGGGAAATGTTCTATTTAAGAAGTCGACAACTAGATGACTTGCGTGGGCAGGTGCTCCGTCATGTAAGTACCACATATTGGAACGTGTTTGTAGGTTCACTTCATCTAACAAATCTGGTAGCGTGTTGTTCAAAAAATAAAGGTTATTCTCACCTGTCAAACGTGCAGGCAGTATAAATGGCCCAACCAAGTATTCACCAACTATTCCAGCCCACACGTTAACTGAGAATTGGTGTTGAAATACTGACTGGCGTATTTCGTGCGGATTTACCTCAGACCACGAATGCGTATTATGAAAATTTATTATACCATTCCTATTAAAACTTGCTTCATCTGTTGTTAAAATATTGTTCACAAAATTAGGAAATTGTCGATGTTTTCTGAGGAACCAACGACAGAAATTGAGTCTTGGTTGAAAATCATCAATTGAAAGCCCTTGAACCCGCTGCATGTGATATGGATAGAGCAATTGTTCCCCTAATGTTCTATGAACAACAGTGTGAGAAATTTGCAGCTCACTTCCAATACTCCGTGTGCTACGATATGGGTTGATGTCGATAAGGTCTAGTATTTGATCCTCAGCAGCTAAGATACGATTATGTCGCTGTGGTCCGCGATTGTTTATTTGTGGTATTACACTACCTGTTTCCAGAAGCCTCTGCGAAACAGCTACGAATGTCCTAGCATTGGGCAGGCGTCTGTTTGGAAACCTTTCCCTGTATAACATTCTTGCTATTCTGCAATTACGTCTGCTTTCCCTATAAATTAAGAGCATGTCATGTCTTTCCCTAATTGTATAATCGGCCATTATTTATCACAAATAAATACTGTCGTACTATTCTTAATATTCGAACTTACACACTAATCACAACCGATTTTATTTATTTAAAAAATATATTAAATGGAAAGCAAACCACGAAGTCTACATCGAAATAGATAATAATTCAAATCACTTTACCGTTTATCTATTCTTATTTACAAGAATCGATATCGCAAAAAACAATCGTAACTCTCAGTCGTCGTTAAAGTAAAATGCCACGTTGCCATATCTATTCGGAGAAACTTACACTAAATTATAAAAGCATATTTCGAGTTTAAATAATCAATTTTCATTTTTAATGTGACTATTAAAGATGTATAAGCTATTGAGTATTTACATATTTATATTTACCGACATTTTGAAATCGAAATTATTGTATTATTCACTGTAGCAAGGGCTTCATAAACTCTAACTTTATGTGTCCTTTTTGGCAAAACTGTAGTTTATTTTAGAAAATGTTATAAAGCTTTTTGATTTGTTTTTGCCTGAAGTATTGTTCTTCAAAATCTTTGCACTCAAACCGTTTACACCCTATATATATATATATATATATATATATATATATATATATATTGATAAGTATGTTAATCAAGAGTTTTTTTAAAATAAAACCGAATATTTTGAAATAAGCTTTTTATTTTATTATTTAAGATACAAAGATTTTTAAATACCCAGCTATAGGTTTTCTGCATATGCAACAGTGATCGATCTTCAGTGAGCAATCAAAGCAACTAGCTAAGTGGAGAAAAACAATTGACATGTCATTAGTGAGGCAAATTTTACAAGTGTTAGAGTTAGAGTGGTTTGGGGGTTATTTTTAAGTAGCAAACAAATATCGAACGCTTTTGCATGAAGCTCTTCAATGTTATCGTAAGGTAAGAGATTCTTCAGTTCTATCCCACAACAGTAGCATTTTATCTTGTCACCATATCCCGTGTAGAAAAAGCCAGAGCTCCTCTGGTGTTTGTTTTAGAGAAATGGGCCAGTCGGTGTACGTTGCAAGTCAACTGTCAAGTGTTACTTTGCTCTGGTAAATGGCAGGTCTATTTATGCGATAAACGTCATCCAGATCGAAAAAAGTACAATACGGAGACCAATCTAAATGGTCGGCCATTGGATCGTCACCAGGTTGCCAATTTTACCCCTCAGTTTGACAAAAAGGGCATGCAACGACATCGTCACTTATTCCATTGCGTTTGTAAATGAAGCCTGCTCGGGCTAGCTTTACAGCAGGATAGTCAGATTGCCAACTATCAAAGGTTTGTAATCGATTTTCATATGATCGATAGTACTCACGACTCTCCATATTCTCAACTGATGAAATCAAACAAAACAATCAATTTATACATTTATTTAATTTTTCTAAGTTCTAAATCGTGTAAGATGACATCTTTATAATAACACAACTGCTTTTTTAATACATAACTGTGAGGTGTCATCTAAACAAAATGCTCTTATTATTTTCTCAATAGGTAACTTACGCAATAAACAGGTCCATGTAGAAATTTCATCCAATATTTCGTAATAAAATATACAAAAATTTAATTTTTCTAGAGATGTCACTTTACTTAAAATTATAGGGTCTATATCTAAAAGTCCACACACGTCATTATAGTCTAGGTACATTATCGATATGAGTTTCATAATCTGCTTCACGTCTTCATACCGCACTTCAGACAAGTGCTAAAAGTCGCCACAAGCTATTGGCTCGGTAAAGTCGGGTGTTGAGTTGCTCTCGAAAAAGTTTACTTTCTTAAACTCGAGCTGCATATGACGTCTCCCCATTCTAAGGCGGACATTGTAATTTTCACAGGTGCTCCCACGGGGGATGTTTTTTGCAAGATAACCACCGGGGTATAGGATCTAGCGGGGCTGAGTGCACACTGATCCTCGCACTGGGAATTCAACATGGGCACTCTGGAGTGCAATAAGTAGTACTGTTCCTTATTGGCTGCATTCTCGTACATCTGTAGGACCCGATCCAAGTCGCCCTATAATCCGTACTGGATGCACCACTGCTGTTCCCGGAATCCCAGTTCCTATCAAATTCAACATCGACACTGCTGCTGTTGCTGTGGTCATGAATACTGGGTGAAAATGTCACAATTCTACCAGAGTATACACTCCAGTCACTTTTATACCCTTCATCTGGTTCCATTGTCACTATTGCATAAAAACTGAAATCTGGTCTGGGATATTTCACGGTTTTATAGATTTATCCCTACTCCTAATTGGTTTCCCACGTCAAGATAGGAAATTAGATCTATAGCTGATTAAATCCGAGCCAGCGAACTTTAACCTTGTTGCCTTTTCGTTGCAGTAATTTCTCGACGAAATACACATCCGGGTAAACTGCCTTTTGTAGCTCTTCTTCATAGAAACCCCCTTGAATTGGTGTACCAGACATATCTTCCAAGAGGTACGTAACAGGGTTAGTTATATTTCTGCGAGTTATTTTAAACAATTCAGTGCTCCAATTCGGTAGATAACCTTTGTCAAAGAAGTGCTTGACTTTGCTGATTCGCACTACGTCCCCAACTTTAAGTTTTCCAGAACCGGCAATCTTTAGATTATTGTACACGCTTATGTCGCGTGCGTTGTTTCTATTAATGTCCACAGGTCTCATCTTTGTCTTGGAATGTTTTTGATGGTTGTAGTCTTTGACGATTTCCGGTAAAATATCAATCCATTTGTATGTCCCATTCAAGCTAAAGTACTTGAAAAGACGCTCTTTTAGCGTTCTGATTGTTCTTTCAGCTATTACGGCTTTCATACCACTAAATGTGCTATAATGATTGATCCCGTGGGATTTCATAAGTCGCTGGAAATGACTATTGTAATATTCTTTATCCTTCTCGGTTTGAAGGTTTTGCGGCTGCCGTTCCCCGAGAATACTCTCAAAGGCTCGAGTCACCTCTACACCTGACTTCGTTTTCAGCGTTCTCGTCCACACATACTTTGAAAAGCAATCGATTACGACGAGAAAAAACTTGAAATTTCTATTGGATTTCGCATACTGATCCATTTGTGCGAGATCGGACTGCCACAAGGCATCGATACCTTTGATTATCACACGGCGACGTGGAAACTTTCTTCGCACAGGACGATGCAGCTCTTTAACCAGCTGAACTTTTTCCTTGGAATGTTTCGCTATAGACACCATTTTGTATACTAACTATAAGAGTAATTGAGAAACTGTTTTATGGGGAGCCTGGAGTGGTGTTATTTGAGTGGTGGGTACATCAACGTCAGTTTTGATTTTCCGGTTAATGATAGACACTTGGCGATTTAATGCCTCTATAGAATGTTTCTGCTCACTACTCATTTGATTCAGTTGCGTTGTAGTTAAGCTTTCATAGTCAGTAAAAATTTTCATAAAAGCTGTCAATTTGGAGTCTATTGTGAAAATCTTACTAGCTGTGTCATCATCTAGTTTTTGCATGTCTTTGTAGAGCTCAGGCACCACTCCGATAATACGATTTCTAAGGTCATTTAATTCTGCAAATTCTGTAGCCTTCTCTTCACGTATGGTTTTCAACAAGGCTTGGGTATCGATCACTTTGCGGTTCACAACAAGTTCCACTTCATCCATGCGTTTATATTGTTGAGATGTCTCAGTATTGATGGCAGTGAATGCAGCCTCGAATTTTGTGATTGTTTCCTTGAGGTGAATTTGTAGTGAGTTACATTTTTCAAGTAGATTCGACAGCTAGATGTACGCTCGCCGTTTGGGTTTGTTTAAGCGTATTTAATGTTTGTTGAACCAGGTCACTGCACTTGTATGCCGCTTGGAAACCGTCTCGTATTTGTGACAACCCATTGGCAATTTCCCATTCGACGTACTGCTTGTTGACTGCATCCATGGCTTTTTGGGGGGCTTTGACATTGGTAATTCGCAGTTTTTCAGCTTCGATATTTCCTTCAGAGGTAAAGGAAAACGGCACTTTCATAAATGCAAAGTTATTTGAAAACACCGATTGTTGGACGGTGTTGCTGCGCCCGAACTTACTCAACGGCATAGTATAACTGATATCTTAACTAAGTGTGAAAGGTTAGATATATGAAAATAAAACTTTAGTAAATTTATTTTTCAAGTATAATGTGTGCTTCCTTAAGTTCATTTATAATAGCAATTATTTCGTTGTCGTGAGATGTGTTGCCGGCCACTTTGGATGCGATGAGAAGTTTCAGCCGCTCAACCAATTCATTGGGGTCATCCCAGTAGACGTACTTTGTATTGTACGTTAACTTAATACCAGAGCCTAAACGTTGCTTTTTGCCTGGTGGAGGAAACATTGGCTTTATGATTTCAATATATTTATAGAGACTTCAGGCTTTTAGTCGTCCAGCTGAATTCTTATGAGCCGATGTCATTGTCAAAATTCGGCGGTATGCTTCTAAGTCATCGGGAGCGAAATTGGGGTCTTTGTAGAAAATTAACTGATAAAGTCCAGGGGTGCCTTGAAACTGCAACCCGTCAACGATAATATGACCTGTACGGCTAAAGTTGTACGAGATACCACTTGGAACTTACCCCATCGTATATTGGTCCATATATCTTATCAACATCATCGCTATTGCGGAAAGTCCGATAGGTACTTGTGTGAAATCACCGGATATTGCTCGAGGTAGGACTCCACTACGTCCGGAGATACTGGTTCTAACTCCTCGAACATCGATTTTTCACCTCCATCGTCATCATCACCATCATCATCTGTTGGAAAACTGGTCTCTGCTATTGGAAGTTCATCGAGAAATTGTGACTCTTCAAAGGGAGGTTCTTTTTTTTCACAGGCTCCAGCTGTGTAATGGTCTCTTGTTTAATTGTAGCCGCAGGTATTTTGTCAAGAACTTTTGTGGTTGTAGAAGCTATCTGCTGCAGCGGCGTAACCATAGGTTCAAATAATTTATTGAGAGTATCTCCGATTTACCCAATTTAAGACTTAGGTACTTCTTGCGAATGGATCGAGCCAGTTGTTTGATTTTTTTCTTTCTTGCAGTAATGAAAATGTTGCTAGTCAATGAAGACATTTTGACAACTAACTAGAATCGGTATTACTGTAGCTTTATATATTTGTCGAAGCCTTTTCGATACCGGCCATCGTTCAAATTGGATTCCTTCACAATTGTAAGAAACCCGAAACGATCCTGCCAGCATTCCGAACACAATACTTTAAATGTCTCATAGTCCATGTCGGGAGAGACGTGTTCGTCGTAAACGTGCTTCAAATTGACATCGTCTTGTTTGAATATGACAATTACATTACAATTGTCGCGAATCAATTGTTTTGGAATGACGCTGTACGTCTGGCACACATAAACTGCATCGATATTTCTGTGTCTACCCATGGAGAAAAAGCTTTGAATCTTTTTCTGTTTATCGCCAGCGACATCATCAAAGATGAATACTGAACATTAACACGCTTCGGTCGGATCCATTACCTCCTCATTGACGTTAAAGGGAATGTATGAGATGCCCTTAATCTGCTTGAGTACCTCTTGTAGGAACTGGTACTTTGGTTGGTAGAGTGACTTGGAGTAGCCGTAGACGTTTTCGAATCGCAGGCCGTTTTCACTGAACAGGAGCGAAAGGACAGCATTGGTTTTCCCAGTTCCGCTTGGACCGCAGATGGTCGCACGAACGGAATTTGGCAGTGGTGGCCCGTGTCGTCTTGTCGTTGGTGTGTTGCCATCAACAAAGTCGAAATTTTCGATAGGCAATTGGACATACTGTTGTTTCAATTGCATCGTACGATAGACTGAGGATGAGGTCGTTTGTCATTGTTTAATAAATACATCACTCCCGAGGGCTTTCATTCAGTATTATGCTAGCTCTCCAAGGAGGTAGTCTCCTGAATAGCGCCATCAACAAATTACCTTTTGAGCTACATCTACCCGGTTATCAGTTTTGTGGACCCGGTACGAAACTTGAAGACCGTCTCTCCAAGGGCCAACAGGGAATCAACAAAACAGACGCTGCTTGTCGTGCACACGATATCGCCTACAGCAAATGCAAGTCGTTGGCAGATCGGCACAAGGCCGATTACGAGTTGGAAAATCGCGCCTGGGAGAGATTTAAGTCCAACGACGCTTCACCTGGTGCTCCTGCCCACCATCAAAGCTATGGCTGGATCTTGTGGCAACGTGCGTAAATCCTCATTAATGGCGTTGAGAGCCGCCCGGGCATCCATTAAGAAGGCTGGCGGACTATAGAAAATCCGCGTTCCTCGGATGATCCTATTTGAGTGTAAGGGTGGTTTTCTCCCTCTCATACCCCTGTTTGCAGGCCTTAGCGCTTTGGGATCGTTAGCAGGAGGGGCTAGTGGAATAGCCAAGGCCGTGATCGATGCGAAGAACGCCAGGAAGAAGCTGGAGGAGAATCAACGTCATAATCAAGCCATGGAAGAGATTGCGAAGAAAGGGAGCGGTCTCTTTCTGAAAAAATCCAGGAACGGCTTCGGGCTTTACCTGAAGAAGTCAAACAACTTCCAATAAAGCTACCCAATCGAGCATTGTACAATCATGAGCTCGAACGATACGTCAAGCAATTGAAAATCCCCAACTTCAGGGGTGTATTTATGCGAGACGCCTTACCCGTACGCTCACATCTGAAGGAATCTGGCATCGTTAATTTGGATGACAGCAACAACAGAGGTACGCATTGGGTAGCTTATGTGCGAAACGGAAACACCGTCCACTACTTTGACAGCTTTGGCAACTTGAAACCACCCCGAGAATTAGGCGACTACTTTGGTCGCAGAGTCAGGTTCCTCTACAGTAATGACTCTTATCAAAACTATAACGAATCGATTTGTGGACATTTATGTTTGAAATTTCTCTATAATAAAAAATAGTACTATTTTGAACACTTTTTTAATTTCCCGAGTATCAGATAGGTACAGCAGGAGTATATTAATAGACAGCAAGCTGGTACATTGTTCAGTCATGTCTGTGATTATCACCCTAAAAGGTGGCAGTCCAATACTATCGATTGATTTTCAACCACCTATTCAATTGGATCCAAACTACAATTACGGGTTGGCACTACTGAGTTTTCACTTGTACAACAGTATCCCAAATATTGAGAGTGGTGACAAAATCTACCTGTTTGACAATCAAAACAAGCAAACAACCATACCATTGCCGGAAGATTCCTATGAGATTGGTGATATCGAAACCTACATTAGAAAAGTGCTCGGCATTTACTCGACAAAAGACGCTGACAAAATCTTCAGTTTGAAGCCCAACAACAACACCCTCAAGTGCGAAATCTTTAGCAGCAAATACGTGGTGGATTTTCAACCGCAAGACATCATCGGTGAGATTCTGGGCTTTTCCCGAAAAGTGTTGTCCAGCAATCAGCTTCACAGCTCCGATCTACCTGTGAACATTATCAAAGTTCGAACCATTCATCTCGACAGCAATATCACATCGGGCGCTTTCTACAACAACACACCCTCTCACACAATCTACGAATTCGCTATTGCAGTGGATCTGGGTTTCGCTATCGACGAAACACCGCAGCATCTCATCTATTTACCGATAAACAGAAGTGAAATTTATAACCTGACTTTGCACTTTTTGAACCAAGACTCGGAAGTCGTGAATTTCCGGGGTGAGGAAATCATCGTACGACTCGAGCTGAAACAATTGCAATAACAATGGGTCGACTTATATTTGATAATGAAGAACCGTATTATAAGAAGACAGCTACTTCTCGACCACCATCAGTTTCCATGAAACCTCTCAAGAGATTACTCACGCTCTCAAACAGATTGTTTCTACAAACACTCGGCTACCATGTCAACTCCTCAAATGTTCGATATCTTCCGCAAACCAAATTTAGATGATAGTGTACGACGAGAGGAGTTACGCACCTACTATCCGTACGTCAAGTCATTCGGCAACAATGATATCATTGAGATCACTGTCAATCAAACAGATTGCTGGTTTTCTATGGCAGATTCCTGCATCTCAATCCAGGGACAAGTAGTTAGAACAGCAGGCAATGGATATGTTTCCCTGTCACCAAATGCGGGGGCTTTCTTCTTCGACAGCGCCACGTACGAGTTGTGTGGCAAGGAAATTGAAACCCTGAGAGATTCCGGCCGCTTGAGCACAACTCGAGGATACTTGTGCTACGATCCCAACAGTTCCAAGGATCTATTCATAGCCGGCTGGAATTTTCCCCATAAAGCCCATATGAATGCCGCCGACAACACCTTTCATATGTATATTCTGCTCAGACATTTATTTTCGATTTTCATTGACTACAAGCGAGTGATGACGGGTAAACAAACGATACGCCTGGTGCGAAGTCGTAGTGATGACGATTGCCTTATAATCAAAGACGCTTCTACTAAGGGCAAAGTGACTATAAACAGCATCGAACTTAAAGTCCGACATATTTTCCCCAACGATGATGTTAAACTCGATTTGCTGCAAGCTGTCAAAGCAGATTCCGGCATAATTTTACCGTTTCGTAAATGGGAGCTTTATGAGTTGCCTGCTCTCAAAACAGGCACCACTCGTGAAATTTGGGCAGTGAAAACGTGTGCCGCCGTGGAGAGTCCCTGATACGTTATCTTAGCTTTCCAAACTGACCGCCATAGCAACATCAAAGAAGAACGGAATTTGATAATATTCACATTTCCAATATTCGTCTAAATTTAAATAGCGAATTTTGGCCTATGGAAAGAATGCAGCTAGATTTCTCAAAGAGCGAGTACGGTGAGTCCTACAAAAGATATACGGTCTTTAATCCTAGCTTTGGTGGTGGCAAACACCCTCTTCTGGATTATGTGGCATTCAAGACGCACACCCTATTCGTTATCGATTGCTCCCGATGCGAAGACACTGTGGAATCTTCGACTGTAGATATTCGCCTGGACATTGAAAGCCAGACGGGATTTCCCGATAAGACCCGAGCCTTATGCATAATTTTCCACGACTGCGTAATGGAATTTCTCCCACTCAGCGAAATTGTTCGAAGCCTGTCCTAGATCACCCAGCTGTTTAGAAATTCAGTTTCAGTTCAGCTCTTCGACAGTTCACCATGGTAATTGCAGTTGTTGACATTCAATGCTTCGAAATCGAAGGAAGATTCGTTCCCAAGAAATTGGTAATCAAGACAAGCAAACGCACGGGAGCGTTCTTGTTTAAACCACCCAAAGGGTTTAACTCTCTATCAGCAGCAGACAAAAAACATGTTCGATATTTGGAAGCACACCTACATGGACTCTACTACTCTGACGGCCACTACGATTTGGACACATTGAATGACATTTTGAGAATTTTTCTCACCACGTGCACACACATATATGTGAGAGGTGAGCAGAAATTTGGCTTTTTATATTCCAAGTTATTCGAGGAGCTGAAAATTAACAATCTGCGGAAACCACTCAACGAAGTTGGCCAACCGCACTATCACCTAATAATTTTGGAAAAGTGCCAGAATTCTGTTTACTTGGAATCTTCTGAATCTCCATGCTTTTTTCACTGTTGGTGCAAGGACCCCGTATGCTGCGCAAGAGAAAATATTTTTACAATTTATAATTGGATAATGAATAGTGTTTTACATAAATAAAGATAATTATCTACAATTATGTGTTTTTATTCATTTTCTTCCTTATACATTTCACAATTAATTTAAGTAACAATACTGAGATAGCATATAGTATTCTACTAATAAGAATTAGCAACTTGTGAAGCTCCTGTTGAATATTGACTTGTAAGACATCCAGGGTAGCAACCGAGCTATTAGATGATGAAATGTTATCTTCACATGATGTCTCTGTTGAAATCACATCAGTGTCACCTTCGGTACCGTCTGAAAATATCAGCTTCAGCTTAAACTTTTCAGTGCTGTTTGACAGATCAGCAAAATATACAGACAGCTGCCCGTCGTTTAATCGTTCCTGACGCATCAAAGTATAGTCGGAGGGATCTAAACAGCCATGCCCTTGGTTCCACTAGGTATATTGACATACAAGATATTTTCCAAAATTAATGTGAATATTACAAAGCTTGATTTAAGTAAAGGCATTTTTTAACGATCTGCATTCGTCTATAGTTGACAAGAAATTATGAACGTCTTCTCCTGGATCTATACTTTCTTCTAAAATTAATACATACACCAAATATTTTTATTCCTAGATCCCATATCCAGACTTTTATTCCCGAAAACTAATTTCCCGACTTTTATCCCCGAAATCCAATTTCCTAAATTTTCACACCAAATAAAATATTCTTATAAACAACACTCAGATAACCACCATCTAAAAGACAACCTACCCGCACATAGCCATGATCCAAATGACAACATTATTCAACTGACTTGCCAGCCCATATAGTGGAAACTTCAACACACACGCCGCCGTCCCGGGCTCGAAACCCAACCAATGCTTTTTTCTATTTACTTACCACAACCGCCGCATGATAGCGCCGTTTCTATTCAAACCGCCACTACCTGCGCGCGCCGCAACCTGCAACACAACAATTTCAATTCAAAATTTCAACAACCAACGTTCGCGCCGTTCTGGACCTAGTCGTGGCGTTGAAGTTACCTTGCTTATCTACTCAAGATCTATCAAAAACATTCATATATGATTTTCATTATAATTATATTTTGAAGAATTTTCCAAATTGTGCAACACTGATACCGATTCACGAATTTATCCCTTTTTTGTTGATGATATCTATTCACATATTAGTAAAAATATTCATAAATTCGACACTTCTGACTATCCACCTGATAATGTATATCAAATACGTTTGAAAAATAAAAAACTTATAGGACTAATTAAAGATGAAAACAATGGAATTGTTATGATTGAATGATTGAATGTACTGGTTTACCCCCTAAATTATATGCATATTTATTTTTCAAAGGAAAATTTATAAAAAAAGCAAATGGTGTGAAAAATTCATCGTTAAAGAATATTACATATGAGGATATTATCAATATCTATTCAATAATAAAAACAACATTTCTGAACAACATCTAATTAAGTCTGAAAAACATTAAGTTTATTCCATTAAACCTTTAAAACTTGCTCTTAGTCCTTTCGACGATAAAATCATTATAAATACACTATCAACAAACACACTTTCCTCGGGCTTTCAAAATGTAGTACCAACCACTTGAGATAATGTCTCGGTTTTTATTAATTGACTCAACTCTCTATTTTTCTAGCCATCTGTCAAATTATATTTAATTTGAAAAAATGGTGATTCAAACAAACCTAAATGTTTTATGTCAATGCTGTGGAAAGTATGGAAAATAAATAATGATAATCATTGTTTTCTGAATGATAATTGTAGCATCTCTGGTTTTTATTTTTTCTGAGTTCTTTGGGAATAACTCCACATAAACTTGAAAGGTTGTATATTTCAAAAGTCCAAACGTTTCAAGGTCTAAATCAGACCTCGTTTTCAATGGTATTAACACAAATTAAAGAAAAAAATTTAGAAAATTAAAAAATTAAGAGGATTCTTACTGACAAATATCGTAATCACAATTTGACATTAATGTTGTTTATACTCAAGTAAATGATGGTCTTCTAAACGTTGTTTGTGGCATATTCTTGATTACTTTTATGTTTTTTGGGCAATAATACCACAATCGAAATAAAACGACGTATATTAAAGGAAAACCAAACGTTTCAAAGTCTATTCTGACTTCGTTGTCAATGGCTTTATATTTATTGATGTAAATTGCAAAATGAAAATTTGATTTATGACATTTAAATTGACATTAGAAAACTTGTTGTTTTTAGATATACAGTTAGCACAAAAAATTCTAAAGATCATGTATTATAGTTAAACAGCTTTCAAATTAGAAGAATTTGAAAGAGTTGTCTTTAGAATTTATAAGTGGCGTTCCGAGGTACGACTTTGTTATAAGATTCGCCAAAAATGCGATCAAAGAATTCTATTGTTTCAGTGATTAATGTCATAAGGGAAAACCTAGGAAAAACCTTATGAACTATCCCGATACTGGCTTGCAAAATTTGTGGTACATGCCACCGAAGTGATATTAACTCTACAATTATAAAGATAGATAAATATCAAGCAAAAATATTTTTAAAACAAATTATACATTAAGATCAAATTTAACAAAAACAAAACCCTAAAAAAGCTACTCAAAATTCCAAAAATAGTGTGTACAGTGTACCTTGTGCCTGCGGAAAAACATATACCGGTGAAACATCAATACCTCTCCAAATTAGAACAAAAGAGCACTAATACAACGTCTCAAGAAGATATATAGAGAGATCAAGATTGTCAACCCATGTTCCCACGGATAATGTTATACACCAAATGGAATGGAATAAGACAAAAATATTACTTAAAGAAGAACACCCCAAAAGGGAAAAATCAAAAAAAGTTTCTGCATGATGTTGAATAATGAAGACATTGGACCACCCTCTGTAGAGATACCGGTGTCATGGCAACGGCTCCTAGCAAATGAACATCATAAACGAAACTTCAAAGTCAATTAATCAACCAATTGACATTGCGAAAAAGTCAAGCTATAATATTGTGCAAATTATCCTGCGAGAGAGTTTTTCTATAAGAAGGCAACTAGTGTTCCGTGCAGTTTCCACAAACTGCTCTTAGATACTACACTTTGATTTTCAATTACTTTACTTATCTGTGTTTTTTCAGAAACCATTGTGAGGAGAGAAAACCCACACGAACATCAAAAATAATTATTTGCCTCCTCAATCATTTAGAATCTACTTATCATTAATTATTTTACAGATTAACAATTGAAAATTGATTTTACCTATTACCCATGTCCAAAAATCTATTAGGTGAATAGAGTAGTGTTGTAAAATTATCTAGCCCGTTCCTGGCTAAAGTACCGTAAAAGTTTCAAGTCAACTGAAGTATAAAAAAGAATTTCCGCAAGGTCGAATGTGCTAGAGAATCTCGAAAAGACCCGATAACCGGGAAGATGACCCTCGAAATTTGCTGGAAGAACTCCATGCAGATTATAAAAGGAACGGTCGATCATCGCAGAAGTTAGTTTTAGTGCGTGCAGCTGGTTTCGTTATGATTTCGAAGTAAATAATATTAGAATCAGCTGTTGGAAATACTTGATGTTTTATGTGTAAATAAAAGTTTCTAGAAGGTGACAGTGAATATTAGTTTTTAAAATTAATTAATTGAACCCACGGAGTTTACAACAATTTGGTGATCAGAAGTACAGGATTAAGTGAAGTTAAAATCGTAATTTGATTTATGGAAACCCGAAGCATGGAAAAAAACGGAAGAAACTACCAAAAAAATAGTCAAACAGGTTACGGAGGGACTATATGAAAAAATAACCCAGATTCTGGAAAAACGTGACAAGAAAGAGAAACAACATCAATAAGAAATCCAGCAAAGGTTAGTGAAATCTTTGATGAAAAAAACAAATCTTGTTTCTACGATGGAAGAAAAACAACAAAATTTATTGGAAGGGTTGTTCTCGAAATTTGAAGAAAAATAAGAAGAAATTGAATTAAAACGACAAACTGAATTTAAATTATTAGATGAACAGAGACGAAATGATTTTTAAATATTTGAAGAAAAACAAGGCACAACTGAAGAAAAAAGACAACTGCAATTTGAACAATTAATGCAAATAGTATCGCAAGTTAATGAAACAGTAAATGAAAGAATGCAAATAGTGGAATCAGACATAAAAGAGAGAAACGACGACATTAAGATCCTAAAAAGTAATGTGGGAACTCTTGAAATCAAAGTAGATGACATCGATTCCATCCAGAGCCAGGTTAAATTTGAAATCAGTTCCATTAAAAACACAGTACAAAGTGAAGTAACTGAAGTACAAGATAAAATCAGTACCATAACACCACAATCGAAATAAAACAACGTATATTGAAGGAAAACCAAACGTTTCAAAGTCTATTCTTACTTCGTTGTCAATTGCTTTATATTTATTGATGTAAATTGCAAAATGAAAATTTGATTACAACTATTACAACAAGATTTGCAGGGAGGGAAATACCAGCACACACGTGAGTACCAAAGGTTCATTTAGTAAACCATCCACATTCGACGGCAGTTCATCTTGGCCCATGTATAAACGGCAATTTGCAGTCGTGGCTACAACTAATGGATGGGATAACCAAGAGAAATCTACCTCTCTGGTAATTTCTTTAAGAGGTCCGGCAAAAGAGCTCCTCCAAAGCCTTCCAGTCGATGAACAAGGTAATTTCGCAAGATTATCACCATCTTAGACAATAGATACGACAGTCAATCCTTGAGCCAAGTATACCAGGTGCAACTAACTGGAAAAATGCAAAAATCCGGAGAGAGCCTTCAAGAATTCGAAGCAGAGATTAGACGTTTGGTACAATTGTCCTACCCAGACCTGCCAGAGGAAACTAAGGATCAGTTGGCCACGCAGAGCTTCATAAACGGTATCAGGGATGTGGAAGTACAAAGAAATCTAAGACTTAGCGGCATCAAGAAGAGCAACGAAGCTTTGCTCCGGGCTTTGGAGGTAGAGGCTGTGATGAACATGTTCAAGCCGAGGGTGCGAGCAGTTTCCTTCAACCAGGAAGTGTTAGAATCATCATTTCAAGCGCTGCTGGCTGGTATGAACAAACTATTAGAACAGTCACAAAGAACTGGCACCAGAGGGGCATGTTACCGTTGTGGACGGACAGGACACTTTCAACATGACTGCAGAGTAAGGCTACCGGAACGATCACCAACCAGCCGACCTTACCAACCAGGGAAACTCCAATCAGTCAGCATAAGGGATAGCAGCCTAGTCATCAGGGGCACCATCAATGCCCGATCAATTACCATCACCATCGTGACCGGCGCCGCTGTGTCCATTGCCAAGTCCAGGGTTTTGAGGGCCTCGGAAATCCTGCCAGTTACCAATAACATCCAGCTCAGAATAGGGAATGCACCTAATCAGCCAGCATGGATTTATGTTCGACCCGAGATATGGTGTTCTTCGGTTCCTAAATGAGGAATTTGTATTGAAACGGCTCGTCAACAGCTCAGCGACCTCCATAAAAATTGTTTGCAAAATCCTCAGCCAGAATTCCTGATCGAACGGAACAGATTATTCATGGGAAGCTAGAAAAGAATCCTGGGAGCTGCGTTGGAATAGTGGAGCCCGTACACTCAGCTCATGACTACTTAGTTGAACGGGCTATAGTTAAAACCGGACGAGATATACCAATTAGAATCATGAATTTGTCGAACCACGACATCAGAATTGCCAATGGTCAAGAGATAGCTTGTTTCGAGTCAGTCGAGACCATCATCATTTGCGAAGAAGAGTACCAGACGTCGGTGAAGGAGACAGGGCCCAGTAAAGAGTTCCTACAACAGTTTGCTGACCATTTAACACACCTGACACCAGAAAATCAGAAGAAAGCCAAGCAATTTATCACAAAGCACTGGCAAATTTTTAACAGCCAAGAGCTATCCACTACCCTGAATCGATGACATTCTGACCACACTAGCAGGCTCCCGTTGGTTCTCCACACTAGACCTAAAAAGTGGATACTGGCAGGTTGGTCTACACCCAAACGACAGAGAGAAGACAGCGGTCTCCACCAGTAAAGGGCTGTTTCATTTCACGGTCATGCCCTTTGGGTTATGTAATGCTCCCGCTACGTTTGAGAGGCTAATGGAGTATATATTGAGCGGGTTGACATGGAGAACGTGCTTAGTATACCTCAACGACATCCTGGTGATGGGTCATACATTCGACGACCACCTGAGGAACATGGGCGAAGTATTTTCCAGAATTAAGAACACCAACGAGGACAAGATAGAAGCCATTCGTGATTGGCCAGTCCCAAGAGACAAGCATGAACTCCGAAGCTTCTTGAGGCTCCGTTTATACTACAGGCGATTTGTTGAGGGATTAGCCACCATTGCCGCGCCTCTACATCGGCAGACCACTGAGAATGAGACCTTCCGTTGGAATCAGGATTGCGAAACATCATTCAGACGATTGAAGGCAGCACTATGTTCCAGCCCAATCCTAGCATATCCTACACAGTCCGGCAAGTTCATCTTAGACACCGATGCCAGCAACACAGGGTTAGGAGCCGTCCTATCCCAGGTGCAAGATGGTGAAGAGAGGGTGATCGAATACTATAGCCGTGGATTCTCCAAACCGGAAAGAAATTATTGCGTCACCAGAAAAGAACTTCTTGCAATAATAAGGGCAGTATACCATTTCCACAAATATCTCTATTGTCGTCATTTCCTAATCCGAAAAAAATCATGCCGCCCTCAAGTGGGTGCTGGACATGAAGACACCGGAAGTTCAACTGGAAATGGAAAAAATATAGCAATACGATTTCAAGGTTGAAAATCGTGCCGGTCGTTTGCATAATAATGCCGATGCCCCATCAAAAAGACCCTGTAGAGCAGAATGCGGACATTGTCTGAAGACGGAACAGCTGGAGGGTATCCCCATCAGGCAGATCCGAGTGCAGGCCAATGAAGACTAGATAACGGAACAGTGCATCCAGGACCAAATGACTGATCCAGGCATCGAACCAATCCTGTCACTCAAAAAGAGAGGGGCACCTAGGCCAGAATGGGCCGAGGTGGCTAGACACTCGGGCGTCCTGAAATCGTTATGGGCCCAATGGGACTCTCTAAGAGTAGAGAATGGAACGTTCAAGCGAGTTTGGGAAAGCACTGATGGTCAGACCAAGCCCCAACTGGTAGTTACGAAGAAAAAGGTACCAGCCATCCTGACCGAAGTACATGATGGGATTACCGGAGGCCATCTGGGCATGATGTCAAAGTTCGCCAGCAGTACTACTGGTTAAATAACTTCGAAGACGTCAGAGCTGGGTCCCAGAAATGTGACACTTGAGCAGACGGTAAGGACCCGACGACCCGCACCAAGGGCAGAATGCAGCAGTACAATGTGGGCGTCCCATTTGAGAGAATTGCCATCGATGTCGCCGGTCCGTTTCCCGAGTCTGAGAGGAGGAAGAAATACATTATGGTCGCGATGGATTACTTCAGCAAATGGCCTGAGGCATACGCGATACCCAATCAAGAGGCAACTACGGTAGCGACGGTGCTAGTAGATCAACTATTCAGCAGGTTTGGCGTCTCGATAGAACTACATTCAGACCCGGGGCGTAACTTCGAATTGAATGTATTTCAGAAGGTCTGCACGATGTTGGGGATCAGGAAAACGAGAACAATACCATAGCACCCACTGTCAGATGGAATGGTGGAAAGATTCAATATGACCTTGGAACAACACTTATCCAAGGTCGTCAGCAATGACCAGCGTGATTCGGATGAGCATATTCCCCTATTCCTGTTGGCATATCGCTCAGCCGTACATAATAGTACAGGCCTGACTCCAACCAAGGCGAAAAGAGCTGCGATTGACCTGCGATTTGGCTTTTGGCTCAGCCGAAGAATCTTTCCAAGACATCAACGATTATGCCGACCAGCTCCAACATAACATGCTGGCAATACATGAATTAGCCCAAACGCAGATGTTGGCCACCAGTGACCGGATGAAGACGCGATATGACCTCAAGACCAATTCAGTCGGGTTCCAAGAGAGCGACAAAGTCTGGCTGTACAACCCCCAACGGCGCAAGGGTAAATCTCTAAGCTTACACCCGCCTGGGATGGTCCATAGAAGGTGGTCAAGAGTTAGATCGACTCCCCCCTACCAGGGAGAGGATGTTTCTGATCGGGACGATCAGAATTAAAGGGGGGGCAGTGTTCTAAAATTATCTAGCCCGTCCCTGGCTAAAGTAACATAAAAGATTCAACTCAACTGAAGTATAAAAAATAATTTCCGCAATGTTGATCGTGCTAGAGAATCTCGAAAAGACTCGACAACCGGGAAGTAGACCCTCGAAATTTGCTGAAAAAATTCCCTGAAGATTATAAAAGGAACTGCCGATCATCGCAAAAGTTAGTTTTAGTGCGTGCAGCTGATTTCGTTGTTATGATTTCGATGTAAATAATATTAGAATCAGCGGTTGGAAATATTTGATGTTTTATATGTAAATAAAAGTTTCCAGAAAGTGACAATGAATATTAGTTTATAAAATTAATTAATTGAACCCACGAAGTTTAAAACAGTATTTAAAACCCTTTTAAACGCTACCCCTTTTCATTTAAATTTTTAAGGGGCAGGTGAATAATTGTATTCAAAAAGTGCAGTTTCATGTATAAAAATTCACCGATTTCGAAATTTTTCAATTATATTCATAATTACGTGGAAAATGAATGTATCCGTTACATACCTCACTGTATCAAGTTGCAATAAAGTGGATCGGCATTAGTTTTCATCGTTGTGGCTACTCGATCAATTCGCAAGAAATACGTCAGCCTTAAAATGTGGAAATCCGAACATTAAGAAACCCTCAATAAATACAGACAGTACATGGGATAAGTGGTAAGGCAGTGGCGAATTCGGTACCGACTACAGTACCGATTTAGATCGGTCCTACAGATGTGTCAGAATCAAAATAAAATAAATATAATGCAAATAAAGAATACTCTTACTTGTTGCACACAAGACTACTCCTGCTAAATTCCCAGTGTGAGGTCCAATGTGCACTCAGCCCCACAAAATCCTATTCTCCCGTGGTTATCATGCATAAAACACTAACTGTGTGGTAACTTTTTCCGGAGCACAGGAGCAGTGAATTTCCAGCCTGCAGTACAAAGACCTGAAGCCAGATCATGGTTAAGAAAAACAACGATAATGTATCTAAACTTTGGAAAAAATGATTTTTTGGTAATTTTACCATGATTTATGTTATGAAATGTCTACGTGAACATCTTTGTTGTGTAACCAATCTATTGAAAATATAATAACAGAATTTGTTTTGAAGATATGTCACATTTATGTATTGTATTATTATTATAAATGTATTATTTTGAATGATTAGGAATTAAATAAAAATCTATAAAATGAATGTTTTGTTTTATTTGATCAGTTGAGAATGTAAGAGCCGTGAGTACTATCAAATATATGAAAATTTATTGCGTAATTTCATAGTTGGCAGTCAGACTTTCTAGCTCGAGCGGATTTCATCTACAAAACAGAAAACTATGGAGAAAGTGAGTTATATGTTTATTTTGCCAAACTGAGTGGCTCAATTTACAACCTGGTGACTATTCACTGGCTGGTATCTGTGTAGGAACTTATTGGATCTCGATGACGCTTATCGCATTAACAAACCTGCCTTTTACATAGTGGCGATTTATGCAAGACACGTCGTATGGTGACATAATAAAATGTTCCAATTGTGGGGTAGAACTGAGAAATCTTTTACCTTACGTCCGCATTGAAGAGCTTAACGCAAAAGCGTTCGATAAATATTTCCTTTATAAAAAATACTCTTGGCTAGGTGCTTAAACTATTCAATAAAGATAGATTACTGCTATATATACAGAAAAGCTTTAGCTGGATATTAAAAAATCTATGTACCTTAACTACGAAGAATTAAATTGCATATTGGGAATTATTTTCGTTTTATTTTTAGGCATAACATAATTTACAGAATTATTATACCATAATGGCTGGGCACCTCAGCCTCGGCCGAACTATTTTAAATTTCTTAGCCATACATTGTACCATCTTTTAACACGTTTCACATTAGGATTTTTCCTCATTAGGAGTTGGCCTGCGTCTCACGTACGATTAGCTCTCATTTAAAGTCAACACAGCTATACTCTTTGTTTGATGCGGTTGATAATATTAGTAGATAAGCAAGGTAACTTCAACGCCACGACTAGGTCCAGAACGGCGGGAACGTTGGTTGTTGAAATTTTAAATTGAAATTGTTGTGTTGCGGGTTGCGGCGCGCACAGGTAGTAGCGGTTTGATTTAAAATGGCGCCATCATGCGGCGGTTGTGGTAAGTAAATAGAAAAAAAGCATTGGTTGGGTTTCGAGCCCGAGTCGGCGGCGTGTGTGTTGAAGTTTCCACTATATGGGCTGGCAAGCCAGTTAAAAAATGTTGTCTTTTGGTTGATGGCTATGTGCGGGTCGGCTCGTGTGGGTTGTTCGTTTCCGCGATGGCGGGCAAGTCATTTGAATAAGGTTGTCTTTTAGATGGTGGTTATCTGAGTTTTGTTTATAGGAATATGTTATTTGGTGTGAAAATTTGGGAAATTGGATTTCGGGGGTAAAAGTCGGGAAATTGAATTTCGGGAATAAAAGTCGGGATATTAAAAGTCGGGATATGGGATCTAGGAATAAAAATATTTGGTGTATATATTAATTTTAGAATAAAGTATAGATCCAGGAGAAGACGGTCATAGTTTCTTGTCAACTATAGACGAATGCAGATCGTTAAAAATGCCTTTACTTAAATCAAACTTTGTAATATTCACATTAATTTTGGAAAATATCTTGTGTCAATATACCTAGTGGAACCAAGGGCATGGCTGTTTGTACTTCAAAGTTCAAGCTGAAGCTGATATTTTCAGACGGTACCGAAGGTGACACTGATGTGATTTCAACAGAGACATCATGTGAAGATAACATTTCATCATCTAATAGCTCGGTTGCTACCCTGGATGTCTTACAAGTCAACATTCAACAGGAGCTTCACAAGTTGCTAATTAGCACAATACTATCTGCTATCTCAGTATTGTTACTTAAATTAATTGTGAAATGTATAAGGAAGAAAATGAATAAAAACACATAATTGTAGATAATTATCTTTATTTATGTAAAACACTATTCATTATCCAATTATAAATTGTAAAAATATTTCCTCTTGCGCAGCATACGGGGTCCTTGCACCAACAGTGAAAAAAGCATGGAGATTCAGAAGATTCCAAGTAAACAGAATTCTTGCACTTTTCCAAATTTATTAGGTGATAGTGCGGTTGGCCATCTTCGTTGAGTAGTTTCCGCAGATTGTTAATTTTCAGCTCCTCGAATAAATTGGAATATAAAAAGCAAAATTTCTTCTCACCTCGCACATATATGTGTGTGCACGTGGTGAGAAAAATTCTCAAAATGTCATTCAAGGTGTCCAAATCGTAGTGGCCGTCAGAGTAGTAGAGTCCATGTAGGTGTGCTTCCAAATATCGAACATGTTTTTTGTCTGCTGCTGATAGACAGTTAAACGGTTTGGGTGGTTTAAACAAGAACGCTCCCGTGCGTTTGCTTGTCTTGATTATCAATTCCTTGGGAACGAATCTTCCTTCGATTTCGAAGCCTTGAATGTCAACAACTGCAATTTCCATGCTGAACCGTCGAAGAGCTGAACTGAAACTGAATTTCTACAAAGCTGAGTGATCTAGGACATGCTTCGAACAATTTCGCTGAGTGGGAGAAATTCCATTACGCAGTCGTGGATAATTATGCAGAAGGTCTTATCGGGAAATCCCGTCTGATTTTCAATGTCCAGGCGAATATCTACAGTCGAAGATTTCACAGTGTCTTCGTGTCGGGAGCAATCGATAACGCCCTATTCGTGGGTCTTGAACGCCACATAATCCAGAAGAGGGTGTTTGCCACCACCAAAGCTAGGATTAAAGTCGGTTGTACCTTTTGTAAGCCTCACCGTACTCGCTCCTTGCGAAATCTAGCTGCATTCTTTCCATAGGCCATAATTCGCTATTTAAAGTTAGACGAATATTGGAAATGTGAATATTATCAAATTCCGTCGGATCTTCTTTGATGTTGCTATGGCGGTCAGTTCTTCATTATCAAATATAAGTCGACCCATTGTGATTGCAATTGTTTCAGCTCGAGTCGTACGATGATTTCCTCACCCGGAAATTCACGACTTCCGAGTCTTGGTTCAAAATGTGCAAAGTCAGGTTATGAATTTCACTTTTGTTTATCGGTAAATAGATGAGATGCTGCGGTGTTTCGTCGATAGCGAAACCCGGATCCACTGCAATAGCAAAGTCGTAGATTGTGTGAGAGGGTGTGTTGTTGTAGAAAGCGCCCGATGTGATATTGCTGTCGAGATGAATGGTTCGAACTTTGTTAATGTTCACAGGTAGATCGGAGCTGTGAAGCTGATTGCTAGACAACACTCTTCGGGAAAAGCCCAGGATCTCACCGATGCTATCTTGCGGTTGAAAATCCACCACGTATTTGCTGCTAAAGATTTCGCACTTGAGGGTGTTGTTGTTGGGCTTCAAACTGAAGATTTTGTCAGCGTCCTTTGCCGAGTAAATGTCGAGCACTTTTCTAATGTAGGTTTCGATATCACCAATCTCATAGGAACCTTCCGGCAATGGTATGGTTGTTTGCTTGTTTTGATTGTCAAACAGGTAGATTTTGTTACCACTCTCAATATTTGGGATACTGTTGTACGAGTGAAAACTCAGTAGTGCCAACCCGTAATTGTAGTTTGGATCCAATTGAATAGGTGGTTGAAAATCGATGGATAGTATTGGACTGCGACCTTTTAGGGTGATAATCACAAACATGACTGAACAATGTACCAGCTTGCTGTCTATTAATATACTCCTGCTGTACTTATCTGATACTCGGGAAATTAAAAAAGTGTTCAAAATAGTACTATTTTTTATTATAGAGAAATTTCAAACATAAATGCCCACAAATCGATTGTTATAGTTTTGATAAAAGTCATTATTGTAGAGGATCCTAATTCTGCGACCAAAGTAGTCGGCTAATTCTCGGGGTGGTTTCAAGTTGCCAAAGCTGTCAAACTAGTGGACGGTGTTTCCGTTTCGCACATAAGCTACCCAATGCGTACCTTTGTTGTTGCTGTCATCCAAATTAACGATACCAGACTCCTTTAGATGTGAGTGTACGGGTAAGGCGTCTCGCATAAATACACCCCTGAAGTTGGGGATTTTCAATTGCTTGACGTATCGTTCGAGCTCATGATTGTACAATGCTCGATTGGGTAGCTTTATTGGAAGTTTTTTGACTTCTTCAGGTAAAGCCCGAAGCCGTTCTTGAATTTTTTCAGAAAGAGACCGCTCCCTTTCTTCGCAATCTCTTCCATGGCTTGATTATGACGTTGATCCTCCTCCAGCTTCTTCCTGACGTTCTTCGCATCGATCACGGCCTTGGCTATTCCACTAGCCCCTCCTGCTAACGATCCCAAAGCGCTAAGGCCTGCAAACAGGGGTATGAGAGGGAGAAAACCACCCTTAGACTCAAATGGGATCATCCGAGGAACACGGATTTTCTTAATGGATGCCCGGGCTGCTCTCAACACCATTAATGAGCCATAGCTTTGATGGTGGGCAGGAGCACCAGGTGAAGCGTCGTTGGACTTAAATCTCTCCCAGGCGCGATTTTCCAACTCGTAATCGGCCTTGTGCCGATCTGCCAACGACTTGCATTTGCTGTAGGCGATATCGTGTGCACGACAAGCAGCGTCTGTCTTGTTGATTCCCTGTTGGCCCTTGGAGAGACGGTCTTCAAGTTTCGTATCGGGTCCACAAAACTGATAACCGGGTAGATGTAGCTCAAAAGGTAATTTGTTGATGGCGCTATTCAGTAGACTACCTCCTTGGAGAGCTAGCATAATACTGAATGAAAGCCCTCGGGAGTGATGTATTTATTAAACAATGACAAACGACCTCATTCTCAGTCTATCGTACGATGCAATTGAAACAACAGGATATCCAATTGCCTATCGAAAATTTCGACTTTGTTGATGGCAACACACCAACGACAAGACGACACGGACCAATGCTGTCCTTTCGCTCCTGTTCAGTGAAAACGGCCTGCGATTCGAAGATGTCTACGTCTACTCCAAGTCACTCTACCAACCAAAGTACCAGCTCCTACAAGAGGGCATCTCATACTTCCCCTTTAACGTCAATGAGGAGGTAATCGATCCGACGAAGCGTGTGAATGTTCAGTATTCATCTTTGGTGATGTCGCTGGCGATAAACAGAAAAAGATTCAAAGCTTTTTCTCCATGGGTAGACACAGAAATATCAATGCAGTTTATGTGTGCCAGACGTACAGCGTCATTCCGAAACAATTGATTCGTGACAATTGTAATGTAATTGTCATATTCAAACAAGACGATGTCAATTTGAAGCATGTTTACGACGAACACGTCTCCCCCGACATGGACTATGAGACATTTAAAGTATTGTGTTCGGAATGCTGGCAGGACCGTTTCGGGTTTCTTACGATTGTGAAGGAATATAATTTGAACGATGGCCGGTATCGAAAAGGCTTCGACAAATATATAAAGCTACAGTAATACGGATTCTAGTTTTTTTTAGAAATGTTTTCATTGACTAGCAACATTTTGACTACTGCAAGAAAGAAACAAATCAAACAACTGGCTCGATCCATTCGCAAGAAGTACCTAAGTCTTAAATTGGGTAAATCGGAGCACGATGATACTCTCAATAAATTATTTGAACCTGTGGTTACGCCGCTGCAGCAGATAGCTTCTACAACCACAAAAGTTCTTGACAAAATACCTGCGGCCACACTTAAACAAGAGACCATTACACAGCTGGAGCCTGTGAAAAAAAAGAACCGCTCTTTGAAGAGTCACAATTTCTCGATGAACTTCCAATAGCAGAGACCAGTTTTCCAACAGATGATGATGGTGATGATGACGATGGAGGTGAAAAATCGATGTTCGAGGAGTTAGAACCAGTATCTCCGGACGTAGTGGAGTCCTACCTCGAGCAATATCCGGTGATTTCACACAAGTACCTATCGGACTTTTTCCGCAATAGCGATGATGTTGATAAGATATATGGACCAATATACGATGGGGTGAGTTCCACGTGGTATCTCGGACAAAAGGAAATCAACTTTTGCCGTACTGGTCATATTATTGTTGACGGGTTGCAGTTTCAAGGCACCCCTGGACTTTATCAGTTAATTTTCTACAAAGACCCCAATTTCGCTCCCGATGATTCAGAAGCATACCGCCGAATTTTGACAATGACATCGGCTCATAAGAATTCAGCTGGACGACTAAAAGCCTCAAGTCTCTATAAATATACTGAAATCATAAAGCCAATGTTTCCTCCTCCAGGCAAAAAGCAACGTTTCGGCTCTGGTATGAAGTTAACGTACAATACAACGCCAATGGAGTACGTCTACTGGGATGACCCCAATGAATTGGTTGAGCGGCTGAAACTTCACATCGCATCCAAAGAGGCCGGCAACACATCTCACGACAACGAAATAATTGCTATTATAAATGAATTTAAGGAAGCACACATTATACTTGAAAAATAAATTTACTAAAGTTTTATTTCTCTGAAGGAAATATCGATGCTGAAAAACTGCGAATAACCAATGTCAAAGCCCCCAAAAAACCCATGGATGCAGTCAACAAGCAGTACGTCGAATGGGAAATTGCCAATGGGTTGTCACAAATACGAGACGATTTCCAAGCGGCATACAACAAGTGCAGTGACCTGGTTCAATAAACATTAAATGCGCTTAAACAAACCCAAACGGCGAGCGACATCCAGCTGTCGAATCTACTTGAAAAATGTAACTCACAAGAATTCTCCTCAAGGAAACAATCACAAAATTCGGGGCTGCATTCACTGCCATCAATACTGAGACATCTCAACAATATAAACGCATAGATGAAGTGGAACTTGCTGTGAACCGCAAACTGATCGATACTGAAGCCATATTGAAAACCATACGTGAAGAGAAGGCTACAGAATTTGCAGAATTAAATGACCTAAGAAATCGTATTATGGGAGTGGTGCCTGAGCTCTACAAAGACATGCAAAAACTAGATGATGATACAGCTAGTAAGATTTCCACAATAGACTCCAAATTGATAGCTTTTATGAAAATTTTTACTGACTATGAAAACGTAACTACAACGCAACTGAATCAAATGAGTAGTGAGCAGAAACATTCTATAGAGGCATTAAACCGACAAGTGTCTATGATTAAGCGGAAAATCAAAACTGTTGTTGATGTACCCACTCACTCAAATAACACCACTCCAGGCTCCCCATAAAACAGTTTCTTAATTACTCTTATAGTTAGTATACAAAATGGTGTCTATAGCGAAACATTCCAAGGAAAAAATTCAGCTGGTTAAAGAGCTGCAAGGTTTCGATGACTTGTGGCAGTCCGATCTCGCACAAATGGATCAGTATGCGAAATCCAATAGAAATTTCAAGTTTTTTCTCGTCGTAATCGACTGCTTTTCAAAGTATGTGTGGGCGAGACCGCTGAAAACGAAGTCAGGTGAGGCGCTGACTCGAGCCTTTGAGAGTGTTCTCGGGGAACGGCAGCCGAAAAACCTTCAGACCGACCAGGGTAAAGAATATTTCAATAGTCATTTCCAGCGACTTATGAAATCCCACGGGATCAATCATTATAGCACATTTAGTGGTTTGAAAGCCATATTAGCTGAAAGAACAATCAGAACGCTAATAGAGCATCTTTTCAAGTACTTTAGCTTGAAAGGGACACACAAATGGAATGATATTTTACCGGAAATCGTCAAAGACTACAACCATCAAAAACATTCCGAGACAAAGATGAGACCTGTGGACTTTAATAGAAACAACGCACGCGACATAAGCGTGTACAATAATCTAAAGATTGCCGGTTCTGGAAAACTTAAAGTTGGGGACGTAGTGCGAATCAGCAAGGTCAAGCACTTCTTTAACTTATTATAATTGGATAATGATCAGTGACCGTAGTCTGAGTTAACTTTAATGTCCTAGTTATTATTGAACCACTTTTAATAAAGATATTGTCAATACATGTTCCACTATTATCATTGTATCCGATGGTCTAGTTATACCTTCAAAACCTGGAATGAAGCCCATTTCCAATAAGTTATTAATATGCTCTTGACCCAAAAAATCGAGTTTCAAAGTATCAATATTAAAATCACCTATGATAATGTGATTTTTAACGTTTTTTTTAGATTCCAGAAGTTTTTTTAAGTTTAAAATGAATTCAGATTTATCTAGATCATGACACCTATATACAGCAGAGATTTCAACACTTTTACTATCATTAAGATCAATGCAGCCGTTTAAGATGTTTAAATGCCCAAATGTGATTATTTCAGTGTGTTCACTAATGCTTTCTTTAATGTACATGACTACACCATCCGACTTGTTAATTCTACTATTATTATAATAAATCTTATATCCAGGTAATGAGAAGTAAGTATAATGTTCCAAATTCCACACTTCAGAACAGATTATTATATTAGGTTTACTCTGTAAGCTATCAATAAAAATTTCAAGCTTTTTAAGATTAGCATTTAGGTTTCTAATATTCACACTAAGTATATAATCATTTTGTTTATTAATATAATTATGTAACTTGTAAGTATTAGTAAATTCTAGCTCTTTCTCAAATATTGGTTGATTCACGGTTTCAATGAAACCATGATTTCCTCCCATTTACAATAAATAATAATAAAAATAATTTAATATATATAGAATAAATGTGACTTAATACTAATTTATCTAGAAAAGTACTTTAATCAAGTAAAACTATTAGTTATGATAGTCTGTCTTATTACTCAGGACCTGAATCTGGTACTGTAATGAAAAACAATGCGGGTCAGTAGCTTTATGATCAGTGGCATACTTGAGGTTGTATTTCCTGTTCGCTTTTATGCAGTTGATACAGGATTTCTTCTTCCCCAGGCAATCCTTCTCTTCATGGTTTTCACTGCAAATTGGACAAACTAAATCTTGAGCACAATTTCGTTTTTAATGGAAGAAGTCTTGACATTTAAAACAATGGGGTATGGTTAAGTCTTCATAGGTGGGGTACCTCTCCCATCCTATGCAAATTCTGTTTATGGACATAATTTTTTAAAATTCTCCGCACTACATTCAGCAAATATCGTACTAGAACCTGATTTTCTTCTTTTTATATTTAAAGTCTTGTGTCAAATAATTTTGTTCAACTATAGCTTGCTGTACATCATTAATTGGTAAGTCCTGGTTATAGTTTGTAATTTTTATTTTTGGTTTCCGCATTTGTGTGCGTTCAACACTATAATCATTTTCTAGTGCACTAAGCGCAGCATTTTCCAATAAAATCATTTCCCTCTTTGATTGACATTTTATGACAGCTGCTCCTTTATTAGTGTATTTTACAGATTTTACACCAATCTTTAAATTTGATAAGTATATATTTTCATTAATTTCTTTCTTTATTTGTAGTAAATCTTTCATGCGTTTAGGTTTTATTATAATACCCGGAATATTCACTTGATCGGAAGAATTATTTGGGTCATTTTGGCTTTTGACTATACTGACAAACGTAGGCTTCACAGTTTCGTTTTTAGTACCGTCAACATATTCTAATTTATCGCGCAATAATTTGATTACTTTCTCTTTTCTTTAACTTTTTATTGTCTCTTTCAAACTTAGTACAAAATCATTATTACGACAAGATACACAATTAAATTTGAGCAGACGTTTTTGCAGCGGTAGGCATTGGATTTCGGATGCACAAAGCCCTGTACATTCTAAACAAATTAAACTTCTACAATTATCACATGGATAGCATGGTATTTTTACATGTTTTGTGGGTTGTTTTATTTCTTTAGATTTATTACACTCCATCTTATAGAATTAAATACATCCATACCACATATCGAAATAAAAATCTCACCTGCACTGGCAAGACAAACTTCCTTGCTTATTTTAAACTTAAATTCAAAATAATATGTCAGGTATCCCGGTTATCTTCGATTATCCAATCTGGTAATTTGTATTTGTTTCACTATTGCACTTCCCAGATCCAAGCACAGTTAGGTATACCCGAACTACATTTGTTGCACAGATGTTGTATTTGACCGTCTGACTGGCGGGCCACCGACCAAATTCTTTACAATAACTGAACTACACAATTTATTTTTATTAATTTCTGGCCATTTAACTAAATTATCAGGTTTTTTTTATACACACTTCTTTTATTCTAAAAGACAACCTTATTCAAATGACTTGCCCGCCATCGCGGAAACGAACAACCCACACGAGCCGACCCGCACATCACAAAAAGACAACATTATTCAACTGGCTTGCCAGCCCATATAGTGGAAACTTCAACACACACGCCGCCGACCCGGGCTCGAAACCCAACCAATGCTTTTTTCTATTTACTTACCACAACCGCCGCATGATGGCGCCATTTTTATTCAAACCGCCACTACCTGCGCGCGCCGCAACCCGCAACACAACAATTTCAATTTAAAATTTCAACAACCAACGTTCCCGCCGTTCTGGACCTAGTCGTGGCGTTGAAATTACCTTGCTTATCTACTAATATTCTTCAGTAAAGCGTCTTGGTATCCTGGGTAGGATCGCGGCATCGTGATTATAATCATTGTCGACGGCCACATATAGGACATTCAGGTTTCAGGTAATGCGTATTGTAATTAGTGTTCGCTTATAATGGTGGTAGATACACTATAATTTTGAATGTCCCATCTGCCGTCGGTGTATTGTAATAGCCAAATTGCCATAATTTCAAAAATAGAGTATGCACTTTTTCAAATGAATTTGATTGTATATCAGTTATCTAGTGTAAATTAAAATTCATTTCACAAAATTTGAATTTAACCCCAAAATGAAACTTATTACAATTCTGCATGTGATGGAGTTGCCATTCCAAGGATCATAACAATTCTAGACACTAATGATGTAGGTAGGGATGTGGCGATACCAACTAAAGTGTCGATACCGGTATCGCAAGGGGTATCGAAATAAAGTATGGAAATCGGTGTCGGTAATAATATCGAGAAAATGTTTCGATACTGTTATCGAAAAAAGGTGTCGATACCAATTGAGCAAAGGGTGAATGCCATCAGAGTATCGAAATCACAAACAAATATCGGTATTGGTATCGAAACATAAATACCCATATGGGCATCCAAGTATCGCAAGAACAGTCACGATACCAAAAATATCCGGTATTGAAACCAAAGTATCGATAGTGGTATCATATCTGTAGTAGTAACAATTTTAATTAATCTTGTGTATGTTTTTTGGAACTATTCGTAAAGTTGTATGTTTTAATATTGTTAGTTTTTTATGTAGGTACTTATACCTCAATTCAATGTCGACTATGGATTTTTGAAGAAAACATATCACTTAATAAGCTGCCAAAATGAAAAACCCAGACTAACGTATATGTACAGGGTTCTTCAAACGAGGTAACACTTTAAGAACGCACTTTAGGGAAACTAAACATGGTAAAGATTTGAAAATTTGGATTTGAGAGTTTTTGACTATGCTCTTTTTAACTCAAATATCAGTTGTGGGCTAATTTCGGTTATATTGAAAGTTGACTCTTGTAAACCAAAACCTCTCGAGAGAGATATCTTGTTGGTTAGACAATGCACCTCTCTCTCAACGGTCTTGGCGATATTGTGCCGATAGGCTGCTCAGTTAGTATCCGGTGGCGTGAGTTCGTTGTTCAATTGGCAGAAGGACTATGCAAGGGCGCCAGGCCAATGGATACACACAGTTCACAAGAAAACGACAAGATAGCGAAAATTTACAATTTATTCTTTTTCAATTACAAATTAACCAAGTTTACTATTAGTTAAATTGGTAACACAGAACAAACTTTTAAACAATCGAGGTATATAAAAACTGTTAGAGTGAAGTTACAAACAAAACAATCTATAAATTCTTGCCTTACAATATCCTCGGTAGGAATGCCTTTTCGTTGGTGGGTCTGCTGTCCAAGGTCCTGATCCTGGAGCTATATGCCAAACAGCAGCTGGGGTTCCAATAACTCAGGGCGGCCAGGAGTTGCCACTGTCCTACCAGAGGACAAATCGAATCAGGTAGTACTGCCAGTGTTCTGCTCCCTGGATATGAGGCTAGTGGTTACGTATCTGGGCACTCTTAGCCCCAGTTGATGGCATACATGAAAAATTTATTGGCCAATTAGTTATAGCCCTTAGAGTATCGATACTGAATTTTCCCCCTGACTAGTATAGGCGTATATATGCTCTATAGGATCGGTTCGGCACGTGTATGAGGTGAGGCACCCTACCTTAGTTTTCCCTAACTTCTTCACTCTAAATTAACTATTTAAATACTACCAAAAATGAATGAAAAATACTTTAATTAATAAAAGTAAATTTTGAAATGCTTCAAATTCTAGGTAAAAATATATAACGATAAGACTTAAGGTAAATTGCAACTGCTAGTAATAGTTTCAAATTAGTTTAGATTTAAATAACAAATCCATTATTAATTACAGGTAAAATTTAACGGTAAATCAGATATATAAACAATTATGTTTGAGAGCTAATAATGTGTTTAAAGATAACGATATGAAAAAAAATTATATTCAAGATATAATAATGTGCCTTCTAATCCGACAAACCGTTCGACGACTGAATGAAAGCGAATTTCCTCCGAGATAATGGGAAAATTCAGTACTCTAAATTTATGTCAATGTACGGTACTTTAAAAATGATAAGGTAATATACGATAAAAATGATTATGGCATCTATATACATAAATAAAAAAAATCAGATGTGAAATCTGGTCATAAACATTTCCCCAAGTTAAACAATTAAAATAAAGAAAACTAGGCGTAGCAAAATGCTTTAGCTCAGAACCTGCTTGGCTCTCTACTGCAAACTCAGAGAAAGGAGAAATTAAAATGTGATTTATTTATAACTAAGCAGACAAGCAACCAATCTGGGCCAATGAATAATGAAAGATCAGCGAGTGACTTAAAAAATTTAATATATTTACTGGTATATCTAGATGTAAATCAAATTCAATAAAATAGAAATATATATATGAAATACTGAACGAAATGCAAAGAAAAAAAAATAGAAATTTTAAGTCACTCACATGATCATTCCCAGTTACAGTCCAACCCAGTTGAGAAGCTGCGTCAGCTACTAAATTCAGGCTCACAGGAGACCTCGTCTAGTGGATCAATTTGTCCTTTCCTGATCCTTGGCAGATATCGTCAATCAAACTCTCCAGATTCACCAATACCTAAAAATGCAAAAGAGGCCAGCAATAATTGTTCCCTTTTTCTTTATTTCTTTATCACGATACGGGTGAAAACTCTAGCAACTAACGATTGCTTATCGATGCCAACTACGTCGCAGATGCAAAGCAAAAAAATTACAAAAAAATTAATGAACTACTCAACTATTTATCGTTGCAAGAAAACGCGGTATATCGATATTAAGATGAATATGAAACCAGATTCACCCAAAGTTTCTTTCCAAAATTATTAATAGATACGATAAAATATGCACTATAGCCGATAAAAAACTGTAAAAAAAAATTCATTCGATAAATCAAACTATAACGAGAAAATGAATCTGCTTAATTAGAATCAAAGGTACAGTAATAAGGAAAAACGATAAATTAAGCAAATTCTAGCAGATATTTTCACGATAAAGATAAAGAATTTTCCCAATAAAAAAATAAACTCGGAACGAAATTCGCCTACATACCGCCTTTATGCTGGTCGGGGCAGAAGAGAGAAATCTACTTCCTTCGACATGCGTTAATCCCACTTGTCCAAGGATAAAAGTGGGGAAAGGAAATGACATGTTAAAATTTCAAATTTTATTGAGCGCGAAAGCAGGAATATTAATCAATAGTTGGTCAATACAGGAACTAATACAAGATAATTTCGATAAAAGCAAAAAAGCAAAATTTTAGTAATTAAATCATAGATAAAAATTTAATAATGTCAGTTTCCTTCTTCCCAACAAAATTATATTAATTTAATATCTCCAGTTTGGAGGGAGGTTACATCAAAATAGCACGTGATGTTCGTTCTGTCAAGACATCTTCGCGCCAAATCAAAGGACAGAGTTGGACTTAGAATACCTTCCAAACGAATTAACTTTGATTTATCAATTAAAAACAAAAAAAGCGATTGCATAAGCGAATAAAATAGGAGTATTTACTTACGTGTTTATTTATTAAGGTAAAGACACTGTTTTATTACGGTAGAACTCAGTTCAGAAAACGATATAATTAGAAAAGTGATTTGAAAAGTATAAAAGGTAATTTATTAATGCGACAAATATTAGTAAATATCAATGTAACGGGGAGAACGGCAATTCACCCGTTACACACCCCTCTAACCCGGAGTAAAGAAAGGATTTTTGAGAAGGTCAACCTGAAAAAAAAACCTTTCGTAAGCTATAAGAAAACCTACAAAATAAGCAACGATATTAGATTTCCGAAATCAATTTCCTAAATTTTGCCAGTTCTGAAAATGAATCGAGAGACATGGGAAGCTAAATAGAATAACTATTCTTAGATAAGATATGAAAATATTAAATTCGGAAACTTTGAGTTTATAAGATAAAAGTTACCTACTTTAGGTGGTCCCTGTATGTGAGCTATGAAACGTTTGACCAACTAAATGAATACGATAATGTCTACTAAATTCAAGTCAACAACTGAAAGTTGATATCGGTACTAAAATTCGGAAAGGTAGACGGTAGATAAAAGAAAAAAAATATTTTAACGGTATAAAATTACAAAGTCGGTAACAATAATAATAATACAAGGGAATGATCCCAAGTCAGTTAGCGAGAGAAAAAAAAATGGTTATAAGCCTTAAGTCAGGATAACCCATAAAAACAAGACACCGTAATATTTACAATGCAAGTTAAATGCATAAACGTAAAGATATAATACAATAATGAATTGTTGCCATTCAGATAATTGTGTTCCTTAACGATAGTGGAAAGCAAACGAGATAGTTCATAAGGTACAAACGGTAAGGTAAAAGCATAATCCACAATCTAGCGAACACGTAGGCATCAAAAGTACACCTGGATAAGGGCTCCCTATTTAAGAGGGACGATAAGTGAGGTAAGGCATACTTTCCTAATGCCTATACAGATAGAAAACAGATAAAAGTCTAATTATTAGGAGAAAGCAAAATTCATAATAACGATAACGATATAGCGGAATTGGTATGGCAACAAGATAATTTACTCTACATATACAATGCGGAAAACCCTTCAAAAGATACACGAGACAACACAATTCTTTTTATTACACCTAAACGAGACTCGATATTGAATTTAGAACTGCGGTGGTATATTTGAAAATCCTCACTGCACCAAGGTATAGACAGAATTTGCCAGAATCAAAAAAATACAAATATAATTTTCTACTAGAAAAACGAAAGATATTTATCCTGATTTCTATAGGGAACGGTACAATATTTAAATCCACCCCAAGTATATTTTGGACATAGAAAGTAAATAAGAGAATGAGAGAACGGTATATTACGATAAATCCCAGGAAGAAAAGGAACGATAATAGAAGGTAAACCCAAAAATAGAAAAAGGAAAAGAAAATATTCAGAAAATATACCTTTGTCATATGTCATATTGCTGAAAATGGAAATCACAAAAATATGGTAAATTATCTGAGAAAAATTAAGATATAGAAAACGATATACTGTCACAGGTCAGATATCCAGAAGGATGGTGAGTTCTAAAAATTGTTCTACAAAGAACAGCAAATCTAAATAAGAACTTCACATCCAATAAAGGGATAAGGTATTGAAAATCGATAACAGCTTTCGCTCAGGTACACCTAAATCAGATATCAAGAAAACCTGTTACTTTTCAGAGGAAGATAGAAAAAGATAAACGAACGGTAAGGTAGAACGGTAAATATTTTTGAAGCGGGAAAAGTGAGAAAATGCAGCTCTAACACACTGCGCAAAACCTCCATCCTCTACATAAACACAGAACCTAGGACGGCAACACTGCACTACATGTCCAAGTTCCAAAATAGAGCAACTCCAGCCTACAACCAAAATAACAGCCCTAACACACTGTCCAGAGCCTGGAGTCTCTACAAATCAATAACTGGCTTCCATGGCCACAGTAAGGTACGATACGGTACACTGCTTCATAGCAGTCAAACGGTAAGAGGATAGACGAGATTACAAGATAATTCACTTCATCATACTTCACAAAGATAATTCCTCTGAAAGTTAAACACAGATAGATTATAAGAGATATTTATCATAAAATAAGCAAGGTAAGGGAATGCCAATATGTAAAGTTGACAACCTAAGTCAAAGAGGAAAAGATAATATTTCAACAGCTATACACGAGAAATTGGGATATTGGAATTCAAGATAATTGTCCTCAAAGAACAGCAGATAAGGCAAGAAAACCAAATCTCCAATTAAAAATGCAGTTCATATTGGTAAGAGCCTACGCCCAAGAAAAGTTGCATTAAACACGGTATTTTCTTTAAAAGGTTATCAGTAACGGTACAACGGTAGCGATATCAAAATTAGACAGTGATGACAATATAGACTTTTCATCCTCAGGGACGGTATCACTAAAAGGTGGCAAGATAAATTAACTATCAGCCCTAAATCCTAGACACGAATGATTCAACTAATTTAAATAAGGTAAAAGCATTAAGCCACGGTATGGATCTTCTAGAAAGATAATTCCCTAGTAAAAATAATGAGGATTAAAGAAAATTAGATATATGCATAATATTTAACGATACTATCATTGATAAAAAATGTCATCAGCTTTGGCAATCCTGAAGGGACGATAATTTCCAGATAACAGCAAATCAGCATGAAACGACAACGACATGGATGTTATAGATAAAGGCAAGTGACCATTTGGAAGATTTTTACTTCCTAGTTGGTAACATGGACTACCAGAAGTATTCTCCAAGCCCTCCTGGAGACTTAGAAAAATGTAACTTAGTCTTACGAGACCTAGATGGTAAAAGAGAAGATATATAGGGCCAGTTAGGGGACTTTTACCCCTGCGCTTGGTTTCACCGCCTTGGAGTATTCGTAGGCCCACCCAAGAGACCACTGAAACGATAGATAGGAAAGATATGAATTAGTCTACAGAAGACCTAGATGTTGTGGCAATAGATAGAATCCAGTTGGACGGCTTTTACGTCCGCGCATGGTTTCACCGCCTTGGGGTATTCGTCGGCCCACCCAAGAGACCAAGAAACGATAGATAGGAAAGATAGGAATTAGTCTACAGGAGACCTAGATGTTATGGCAATAGATAGAATCCAGTTGGACGGCTTCTACGTCCGCGCATGGTTTCACCGCCTTGGGGTATTCGTCGGCCCCACCAAGAGACCATTGAAACGATAGATAGGAAAGATATGAATTAGTCTACAGAAGACCTAGATGTTGTGGCAATAGATAGAATCCAGTTGGACGGCTCTTACGTCCGCCCATGGTTTCACCGCCTTGGGGTATTCGTCGGCCCCACCAAGAGACCATGAAAAACGATACGAAAGATAGGAAAGATATAGGTACGATAAGGTAAAGAAAGATAAGAGATACGATAATACAAAATCAAAGTCCAATAACGAGAAGATAAGTCGGTAATTAAGATAAGTCGATAAAGAGAAAAGGGAATAGATAGGTACGATACAACTTATTCCAGAGCAGAATCATGTTCGGAATCCCAAGAATCATCCGATACATGTTCATCCTCAGTGTCAGGGTTGGAAAGATATGGTTTCAAGTCTTTGACATGCCAATTTCCCAAATCAGAACCAGAAAAGTCCCTTAAGTTATAAACGAGATTCGAAAGTTTCCTATTTACGATACAGGGAATAAACTTTTGGGCTAGTTTGGCGGAATAGTCGTTAATAGCCTTAGATAACGTGTAATTTCGCTTCCAAACACGGTCACCAACATGAAACTGTACCTCCCGCTTACGCAAATTATAGTGATGGGCATTCCTCTGGTAGGCCTTACGTAGTCGTTCACGAACATCCTCATACAGTTGGGGCAATTCCTGTATATCATCAAGTCTCCAGAGTTTATCGGATATTTGTGGGAAGCTATTGTTGTTGTCAGATATTTTCCCATAATAATCACCAGAAAGTGGAATATTTCGAGCGAAAACTAAAAATGATGGGGACAAGTTGGTAACTTCATGTTTCGCTAGACGTATGGCTTGAGCGATTTTAAAAATATTATCGTCCCAGTCTTTATGGTTGTCAAAAATAAAACTTCGAATGCAAGTGACAATTGACCTGTTAACCCGCTCAGTATGGTTAACTTGGGCATGGTATTTGGCATTATAAAATATCTTTTGAACTTTATATTTCCCCAGAAGGGCTTGGAAGTCATTGCTAATAAATTGACTGCCATTATCACAACAGAAAACCTGAGGGACACCATAAATAAAAACAGTTGGTTTTCAATGAATTTAGTGATGTTCTTTGAAGTGGCTTTTGGCATGGGATGAACTAACACAAATTTAGTGAACCAATCGACAACAACTAACAAGTATTGATTCCTATTCTTCGACCTAGGGTAAGGACCTAATAAATCAGCTGACACCATCTGAAACGGAAAATTAATATTGCGGTATGAACCCATCAATCCAGCACGAGGTAAGTTGGATGCTTTGCAAGAGTTACAGGTATCACACATTCGGACATAACGATAAACGTCTCTTCTCATTTTTGGCCAGTAATACAATTCCAAAATACGATTTAGGGTTTTGTATATGCCAAAATGTCCAGCAGTGGAATCATCATGGAATTTCCGGAATATTTCCAACCTATTACATCTGGGGACTACTATTTTCCAATTTGAAGTGTTACTAACGATATTATGGTGGGTAAAAACATGTTTATACAAGATGTTGTTCTCTACTCGAAAAGAAGGATATTTATCAGAATGACGATTTACTTTCTCAATCATGGAAGAGTACCACTTGTCAGGTTTAAGGTTTGCGAGATCTAATACAGCTAGTTCAGGGATGGATCTAGATAGAGCATCGGCCACCACATTTAAGGAACCTTTTCGGTGTACCCAGAAATTTTTCTATACCAAAGATAACAGCCCACAATTCTTTTTCGGTAACGGAATAATTACGCTGAGCCTTATTCAAGGTCTTGCTAGCATAAGCGATAGGGTGTTCTAAACCGTCGCATTCTTGGTACAGGATAGCACCAAACCTAAATCGGAAGCATCACACTGAACAACAAAAGGTTTTGAAAAATCGGGACTGGCTAATACAGGGGCGGAAGTTAAGCTCCTTTTAATTTCATCGAAATCTTTGTCGGCTTCTGGGGTCCAAACAATGGGCTGACCCTTTTTCCTTCCTTGTAGCAAGTTAGAAATGGGAGCGGAAATAGCAGCAAAATTCTTAATGAACCTCCTATACCAACTCACTAGGCCAAGACGACGAATCTCGGTAGTGTTCTTTGGTGTGGGATAATTCAGTACAGCAGAAACCTTTTCGGAGTCGGTACGTAAACCTTCCCTATCGACAATAAAACCCAGATAATTTAGGGATGGTCGGCAAAATTCACATTTCTTCCAATTTACTGTCAGGTTGCATCCCTAAGGCGTTGGTACACAGATTAAGAACCTTAATATGCGTATCAAAGTCAGGTGTTGCAACGATAATATCATCCAAGGAAACAAAACAAAAGGGTTCCAAAGATGGTCCTATAACAGTGTCCATCAATCTAACCATAGTTTTGGGACTATTCGATAAACCGAAAGGCATAACACAAAATTCAAACAAACTTTTCCATAAACAGCAAAACTAGTTTTAGGTCGGGAAGACTCATCTAAAGGGATCTGGAAGAACGCTTGCTTCAAGTCAATGGAAGTTAGATATTTGGCGTCCCTAAGTTTATTCAAGATAGAATCCACCAAAGGCATGGGATACTGGTCGGGAACAGTGACTTCATTTAAATTTCTCCCATCGAAACAAACTCGGTATTCCTCAGAACGTTTTGCTACCAACCACAACGGACTACACCAAGGTGATTTAGATGGCTGAATAATTCCAAGCTTCAACATTTCATCCACCTGTTTATGAAGCTCCTTCTGCATCGCTGGTGATAAGGGGTACTGACGCGAACAAATAGGTTTTGCATTTCCAGTGTCGATGGTATGGGTTATTAAATGGGTCCTGCCGATTCTATCAGCAGGCGATAAACTCAGGAAAAGCTTCTTTACGTTATTTAATTCGGTAGCTTGTTTAGGAGTTAAATCGGAAACCGTTTGAATAGTATTTATGGCTGAAATTTGTGAGAGGCCATAATAATAAGATAGGGAAGAAAAATTTGCCATTACCTTGAAGAGCTGTAGAAAATCCATACCTAAAATAAGGTTATGCTTGACAGACGGAATAAGTAACACTTTGAGGTGTTTAACGGTACCATTAAGGGAAATCGGCAACATGACATAGCCTAACAAGTCTTGAGGGTTACCATCGGCGGTAGATATTAACACGGTATCATGATATTGAATCGGTAACTTAAAATCCTTTAAGATAGAGAACCCTGAGGAACCTAAAACGGAAGAGGTACTACCACTATCCACTAAAGCGGTGATTTCACGGTCAAAAATGTAAACAGATAGATAAGGCCTGTTTTCATGAGGTTTATTAACGAAAAGAGGGCTTAAATTACAAGAAGGACGACAAAATTCTCTGACTTTTTCAAGCCAAAGATTCCACTCCTTGCGGTTGGAAGAGATAGGGGGTTTTACGTGGACTTCTTTCCTTTGCCCTTGCCTTTTCCTTGGGCATCGGTAGGAGGAACGGAACTGATTCCTGGACTTTGGTTGGAAGTACTGGCGACGGCATCCAGATGACCATCTCCAGTCGATACTACGTTTTTTGTAATCCTAGAGAGGCAACGCTGACAATTTCTCTTCGTGACTTCTTTAGCACCACATCCAAAGCAAAATAGCTTCTTAGGGCGGCGGCAATCGGAATAAGTGTGTCCCAGGGTATGGCAGTTCCAACAACGGAGGCCAGATACGGTAACGGTACTTATATTGCGAGATGACGATAAAAAGGAGGAAAAACTTTGATTACGATAAGAGTTATTCTTGGGTACACCAGGTAACGAGGCAGAAAAACTTAAGTCAGGCGCCAATAAATTACTAGAAGTGCCTGGAGGTGGTTTATAGCGTTTGCTCCACGACATAGACTCTTCTAACTGTCTACAGATGTCAGACAGCTGGTCAACGGTATCAATTTGAAGTAAAGCGAGATGGGAAAGGAAATGAGGAGCTAAATTTCGACGAATTTTGTTAACGATAGTTTTCTCATCTAATTTGACGGTAAGACGATTGAACAAACCAACCATACAAGCTATATATAGGGTGACCTTTTCATTAATTCCTTGAGTGCGAGAGTCAATTTCCCTATGTAGGTCTTCTTCATAAAAGTAAGGTAAGAAATCTCTTTTGAGTTTCTGGACTAGCTGGTCCCAAGTGCTGACTTTATCCTTAATGCTGTTATACCAAGTTAGGGCTGTCCCTTTAAATAACTCACAAGCGGAAGTAAATAACTCATCTTTGGTGACACCTCGAGCAATACGGAGAGTCGCAACCTTTTCAAGGAAAGAATGAACGGATTCCCTTGGATTGTGCCCGGAAAAATGGAGATTGCACTTGTAAGGTGCGATAGATCGAGAGACAGAAAGACTGGGAGTAAATTCATGACCAGAAGAGGTCCTTTGGGGAGTAGAAGCAGAAGGTACTAATTTGAAGGCTAAATCCCCCTCTAACATTAAAAGTTCAGTTTGCAAGTCGGCCTTTGTCCTTTCTTCTTCTTCTGAATTTTCTGACAGCCTATGGATTCTACCTGAGAGATGAGTTAAACGGGACGAAATTATTTATACAATGGACAGGAGATAGAACCAGTAAAGTTAGCAATTTGGGTATTCAAGTCATTGATAGTTTCCCTAATTTCAGCGGTATCTACATCAAAGGAAAGAGGACTACCAACACTACTCTGCACAAAACTTCGGTTTGCAGTTTCTTGACTTAAGGCTCCTCTAAGTAACTTACGTTTAGAGTCGACATCCCCAATGGGCTTTATCCTCCGGATCTGCAGTTCATAATCCAATTCCTTAACTCTCAAATGGTTGGGTTTCATCGCAAGAAAAATGGACATGAGATAAAAGATAAATAAAGAAGAGAAACCAGTAAGATAACAGAGTTACAAGATAGGGAAGTATTTCAGATGTATGCTTACCCCCACGGTAATTAAATATTGAATGAAATGGAAACGATAAATTAAGATACGGTAAGATAATTCCAATTCACTCAACAGCGATAAAAGATATAGAGGGTGCAACGATAACTGAAATAATTCTTCCACACGGTAAATAAGATAACGGTAAATTAGATCAAGATAAGATAAACGGTAAATAAGATATATATATATATATATATATATATATATATATATATATAAGGTACACGACAAATAAACAATTATTTAATCTCTCAATTTTGTTAGATAAATGGTTCAAGTTAATAAATTCGATAAAACAATATGATCAAAATATTGAGGTTATTAAACGATACTGTTCATCAACAGATGATTGAAATTTCCACGATAATTGAATCTGATAGATTACTAGATATTCGATACTCAAAACTGGAACTCCAGTTGCAATCAATTTTTTTCTTGTTTCGCTGTGCACCTCCACAGGCCAAATTTTATAAGATAATCCTTCAGCCAATGCGCCAATTTTGAAGCAATATATTCGAAAGCCCCACGTTGGGCGCCAATTTTGTAACCCAAAACCTCTCTCTCGAGAGAGATATATCTTGTTGGTTAGACAATGCACCTCTCTCTCAACGGTCTTGGCGATATTGTGCCGATAGGCTGCTCAGTTAGTATCCGGTGGCGTGAGTTCGTTGTTCAATTGGCAGAAGGACTATGCAAGGGCGCCAGGCCAATGGATACACACAGTTCACAAGAAAACGACAAGATAGCGAAAATTTACAATTTATTCTTTTTCAATTACAAATTAACCAAGTTTACTATTAGTTAAATTGGTAACACAGAACAAACTTTTAAACAATCGAGGTATATAAAAACTGTTAGAGTGAAGTTACAAACAAAACAATCTATAAATTCTTGCCTTACAATATCCTCGGTAGGAATGCCTTTTCGTTGGTGGGTCTGCTGTCCAAGGTCCTGATCCTGGAGCTATATGCCAACAGCAGCTGGGGTTCCAATAACTCAGGGCGGCCAGGAGTTGCCACTGTCCTACCAGAGGACAAATCGAATCAGGTAGTACTGCCAGTGTTCTGCTCCCTGGATATGAGGCTAGTGGTTACGTATCTGGGCACTCTTAGCCCCAGTTGATGGCATACATGAAAAATTTATTGGCCAATTAGTTATAGCCCTTAGAGTATCGATACTGAATTTTTCCCCTGACTAGTATAGGCGTATATATGCTCTATAGGATCGGTTCGGCACGTGTATGAGGTGAGGCACCCTACCTTAGTTTTCCCTAACTTCTTCACTCTAAATTAACTATTTAAATACTACCAAAAATGAATGAAAAATACTTAATTAATAAAAGTAAATTTTGAAATGCTTCAAATTCTAGGTAAAAATAGATAACGATAAGACTTAAGGTAAATTGCAACTGCTAGTAATAGTTTCAAGTTAGTTTAGATTTAAATAACAAATCCATTATTAATTACAGGTAAAATTTAACGGTAAATCAGATATATAAACAATTATGTTTGAGAGCTAATAATGTGTTTAAAGATAACGATATGAAAAAAAATTATATTCAAGATCTAATAATGTGCCTTCTAATCCGACAAACCGTTCGACGACTGAATGAAAGCGAATTTCCTGCGAGATAATGGGAAAATTCAGTACTCTAAATTTATGTCAATGTACGGTACTTTAAAAATGATAAGGTAATATACGATAAAAATGATTATGGCATCTATATACATAAATAAGAAAAAATCAGATGTGAAATCTGGTCATAAACATTTCCCCAAGTTAAACAATTAAAATAAAGAAAACTAGGCGTAGCAAAATGCTTTAGCTCAGAACCTGCTTGGCTCTCTACTGCAAACTCAGAGAAAGGAGAAATTAAAATGTGATTTATTTATAACTAAGCAGACAAGCAACCAATCTGGGCCAATGAATAATGAAAGATCAGCGAGTGACTTAAAAAATTTAATATATTTACTGGTATATCTAGATGTAAATCAAATTCAATAAAATAGAAATATATATATGAAATACTGAACGAAATGCAAAGAAAAAAAAAATAGAAATTTTAAGTCACTCACATGATCATTCCCAGTTACAGTCCAACCCAGTTGAGAAGCTGCGTCAGCTACTAAATTCAGGCTCACAGGAGACCTCGTCTAGTGGATCAATTTGTCCTTTCCTGATCCTTGGCAGATATCGTCAATCAAACTCTCCAGATTCACCAATACCTAAAAATGCAAAAGAGGCCAGCAATAATTGTTCCCTTTTTCTTTATTTCTTTATCACGATACGGGTGAAAACTCTAGCAACTAACGATTGCTTATCGATGCCAACTACGTCGCAGAAGCAAAGCAAAAAAATTACAAAAAAATTAATGAACTACGCAATTAAGCCACCAACTATTTATCGTTGCAAGAAAACGCGGTATATCGATATTAAGATGAATATGAAACCAGATTCACCCAAAGTTTCTTTCCAAAATTATTAATAGATACGATAAAATATGCACTATAGCCGATAAAAAACTGTAAAAAAAAATTCATTCGATAAATCAAACTATAACGAGAAAATGAATCTGCTTAATTAGAATCAAAGGTACGGTAATAAGGAAAAACGATAAATTAAGCAAATTCTAGCAGATATTTTCACGATAAAGATAAAGAATTTTCCCAATAAAAAATATAACTCGGAACGAAATTCGCCTACATACCGCCTTTATGCTGGTCGGGGCAGAAGAGAGAAATCTACTTCCTTCGACATGCGTTAATCCCACTTGTCCAAGGATAAAAGTGGGGAAAGGAAATGACATGTTAAAATTTCAAATTTTATTGAGCGCGAAAGCAGGAATATTAATCAATAGTTGGCCAATACAGGAACTAATACAAGATAATTTCGATAAAAGCAAAAAAGCAAAATTTTAGTAATTAAATCATAGATAAAAATTTAATAATGTCAGTTTCTTCTTCCCAACAAAATTATATTAATTTAATATCCAGTTTGGAGGGAGGTTACATCAAAATAGCACGTGATGTTCATTCTGTCAAGACATCTTCGCGCCAAATCAAAGGACAGAGTTGGACTTAGAATACCTTCCAAACGAATTAACTTTGATTTATCAATTAAAAGCGAAAAAAGCGATTGCATAAGCGAATAAAATAGGAGTATTTACTTACGTGTTTATTTATTAAGGTAAAGACACTGTTTTATTACGGTAGAACTCAGTTCAGAAAACGATATAATTAGAAAAGTGATTTGAAAAGTATAAAAGGTAATTTATTAATGCGACAAATATTAGTAAATATCAATGTAACGGGGAGAACGGCAATTCACCCGTTACACTCTAACTTTGTTATTTTAAATGGATTGGATTTTTATAAAGAATTCATATAAAACTTAGTTATTTAATGTAAGTTCTGTAACCATTTAATATGTCTAAGACAAACAAGACAAAATAAGACAGAATTTTGAAAATTGTATGTGCTATAGTTGAGACTTAAGGCTCATACTGGACTCAGATTTAGTTTGCTATCCCTTCCGGGAGCGTTGACCGGAATACACGAACTCCTTTAACACTCACAAAGAGCTGAAGCCAGAGGAGCAGGTTACCAGACAGATTTGGTCAACGTCAAGGATACGACCTTCACGAAAAGTCGGCATAAGGCGCTCCTGTCTCCATTGTCCGGTGCAGAGTTTTGAGGTCATCGGAAATTCGGTCAATTCACAACATTCAACAGTCACTGGCGAGTCCATGTCCAAACAGGGTGAGGCAGATGAAAAGTGCTACAGATAGATATTGAGTACGATCTTACGCTGGGTATGGACTTAATTAGCCTAAATGAGGAATTTGTATTAACACGGTCCGTCAACAGCTTAGCGACTTCCATAAAAATTGTAGCGAAACCAGAATTCCCGGTCAAACAGAATAAATTATTCATGGGCAGCTAGAAAGAAATTCTCACCCGTACATTTAGCTCATGACTACTTGGTTCGACGGGCTATAGTTTAAACCGGACGAGACATACCAATTTGAGTCCTGAATATGTCCAACAACGAGATCCGAATTGCCAATGGAAACAAAATAGCTTATTTCGAGCCAGTAGACACCATCATCAATTGTGAAGAAGCTTATTCGACATCGGCGAAGGAGACAGGTCCCACGAAAGAGTTTCTAAATCAGTTTGCCGACCAGCAGAAGGCCAACAATTTATCGTAAATCACTGGCAAATTTTTAATAGTCAAGATGGTACTACCGGTCGTACAAACATCCAGTACAGAATAGATACCGAAATGGCTCAACATATAAGAATACCACCTAGGCGACTACCATTGGGGCAACAACAGGCAATAGAGGTAAATAATGTGACATAATGGAGTTATTGAGCCATCTATCAGCCCATGGTCTGCTCCCGTTCTTTTTGTAAAGAAGAAGAATGGAACCAACCAATTTGGCGTGGATTACAGAAAATTTAACGATAAAACGAAGAGAGACATCTATCCATTCTTCCGAATTGATGACACTCTAATCACACTAGTAGGGTCCCATTGGTTCCCACACTAGACCTAAAGAGAGAATATTGGCAGGTTGTACTACATGAAAGCCACAGAGAAAAGAGAGCGTTTTCCGCGAGTAACGGGCTGTTTCAATTCACGGTCATGAGTCACACATTCGATGACAATCCGAAAATCCTCGGCGAAGTATTTTCCAGACTTAAGAATGCCAACCTAAGACTGAACCCCAAGAAGTGTTCCATGTTCCAACAAGAGGTAGAGTTCTGGGCCACGTCGTTTCTGAGTCAAGCGATTTGTTGAGCGATTTGCCACCATTGGCAAACCACTGAAAAAGAGTCTTACACATCCTGTAAGTTAATCTTAAACACCGACGCTAGCAACACAGGTTTGGGGGCCGTCCTAACCCAGATTCAAAATGGTGAAGAGAGGGTGAACGAGTATTACATCCGTGGATTCGAGAAATCGGAAAGGAATTATTGTGCCAACAGAAAAAAAATTGGAATAATCAGGACTGTAGACCATTTCCACAAATATCTTTATGCTTTTCATTTCCTAATCAGAGCCGATCATTCCGTCCTTAAATGGCTCTTGGACCTGAAGACACGGAGGGACAACTGGCCAGGTGGATGGAGAAATTACAGCAATCCGATTTCAAGGTTGAACACCGTTTGCATAACAATGCCGATGCCCTGTCAAGAAGACCCAGTAGAGCAGATTGCGGACATTGCCTGAAGGCGGAACAACGACAAGGTATATCCGTACGACAGATTCGCGTGCAGTTGATTGAAAACTGGATAACAGATTAATGTATGCAGGTCCAAATGGCCGACCCAGATATTCAACCAATTCTATCACCCAAGAAGAGAGGAGCACCGAGGCCACGATAGGACGATGTGGCTGAAGTCATCATGTGCCCAATGGGGCTCTGTAAAGTAGAGAATGGCAGGTTAAAGAGAATTTGTGAACGCAATAAAAAAGGTACCCGCTATCTTGACCGAAGTACATAATGGGATTACCCGAGGTCGTTTGGGTGTGAATAAAACTTTGGATAAAATTCGCCAACGGTACTAGTGGGTAAAATTCTTCAAACACGTCGGTAACTGGTGCCTTAAATGTGACACCTGTGTAGTAAGGACTAGGTCTAGTTGCAGAATAGAGCAATACAATGTTGGCGTCCTATTTGAGAGAATTCAAGCAAATATTCAGCAGGTTTGATGTCCCGTTTTAATTACATTCACACCAAGAGCGTAACTTGGACCAAACATATTCCAGAAGGGCTGTAGGATGTTTGGAATCAAGAAAACAAAAAGTACAGTTTTGCATCCACAATCGGACAACATCGGACTGACATTAGTCAGAGTACTATTCGGAAAGAAGCCGAAATTATCTTGTGATATGGCCTTTGGCTCATCAGATGAACCGCCCCAAGAACTTATCCATTATGCCAACCAACTTCGACAGAGCATGCTGACATTACGCGAATTTGTCCCAACGTAGATTTTGGCTACCAGCGATCTGATCAAGACACGCTATGATCTCAAAGCAAATTCAGGCGGGTGTCAAGATAGAGAGAGACAAGGGATTTACAGTTATACATATGGGTTTAATAAATCTTAAAAAGTTGGAAAGAGTAGCCCCTAAGCAGCTGAATGTACAACGTGGTTGAAACAAGGTTGGAGTAGAATTATAGTTTTACAGGGTGTATAAAATAATTTATTGTTTGTTTCATAAGTAGTTGCATATACAATGTGGTTGAAATAAGGTAGAGTAAAATTGTAATGATTGAAGGTGCAAAAAAATTATGTAGTGTAGCCATTAGCAGTTAGGATATTTGAATTATAGGCCGGAGTATAGTTATTATAGTCAAATTGGGTTGAAAAGATGTTAGAAGCAGTAATACATACAAGGTTTTTGAAATATATGGTGGAATGAAATTGTAGTTTACAGGGTGGCTAATAAAATGTAAAAAAGTTTTATAGTGTTTGCACAAGTAGTTGTATGTATTCGATGGTTGGAATCTACAGCGGAGTACAATTGCAGTTATACAATTGGGTTTAAACAATATTATAAAGAAATGTTATGGATGGCTCATAAATCCTATCCATATACAGGATGGTTTAAATATAGGGTGGTTCATAAAACGGTAGACAAATAACTTATAGGTAATGGGTGAACAACTGGCAGCAGCATATACCGGATGGTGAGATATGATGGGATTGGTGGATTTATAGTTATACAGTGTGATACAAAATATGTTATATCTGGTGGTCTATATGCGAGGTGGTTTAAACAGAGGGAAAAGAATTATAGTTACAGGGTTGATCAAAAAAGTTGGAAAAATTCTGTTATATAGAGTAGACCATGAATAGTTGCTAGAATATGTAGCGAAGCAGAAATATAGTTATACAGGATGACTAAAACAATGTTGCGTATAAAGAGAGGTTAAAATATAGGGTGGAGAAAAATTATAATTTACAGGTTTGATAACGAAATACTAGAAATAATTATCATAGAGTTATAGTTAATTGTTAAAAAGATGCATATTAAGTGTTAAAAATATGCATATACAGAATGCTTGCAATGTAGGGTGAAGTAGAGTTATAGTTATACAAGGTGAATAAAAAAAATGAATAAAATTGTTTCATAAGGTTGCCTATACGAACTTGCAGTTTTGTTTGGTGGGAGGCCTAGAAAAAATTCGTTTAGGTAAATCGATTTACCGTAGTCGCCAACATAAAACTGCCAAATTATATCATATTTGTTTATAAGATGGCCAATAAATTGCAATTTTTCGATAATCATCATTTTTGTTTTTTTTTTTTTCGATATTTTGAAAACCCTTGTAGATATTTTTAATTTCGATACAGCACCTGATTAGGCTTGGAATAGCGCAACTTTTCATTTACGCCACTCTGTATCTCTCCAAAAATCTCCATGTAGTTACTTTTATCTAGGACACTTGGTATAACATAATTGAAATTTACAGCTGAGTGGAATATATAAAATGTGGTTGCAATAACCTAACTCTACTCCATAAGTTAGGTATAGTGTGCTGAAAAAGTGTTATGTTGGGTGGTTCATAAATAGTTGGGTAAACTAGGTGGTTGAAAAAGAGGTGGAGTATAATTATAATTATACAATTTGGATAAAAAAACGATATCTTGGTGGACCCATAAATAGTTGCATATACAGTATGGTTGAATTAAGGATAGGGTAGAATGATAGCTAAAGGGTGGATACAACAAATTTTAGAAACCAGTTCTCTCCATGGTAGGGAGCGAGTCGATCCAAATGACCACCTTCAACTTAGCTCTTGGGTTTCGACGGATACGGTAGACAACGTCATTGATCATCACTTGACCACCTCGTATGGACCATCTCAGGCGGGTGTAAGCTTTGGAGATTTAACCTTGCTCCTCTGGGGGTTGTACAGCCAGACCTTGTCCCTTGTCCTTGGAACCCGACTGAATTGTCCTTGAGGACATATCGTGTCGTGATCCGGACCCTAGTGGCCAGAATACGCATTCGGGCTAGTTCGTGTATTGCCAGCATGTTATGTCGGAGTTAGTCGGGATAATCGTTGATTTCTTGGGACGGTTCTTCGGGGGAGCCAAAGCTCAGATCGCAGGGTAGTCTCAGCTCTTTTCCGAATAGGACCCTGGCTGAAGTCAGACCTGTATTGTTATGTACGGCTGAGCGATAGGCCAACAGGAATAGGAGAATATGCTCATCCCAATCACGCTTATTGCTGACGACCTTGGATAGGTGTTGTTCCAAGGTCCTGTTAAATCTTTCCACCATTCCGCCTGACTGGATGCAATGGTTTGTTCTCGTTTTCCTGATTCCCAACATCGTACAGACCTTCTGGCATACATTCGATTCGAAGTTACGCCCTTGATCTAAATGTAGTTCCAACGGGACGCCAACCCTGCTGAATAGCTGTTCTACCAGCACCTTCGCTATCGTGGTTGCCTCCTGATTGGGTATCGCATATGCCTCAGGCCATTTGCTGAAGTAATCCATTGCGACCAAAATATATTTGTTCCCCCTCTCAAACTCAGGAAATGGACCGGCGACATCGATGGTAATTCTCTCAAATGGGACGCCCACATTGTACTGCTGCATTTTGCCCTTGGTCAGGATCTTCGAACCCTTATTGGCTACACAGGAGTTACATTTTCGGCACCAAACTCTGACGTATTCGAAGTAATGACGTAGTAACCCAGTAGTACCGTTGGCGAATTTTATCAAAGGTTTTATTTATGCCAAGATGACCTCCGGTAATCCGTAAATACTTCAGTCAGGATGGCTTTTACCTTTTTCTTTGAGACTACCAGTTGGCATCAGTGCTTTCCCAAATTCTCTTTAGCATTCCATTCTCTACTCTTATAGGGTCCCATTGGGCCCATAACGATTTCAGGACGCCGAGTATCTAGTTATCTCGTCTCATCGTGGCCTAGGTGCCCCTCTCTTTTTAAGTGACAGGATTGGTTCTATGTCTGGATCAGCCGTTTGGTCCTGGATGCACTGTTCCGTTGTTCAGTCTTCATTGGTCTGTACTCGGGTCTGTCGGACGGAGATATCCTCTCGCTGTTCCGTCTTCAGACAATGTCCGCATTCTACCCTACAGGGTCTTCTTGACAGGGATCGGCATTATTATGCAAACGACCGGCACAGTGTTCAACCTTGAAATCGTATTGCTATAATTTCTCCATCTACCTGACCAGTTGTACCATCTGTTCAGATTAGGAAATGACGACCATAGAGGTATTTGTGGTCTACAACCCTTATTACAAGAAGTTCTTTTGTGATGACACAATAATTCCGGTTTCGAAAATCAACGACTTTAGTACTCGATCACACTCTCTTCACCATTTTGCACCTGGGATAAGACACTGATTTTTTGGTGATGGGCTGGTCAGGACTGCAAAATGTATATTTTTGTTCATGTATTTCCAGGATATATAAAATTGTATAAATATAAAATTTATTCTTATGAAAAACATAACTGGTTAAAATTGAATCTGGAAACCACAAATTCCGAAATTTCGGGGGGGTAGGGGGTAGGGGTAGCCGGTGGCCAAGGGCTTGAAGATTATTGAAAAAACAGGGTGAAACTTATAAAGCTCAATAAACTCTGTTAAAAACAGTTTTGAATAATTTCTACTATCAGCCATGGCTTCGCGTAATTAAACAGTAATCAACCATAATTAACACGAACCGCACTGATATTATCCCCTATACGTAATTGTGTGTTGTATACACACGGAGAGATGTGTACGTGTAATTTGTACGGGCGTATAAAAATTCAGCTGCACCTGAATATATTTTCGACAGATATTGTCTACACACTGACGAATATGTACAGGCGTACCTACTTGTACGTGAGTACATATCTCAAGGTATCTTTGTGTGTCTGTAGGCGCCTTAAGATTGACAAATTGAAATTTATTTTACGAAATTCAGAGCGTGGTTAATATGATACGGTTTGTAAGATATCCATCTAAATTGTTTAAATTTCAATTCGGCAAAAATCATTTATTTCACAATACTTATTTTGAGAAAAGTTAATGGTAACATCATATGCTGCCATTTTGCGGATGATTAATCTCTTATTTTTTAATACAATATAGTTTACTTATTTTGAGAATCGTTAATCGTAACATCACAAGCTGCCATTTTATGGACGATTAATCTTTCAATTTTTAATGCAACAAAGTTATGAATTGTTAAAAATAAGTAAATTTTTCGTTTAGAAATCGGAGAACATCATATCTCGGGTCAAACATAAATTTATACCCAGTATAAAATCGTCCTCAATACCCGCTACCAGGATTCTGTTGTCCCCTATCTGTATCTCTCACCTTGTATTGACATGGACTCGCCGGTGACTGTTCTGCATGACTAGGCTACTGCTATCTCGGCGAAATCCCCGATGGATAATGCTTTGGGGCTAGTGGAGGGTTAGTTAGCATTCGCCCATGATGCTGACTGGCTGCCGGTCCCTGGACATGTGGTTGTTTTGTTGGTTACCCCTGGTCGGTGATCGTTCAAATAGCCCCACTCTGCAGTCGCCTTTGAGGTGTCCTGTCAATCCACAATGGTAACATGCTCTTCTGGTATCAGTTCTCTGTGACTGTTCCAGTAGTTTTCTTATATCGCTCAACACTGCCTGAAGGGATGGTTCTCGTTCTTCCTGGCTGAAGGAAACTGTTCGCACCCTCGGTTTGGACATGTTCATGACTGCCTCTACTTCCAAAATCCGAATTAAAGCCTCATTACTTTTCTTAACGCCTCTTAAGTCTTAGATTTCTTTGTACTTTCACATCTCGGATACCGTTTATGAAACTCTGTGTGGCCAATTGATCTTTAGTTTCCTCTGCCAGGTCTGGGTTGGACAGGTGTACTAGTCGTCCAATCTAGGCGTCGAATTCTTGAAGGCTCTCTCCGGATTTTTGCTTTTTTCCACTTAGTTGCACCTGGTATAATTCGCTCAAGGATTGATTGTCCTATCTTTTGTCCAGGATGGCGATGATGTTGTTAAAATTGGGCTCTTAAGGAAATTACAAGAGACGTAGATGTTTCTTGGTTATCCCATCCATTAGCTGTAGCCACAGCTTCAAATTGCCGTTTGCACATGGGCCAAAACGAACTGCCATCAAATGTGGGTGGTTTGCTAACGGAACCTTGTTTTGGATAGCACTGATTTTATCTTGAACAGCGTTTTGAATTGAACTGATTTTAAATTTAACCTAACCTAACCTGACTCTGGATGGAATCGATGTCATCTACTTTGATTTCAAGAGTTTCCTTATTACTTTTTAGGATCTTTATGTCGTCGTTTATCTCTTTTATGTCTGATTCCACTACTTGCATTCTTTCATTAACTGTTTCATTAAGTTGCGATACTTTTTGCATTAATTGCTGCTGTCTTTTTAATTTATCAGTTTGTTTCTTTTCGTCCATTTTTTTAAATCATTTTATCTTGTTAATTCAAATTTCTAGAATAATCCCTTAATTAAATTTTGTTTTCCACTTTTAATCGTGGAAAGAAGATTTTGCTGCTTTTCATCTATATTAGTTACAAGGTGCTCTCTATTCAATTTTACGTTTTTCATCAATAGGATTTCCTCTTGATGTTGTTTTTTTTCACTTCGTCACCTTTTTCCAGGATCTGAGTAATATTTTTGTCTAATTTATCAACAACCTGTTTGAATATATTTTTTTTGTAATCTCGTCTGTACAAATTAAATTTTAAAACTGATATTCACTTCACTTTCTAGAACTTTATTTACACATCAAAATCCAATATTTATAACAGCTGATTTCGCAAACAATTTACATCGAAAATAACAACACGACTCATCTATCCTAAACTAAAACTGAAATGTCCAGCCGCCCTTTTTATAATCCACATCGATGAAAAGTTCTCGATGGCCATTCTACTGTTGTTCCAGTGTTTGAAATTTAGGTATCTCCAGCAGCGGCGAATATAAATTTTGCAACATTATGAATGGTAGTTACAGGAACGTTTGTTCCCGGAAGTTTATGTTCGGGTTCAGGTTGTCTAAATTGATTGTTTGAATTAGTGTTGCAAGACTATTATGTCCTGTGGATGGTTTGAATTTGAAAGAGAAAGAAATTCCTGGTAGTTTTGATTTTCTTGTGAGTCCAAATCAACAACTTTTCGCCGAACTTATTAGAGGTATGGTAACTAGTATTGTTTTCTTCTGTGTAGTATGAATATCTATAGTTTATATAATAGTCTTATTTCCTTTGATTATCAGCTGTATGATAATCGTCATAGGGATGATTACTAGCTGTATAATAATTGTCCGTCTAACTCTGGGATGATGGAGAATATTTCCGAATGACGATAGGGCTCATGTTCGGAACAATCTTTGGGAGATGTTGTGTTGCCATTTTTAGGGTTCCGTATATACAATATACGGATACTCTTATAATATCACTCCGGATTTCTGCCTCTATCACATCACAGCAATTTTCTCCTAAACTACTGGACGGAAGAGGTTGAAATTTGGTACCAATGTATAGTTTGGTGACCCGATTAGGAGTACATATCGCAAAAAAAGAAATTTTGATTTTAGGGGTACTTCTGGGGGGAAAAACTAAAAAAATCGACCGTTCCCCCCCTCTGATCTCCGAAACTACTAAGCCTAAAATTTTGAAAAAAGAAAAAGAAAATATAGAACGTTGCCCGAACTTTACAGGAAAAATAAGGAGAAACCATTAATATTAATTTTGGGGGGCAAATTGTAGAATTAAATGACAATTTAAAAATTAAAATTTTTTAAAACGCATCATGTAATACATCAAATGAAAGGTCTCATTTTGAGGAACACAAGTATATATTTTTTTCATATTTAAAAAAATAATAATTTAAAAGATATTAACGAAAATATGCCAAAATTTACCCATCCCCCCCCCTTATCTCCGAAACTATAAAACGTAAAGTTTTGAAAAAAATTAGAGGTACAGAGTCTGACCTTAAGTTTACTGGAAAAATAAGGGGAAACCTCTACTTTTAATTTTGGGGGGCGAATTACAAAATTAAATGGAAAATATAAATATTAAATTGTTTCTAACGCATCATGTTATATATCAAATGACAGGGCTCATTATGACGAAAACAAATATATTTTTTTCATATTTTAAAATAAATTAATTAAAATATATTAACAAAAATATAAAAAAATACCCATCCCCCCTTATCTCCGAAACCATAAGCTGGAAAATTTTGAATAAAATTGAGGTATAGCCTCTCACCTGAACTTACTGAAAATAAGGAAAAACCCTAATATTCATTTTGGGGGGCAAATTATAGAATTAAATGGAAAATAAAAAATTAAACTTTTTCTAACGGATCATGTAATATATCAAATCAGAGGGCTCATTATGACTAATACAAATATACTTTTTAATTTTTTTTTAAATAAATATATTAAAATAAAATATTAAAAAAATTACCCATTCCCCTTTATTCCCCAAACTATAAGACCTACATTTTTTATTTACAGGAAAAATACGAAGAAATCTTTAATATTAATATTGGGGCCAAATTATAGAATTAAATGGAAAATAAAAAATATTTTGTTAAGGCATCATGCAATATATAAAATGAAGGGGCTCATTATGGGGAATACAAATATATATTTTTCATATTTTTAAAATTAATTGTTTACAAGATATTAACATAAAGATATAAAAAATTCTCATTTCTCTATTTATTTCCAGAAACATACTACTTTAAATTTGAAAATAATTAGGGGTACTGGGGCTCACTTGAAATTTATAAGAAAAATTGTTAGAAAACCCCATAGTAATTTTAGGGACAAATTATACAATTAAATGGAAAATAAAAATTCAATTTTCAAACGCATCATCATATCAACTAAAAGGCTCGCTGATTAAGTGAATTACAAATATATCATATTTTAAAATCATTTGTTTAAAAGATATTAGCAAAAATATTAAAGATCGACTTAATTCCCATTTTAGAAACTACATTATTTAAATTTTGAAAAATATATTTTATTTGTATTTTTAAATAATTTGAATAACAGATTTAATAATTTACAATTTAAAACTTGACCTATTTTGTCCTTTATCTTCCAATCTATAGAGCCTCAAAATTCAGACAGTAGATTATAAAAGGCTTCCCTGAAAGTTTATTAGTAAAATAAAATTCTACTGTTAATCTTGAAGGTGGTACGGAACCCTTAGTATGCAGTCCAACTCGCACTTGACCAAATTATTTATATTTATGAACTGTGAAACTGAAAAATGTTTAAAAATGCAAAAATAAAAAATTGTTTAAAAAGAAATGTGTAAAATTAGTTAAAATGTAATACAAATTTTCAAAATTTACTTAACAACAACGAAATAAAATGTATTATATATAGAATATTATACTCTACAGTATTCGAGTAACTAGAAGCGAAATCAGAAGGCTACGAGAATTATGCGAACCGACCTGAAGGGGGCAGATGTGACTCTGCCTAAACGTTGTCCTTTTACCATCGATCAGTTATCAACCACGCGGATGAATTCCCGAAACCACCTAACACATTTAGTGCCCTCGAAAACTTAAAAACCAAAAAATATATATATATATTTATATCACTTCTTTTCAAAATGACTTTTTAAAAAAATTATTTTTATTTAACAAACTTTAATACTTGATAACTTGAGTACAATAATATTAAGACTATGAGTAAGGAAAATCATCTGCTGGACTGAAGGTCGTGAATAACAATTTATAATAAATAATGTGCTGACTCTATATAAACTTAAACAATGAAATCTGTGAAGTTAAAACAGCAGATGAGCATATTTTAGCTATACGAGACGAAAGTAATTTAATATGAAAGATTAAAATATGAAATGAGATCTGCTACGTGACAATTTGAAAGAAAAGTATAATATTACATTATGAGAAAAAAGCTGTTATGTGTTATGAATTACAATATAATATAGAATTTATTATTTTAAAGAGTCTATTAAATTTCTATATAACAACTCCATTTATCCCGAAAAAGTTGATGCTATGCTTCAACTTTTCAGACCATTGGTTTGAGTTCATCTTTTCTATGGGTTCTTGGAGTTGGAGGCTTGGGCGTCTTCTGGGGAAGAATCTGAAGCGTCTGGTTTCGCTTCGACTTCGCATTGGTGGAGGTGATGGCGGGTCATCACTCGTGGTGGCTATGGCTAGTAGTCTGGACTTCCTTCTGCTTTTGCACTTGTAGAAAATGTACAAAAGTATTAATGTGATGATGGAAGTAATGGTTAGAATTGTGAACCAAGATGTATGTTTTTAATAAACGGTTGGTTATTAATTTGTCTAATTCGTCGGAATATTGGTTGAGCTTGTGTTGCGCTATGTGAGGTCGTCGGCGTCGATCTTGTTTAATCTGAGGGGTTTCAGATCTGGAACGTACTTCTTTGGTGGGATGGATTCACAGCAGTTGTGTAGGGTATTTGAACTGGATGGCTCTTGTATGTAATATTTTGGGAATCATCAATTAACCTTTTTGAATGGATTCGAGTATTGCCGATGAATGCATTGCAGTCTGATTGCAATTGGAGGATTGAATTGGTTGCAATGGTTTTGGTTACAACGTTGTTGCCGCTACACTTTATGGTGATTGGTAGAAGATCGGAAACAGAAATTAGCCATACATTTGAACTGATTTCGTAAACATTGTAGTCTTTGGCATACAGTATCGAAGTTTGGCAAACTTTGGAAGGAAGGTGGACTGTTTCAAAAGCTGGGCCTCACAGATGGAATCGCTGTCAATAGGATACGGAAGAACATCTGAACATATCCATTGAACTCGGCTTAAGGGCTTGCAGTTGTCCAAGTTCCGAAATGTGGTATACAACAATGAATCATCATTCTTCGCGATATTTTAGTTATGGTTGGTAAAATATGATGGAATCCTGTTCGGTCGTCCAGAATGGGGATTGGGTATAAACGATAAAGGATAAAAGTTTCAGGATTCACTAAAGGAATTTTCAAAACGAAAATTATTTTTGTATCTAACTGAAATGCTTCTAACTCTATAATGTCAATATATTGTGCAATATTATGGGCGTAAATTGATAAAGGTAAATTATTTTATGCAAAGATTGAGAAACAAGTTGAAGAGATTCGACTAAATCGGCGGGGTTTATTATTGAACTGTGTAACATTTTAATACGAGCGAAAGATATTGCTGACAATACATCATTTAGGGCGTCTTGGATAAAGACATAGCTTTCCATTAATGATTCGCATAGGTCTAATGTTTTGACTAATGCTTCGAAAAATGCAAGATCGTCTGAAATGTACATGATAGATTGTTTGATTTTGGCAATGTCCTTATTAAACGTTTCTTCGTCTATTTGGAGTTTCTGAACTGTTGCATGAAGTTTTTGATTACAGAAGTCGTTACTGAAATTTGGTTCTTTAGTAAATTTTCGATTTGGTGTTCGTCATGTGTTATCTTGTTGATACAGTCATTAAAGTATTCACCATCACTAGCGTCTAAAGTTCCAGTTATTGATTTCCAAATTGTTCCTATACCGTTAATAAGTCCTCGTTTCTGCCTCTTGGAGTTGTAAAGTTTAGTGTCTGCGAATATCTCTTGATATTTTAAGTTTACTGTGTCAGATATTTGTTTTAGGAGGCTAATATGAGTTTGTACTTGAGGTTTAAATATTGTCATACGGGTAGTTAAGTTTGAATGGATAGTATCGATTAAAGTGTTCAAAATGTTGTCATTGTTGGCAATTGCGTCAACGAAAGGGTGAAGATCTTTGTAGACAAGTAGGGTCCATTTATCATTTGATATTTTGACAGTTCCTTCTTCATGAAAGAAGAGTCCTACTGTGTTGTTTATAGGAGTTATTGAAAATTGGGACGTCACGATTGTGAAGAGTCCAAGTAGTCTGAAATAAAGTAATTTCTATTCAAAATACGGTTTCAATCTGTCAAAATTTACTTTTGTAGATTGATTCGTTTCGGGGTTTAGAAGAGTTGCAGAATTTTGGAAAAGTTCAGTTATCTGAAAAGGGCCATTAAATTTGTTTTGTGACTTACTTGAAATTTGGGATTCTTTTAAATATACCTTGTCGCCTATGTTATAAGTGGGTCGATTTTCGGGTACATGTTGGTCGAAACGTGCTTTGGCTTTTTCTTTTTGTTGTTCGGTTTTGGCTCGCGCTAATTTGTAAAAATATTCCATACGGTTATTAAGATCTCTAACGTACTTGGAAATGAGGTTCTTTTGGTTGTAAAGCGTTTCCGGTGGTCTACTCGAGGTGTGACCAAAAATCAACTCATAAGGAGTGAAACCATGAGTCTATTTTTGGTTGTTATAGCATATGACTGCGTATGGCAGAACATTAAATGGGTGTTCGTTTGGATTTTCGGCGATATTTGCCCGGATCATTTCCGATAGTGTCGCATGGAAGCGTTCAAGGGAACCATTTGATTGTGGGTGACTTACACTAGAGAAAGTTAACTTTATTTCGTAGAGTTCACAGAGGTCTTTTACTAATACGTTATCGAACTCACGACCGTAGTCACAGTGAATTCTCAACGGAGTGCCGTAGTGTTGAAAATAAAGGATGAGTGTGTTAACGACAGTTTTTCCCGTTTTATCCTTTATAGGATATGCCTGTGTAAATTTCGTTAACTCGTCTCTAATTGTTAGAGCATAATTTCGAGTGGGATATTCAAAGATGTCGATATTGACTCGCTCGAAAGGTGTTTTCGGCGTTTCTGTGATGACTAGAGGGGAACTCAAATTTTTTCGGCATATTTTAACTTTTTGACAAATTTCGCATGACTTGATGAAATTTTCAACGCTTTTTGTCAAGCCGGTCCAGTTATACTTCTCTTTTATTCGCCTTACTGTTTCATTAATTCCGCGATGCAAATTGTTTTTGCCTTGATGGTAATGTTCTAAAATCTGAGGTATTTCATCCTCTGAGGGTGTAGTTATGACGTTTGGCATATTTTTAATTTAATGTCTTTGTCTGCAAAGACATAAGAAAAGGTTTCAAGGATTGGGAGTTCTAAGTTGTTTTCGACGTAATATGTGGTTTCAAGATCGAATTTATCTCGTGATTTGCAAATAATGTAGAACAGAAATTGTACGACTATTTCAGGGTCAAATGGCAAGGGGATTATAAAGTATTTGCGGTCTTTAACTGATTTACTTGCGAAGGTGTTGATGGAATTGTTTTCGAATGTGATATCTTCTTCGAAAATATCGTCCATGATTCGTTCGTGTAGATCAGTTAACTTGTTTTGCCAGAAAAATGAAATAATTTGTTTATGGGATTTGTCCAGAAGTTGGGAATTAGTAGTTTCGATCTTTGAATAGTCAATTATTGATCTTGTTTTATATAAGTCAACAAATTTATTAAATTCGTTAGTAAGGTGTTCGTCAGTAAGTTCAGGTTCTGGTTCGGGTTCGTCTTCTGAGTCGGTGTCATTGAAGGCATGGATTTTGACTGAAAATTCGCGATTTGTTGGAAGTGGTTGACTTTAATTCGCGAGAGAGCATCGGCGTTTCTGTTTATCTTGCCTGGTTTATGTTCAATTTTATAATTGTACTCTTCCAGCTTCAGTCGCCATCTGGCAAGTCTACTGCCTGGATCCTTGATCGAGAAAAGCCACGTAAGCGGGCGGTGATCGGTAATTAAAGTAAACTTACGACCAAATAAATAAGGACGGAAGGCTTTGACTGCCCACACAATGGCAAGCAATTCCCTTTCAATGGTGGAATATCTGGTTTCGGCGGCACACAAAGTGCGGGAGGCATAAGCAATCGGAAGGTCTTTTCCAACTGGGCCTTGTGAAAGGACTGCACCAATCGCGAAAGCGCTGGCGTCTGTGGTGAGAAGAAAAGGTTCTTCAAAATTTGGGTAAATAAGGATGGGGTCTGAGATGAGAGCTTTCTTTAAATCATTGAATGCTGCCTTACAATCGGAATCAAAGAAGAATTTAGTGTCTTTTTGAAGCAGTTTTGTTAAAGGTTTGGACACTTTAGCGAAATTGGGAATAAATCTTCTATAGTATCCGGCCAATCCTAAGAAAGATTTGATGTCTTTCGGGTTCTTTGGTTCTGGGAAGTTTGGATACAACTGATTTTTTCGGGGTTCGGTTTTACACCTTGTTGCGTAATTAGATGACCAAGATACGCTACCTCTTTTCTTAAGAACTCACATTTGTCGGGTTGAATCTTAAGATTTGATGTGCGAAGACGTTTGAAGACTTCGGTCAACCGGGAAATGTGTTCGTGAATCGTTGGGGAGTATACTATGATGTCGTCCATGTATACTAGACAACGTTCATTTTGTATTCCGAGGAGGATGTTGTCCATGACACGTTGGAATGTGGACGGGGCGTTCTTTAAACCGAACGGCATACGAACAAACTCGTAATGGCCGTTTTCGACTGAAAATGCTGTCTTGGGAATGTCTTTAGAATCGATCTCTATCTGATGAAAACCGGAGGCGAGATCTAAAGTCGAGAAATATTGGCATTTGCCAAGTTGATCTAAAAGATCGGAGATGTTTGGCAAGGGGTATTTGTCGTCGACTGTGACTTCATTCAGTTTCCTGTAGTCAATGACGACACGCCATTTTTGTTTGCCTGAGGCGTCTAATTTTTTGGGAACAACCCAAACTGGGGAAGACCAAGGGGAGATAGAATGACGAATGATGCCTTGATCAAGCATTTTACTGACTTGTTCTTTAACCTCTTCTTTATGGACCTGCGGGTACCGATAAGATTTGGTATAGATGGGTCTGGAGTTATTTGTCTCGATCGAATGTTTGATTTCGTTCGTAAAAGATAATGCGTCGCCTTCTAAGAAAAATATGTCTTGAAAGTCTAGACAAAGGCTCGTAATCATATCTTCTTCTTCAACGTTTAAGTGATCTGTCCTGAGTTGTTGTCGAATTAATAAGTTTCTGTCAATTGGTTCAGAGTCATAAGAGTTGTTAAAATTGAAGCAGGGTTGTGTTTGAGTAAGGGGTTCTATAGTGAAGTTGTCGAAATTAATTGTTTTTGGGATGGCGTTGGCGTTTATAACTGAAGTGAGGAATTCGCCATTTTGGTTTACATATACCAAGGAATTGGGTAATCTGACTTTTTCTTTTTCTATAGTATGTAGAACAGCGTCGGTATTAGCAAGGTGACATCGCAGTTTACATACTTTTTCGGTGCGGGGTTCTATCGAAATATAGTTCGGAAAATTATTGGGTTTTTGTGTGTTGGGAATTGTTGGAGATGCGATATCTGAAGAAGGCAAGGTAGGGACCTTGTGAAGAGCGATATCTTTAAAATTTGTTCTAAGTTGCTTAGATTTTAAGTCTATTACGCATTCGTAATGTTCCAAAAAATCTAAACCTAAAATGCCATCAAAGTCGATGTCAAGATTACAAATAAAAACTTTGTGGGGGTTACCAGGAGCAAATGGTACAAGGGTTGACTGGGAAATTGAAATTTTTTGATCAGTGATGCCCTGAATAATTACATGTTCTTGGAATCTTTGGGGAAAGTTTTTGACAGTTTGCTCTTTGAAAATTGAAATTCCTGCGCCTGTATCTATAAGCAATTTGTATTGACCAGTAGCGTCGTTTATGTAGTATAAGTTTTTGGGGTTGACAGTGTGAAGAGTAGTTACAGGAACGTTGTTCCGGGAAGTTTACGTTCGGATTCATGTCGTCTAAATTCATTGTTTGTATTGTGATGTGATGTTGGTTGTTATGTCCGGTGGATGAACTGGATTTGGGAGAGAAAGAAAATCCTGGTAGTTTTGATTTTCTAGTGGGTCTAAATCATCAGTTTGTTCGCCGAAGTTATCAGCAGTATGATAACTGTTATTTCCTGTGTCGTATGAATAACTATTATCTGTATAATAGTCATAATTTCTTTGATTATCAGCTGTATGATAATCCTCATATGGGTGATTATTAGCTGTATAATAATCGTTGTAATCATCGAAAGAATTTGTGCAACTTAAATGATGTGATCTGTTTGGATTCTGGTGGAAATTAGGGTTCTTTTGAATCACTGACTGACGAGGTTGTTGCATATTTTGTTGGAATTGTCTTGATTGATTAGGAGGATATTGATTTGGTCTAAAAGGTGACTGATTTTGTCTGAAAGTTTGCTGATTCTGCCGAAATTGTGGGGTCTGATTTTGCCGAAATTGTGGAGGTTGATTTTGCCGAAATTGTGGAGGCTGATTTTGGGAACCGTTATTAGCGAAAGGGTTTGGTCTCATGTAATTGTTGTTACCGTTATTGTTATTGTAAACGGGTGCTTGGTAATTTTGGGAACGACATTCGGAGGTGATGTGTCCGAATCTACGCAAGATAAGCACTTATTATTTGGAGGATTAGGCCTTCGGAAAGATTGGTTGGGCCTCGGGGGATTTGTTTCGTAGTTTTCTGGTTTTCAAAGTACGATAGTTGGAGTTCGCGCCTGATTCGTACATTGGCTTCTAAAAGATCTTTAGGGTTACCGGCACGGATGATTTGTCCAAGACGTGGTTCTAACCCGGTTAGAAGGGTGTTGAGCGCCATAGTGTCTATTAGACTTGTTTGCGCTACCTTTTGGTCTGCGTTTAAATTGGATGCCTTTTGAATATTGGCGTGCATTTTTGCTGTTAGGACTTGTAGTCGGTTGTAGAAAGTGAGTGGTGACTCGTTGGATAGTTGCTGAAGGCGTTGTAGATCTTGTATCAGGGACGTCAAATCCCTGGAATCTCCGAAATGAAGATTCAAGAGTTTGTTTTAATTCTAAATAAGACGCGGGACTACGCGAATTTACTAGTTGGGCCGCTCTGCCTTTCAATTTATTTTTCATATGGATAAGCAAAAGGTATCTTTTATCGCCCGTCGACATGTTGTATGCACAGTCGCACGCATTCATGAATGTTCACAAAAAGATGTGATCTCCTTCGAACTCTGGGACGATAGAGAATATTTCGGATAGCCGATAGGGCTCGGTTCAGAGCCGTCTCTGGGAGATTGTTGTGCCATTTTTAAATTTATTAAATGGGAGAATTGAAAAATTTCAAAAGCAAAATAAAATTTGTTCAAATAAATGTATAAATCGATTAATATGCAGTAAATTTTTCAAATCGTTACAAAAACAATAAAACAGAATGGAGGAAAATAGTTAGTGTGCACTGTTTGCAAACAAAACATGGTAAAAATAAAATAAATAAAGTAAATCGAGAAATTCAAAAATATAAGGTACAAAATAAAATTGGTATAATTAATAATATGGTTCGGGTTTTTGGTCGTCCGAACAGAAAAATAAAAATAAAATCAAAATTATTGGTAAAATTAAAAATTGCGAGATGATTCCTGTTTGTACTCACATTAAATGGAACATCGATGCTGCCGTGTTCTGCAGTTGTAGTTAGTTGCCTTGTTCTACGGTTACAGTTGGGACGTCTCGAGAGGTTCTTTCTTCCTTCAAGGGATTAGGATCCGCCGCTACCAGTTAAGCTCGTTCGCCGGTTCTAGTAACGTTCTGGAATCCTACTGACTGCGCCACTTTTTATATCACTTCTTTTCAAAATGACTTTTTAAAAAATTATTTATTATTTAACAAACTTTAATACTTGATAACTTGAGTACAATAATATTAACACTATGAGAAAAGGAAATCATCTGCCGGACTGAAGGTCGTGAATAACAATTTATAATAAATAATGTGCTGACTCTATATAAACTTAAACAATGAAAAGGAAAGAAATTCTGTGAAGTTAAAACAGCAGATGAGCATATTTTAGCTATACGAGACGAAAGTAATTAATATGAAAGATTAAAATATGAAATGAGATATAGTACGTGACAAATTGAAGGAAAAGTATAATATTACATTATGAGAAAGAGGTGTTATGTGTTATGTATTACAATGTATAAAATATAATATTAGAATTTATTATTTTAAAGAGTCTATTATATTATATATATATATATATATATATATGTATTAGATGGTTTCCGGGAATTCATCCGCGTAGTTGATAACTGATCACTGCCGGGATCGATGGTAAAATGACAACGTTTCGGCAGAGTCACATCTGCCCTCTTCAGGTCGGTTCGCATAATTCTCGTAGCCTTCTGCTTTCGCTTCTAGTTACTCAAATACTTCGAGTAGCTATTAAATATTTGGGAATACTTAATTCTCAAAGTTAAAGAAGTCTGTATATTTTATAAGATCCAAACATTTCAAGATCTATGTCATCAATCGAATTAAAAGAAAAAATAATTTAAAGTTGACAAGTTTGACAAGTTTGTATTTTTTTTGAGCTCAAATACCCTGTAGTTCATATTTGCACGTGATGGTCAGCGACCTTCATAATCATACTGAAGTAACGAATACATAGCTTCCATATCAACACCGACTAGTTCTAATTTAATTTAGTTTAAACTTTTTGTAAAAGTGTTCAGTTTTTAGCTCATTTATTTATTACTATTTACTAGAGTTAAGTACTCCATGAAGAACATCTTCCAAATAGATGTTTTGCTTTTTTACTAGGTTTGGCTCTGTGTCCGCACATTCATGGAGAATTGAGAAACAGTTAAACAGTCCAAGAGGGCCTGATTCTCAAACCCAATTCACTGCCCTACTACCCGACTTTCGACATAACTCGCATAAGAATTGATATAAATGAAGTTTAACCCATATATTAAACTTTTATAACCGACTTCCAAAAAGGAGGAGGTTATCAATTCGTCGCGTATTTTTTTTCGCTTTATGTATGTTACCTGATTTCGTTTCCTATGATGCACCGTTTTGAATGAATATGGTCATGTTTAATAGAGTATATATCCGGATTGGTGAAACTTCAATTTTGAAAAAGAATTCTATTGGTAAAGTGATAAAATTTGTGAATGAATGAATGCGTGCATGGAAATCGACCTAATATTTTAGTCGATTTTTCGATAACTCCTTATGAATGTGTATTTTTTTAACGTTTAATCCATTAAATAAGATCCTTAGGTGATCTCGTATACTTTTCTGCAACGTGCAACTTGCAATTTTGCAGAAAATCACCGAAAATTCCAAAATTCTTATCAAAAATTTCATCGAAATGACATAACGGACATTTTCTCATAAATATTTTAATTCCAACGTAATAGTGCGGTAATTTTAGGCACTAGAAGTTTTAATTGCGAATTTGAAACTTTTCTATGTACATAGTATTTTCGGTTCCTTAAATTAATGAGTACCAAGCTCGTTTTGTTTGTATACCAGGCAAATACCATTTTGCGAAGACGGTGATTCTGGTTGTCACATTCTCCCGGCCTAATAGAAAATTCAGTGACCACACATGTCAAACTTTAAACTGCTATTTGGTGGGTTTATAGACAGAGTGTTTAGTTATAGCAAACAAAAGCATAAAGCAAAATGATAGAAGGAGTTGCATTTATATGAATATTGAAATATAGGACGAACTAGAATGATAGTGGTCCGTAGGCACCTGTATATACAGGATGGTTGGAATATAGGGTGGACTGGACGTTTGGTGGTATAAAATGTTGGAAAAAGTGTGAAATTAAAATTATATAGGGTGATTAAAAAACTGTTATATGATGTGGACATAAGCAAATCATATACAGGATGGTTGAAAATATGCTGGAGTTGAATTATATTTATACAGTGTGATTAAAAAATTATTTCTGTTATAGCCCATAAGAAGTTGCATAAAGTCTGGAGAGGAATTAATGTTACACAGGGCGATAATATAAAATGTTAAATATGAAATAATTTATGGGGTAGCCCACAAGGAGTTATATACTATGGTTGAAATATAGGACGGATTTGACTCCGTAAATAGGATGGATTCTACTCCATCCTATAGTTTACAGAAGGCAGCTAACAAATTTATGCTTCTCGGTGAGCAGTCGTATGTACAGGATGGTTGGTACATAGGTTGGAGTGGAATTATCTATAGTTATGCAGGGTTGTCAAAAAAAGGTTACATGGCGTAGTCCATAAGGCATAAATATATTTGGGCTTATTAAGTCAACGCGTACTAGTACATTTGTTCGTAAAGATTTACCTGTCAATTTAAATGAGAAAGTATTATTGTGTAATGTTGAGGCTTTCGATATTAACTGGTTCTGTCTATTAAGGTTATACATACAAAATAAAAAATAAAGAATGAAATCTACCTGAGTTCAAAAAAAATATAAAGTTGAAAATAAAACATTAAAAAAATATATAACCGACTTCTACCTATAACTAAAAAGCTAAAAAATAATATAACAAAATACAACTCTAGCAAATAAATAACACATTCAATGTTGTTAGGTACCTACCCAGGAAGTAAAAAATGTAAACATTAAAACGGGCTCATTCTGTACAAATTAATTACCTACCAATCTAGTACATATTTTTTTAATGTTTTATTTATGCCAGTTTTCATAGGATATACGACATACGTCCTTCGTCGCGTGCTAGAGCGGTCGAACGGTTTCGAGAATCGGGACACAGTATAATTAATTATTCTGTGATATGTTGCTTTCGTAAAGTAACTGTAAGCCATTCATTAAGCCGATTAATATAAAATCGGCTTAATGAATGTGTTCTTTTAAGGCACTGGCGTTAGGCCTCAGCAGCATCTGCGACCGCCGATGGACTCTCGCAAAAATTTTACAAGCTTGCATTTTAGAATTACACTACAATTGCAGAAAAGTTTATATATCAAATATTCCAAACGTTTCAGGGTCTAAATTAGATCAGGGCAATAAAAAATTAACAAAATAGAATAGAGAAATGAAAAAATTAAAACGTTCGCAATGATAATCATAGAATACACAATTGCTTATGTTTAAAACTTAGTTATTTGTGAGTAGTATTCATCCAGAGTTATCTGGCAACACTGAAAATTAAGCGATTCTGTGTACGAGACTAGGAGAATTCCAGAGTCCTTAATTCTCCAGCCTTAAAATATCAACTGCTCTCAATGAACCAAAACAATTAATTCAGAACATTTTATAAATAATTTTGGAGAAACATATGGAAATGTTCACATAACAATGCCCACAGTTCCAGTAGTACAGCTTCGGCTGAAAAAAAAAAATTGTTTGAGACCTACTTGACCAGTACGATAAGTCAAGGGAGATTATCTGCCTTATCAGTTCTATAAAATGAAGCTGATATAGCCGCTGATGCTGGCTGTGATATAATCTTGAAAAAATAAGTAGGGCTAAAACCGAAAACTTCATCTATTTTAAAGTGATTGTTTGTGTAATTTTTAACACAATTTGATTAGCAAAAATATTCCTATAGTCATACAATCTATATATAAATAGGCAAAGACAAAACAATTAAGTACCATTTTCTCTTCTGTCTCTCAACCGATTTTTTTCATTTTTGTTTTCTTTAGTTGCTACTGACGACCTTCAGTGCAGAATGCTAATATTAATTTATAATATTGGTTCATTCATTAAATAAAATATAATAAAAATTCATTATTTACGTCCATAATGTCAATGCTAAACAACTGAATTTGCCGCCGCCGCCAGACTCAAAACATTGAGTAATTATATATAGAGAGAACAATGCTGTTATATACTTAGAGCATGTACTTCTGGAAGTGGCATGCAAGCGTTGTTATTGTTTAGTGGATAGTAATCTTTGTATATTATAATTATACAGGAGGATTCTAGATATGTTTTTTTTATGTGATTTTTATCGTGGATGGCACATAAGCAGTTGCAAATATAGGGTGCTTAAAATATAGAGTAGAGTGCAATTATAACTAATAAAATAATTATATAGGGAAGCCCATTAGCGGTTGAATTTACAGGGTTCTTGGAATAGAAGGCGCAGTAGAATTACAGTTATACAGGGTGGTGCAAAACATATTATACAGAGATGTTATACAGGGTGGCGGAAATGGGAATGCAACATTTCGTATAACCCATAAGCAGTTGTAAATATAGGGAAGATGAAATATAGGGTGAGGAGGAATTATTGATATACAGGATGATGATAAAAAATGTTAGAAAAGGAAATGATTTATAGAGTAGCCCACGAAAAGTTCCATATATATGATGATAGAAATATAGGTCGGAGTAGAATTATAGTTACAGAAGATAGTTAAAAATAGTAAATACGGTGGCTCATAGGCAGTGGCATATACAGAATGGTTTACCGGTCGTTCAAAAACGTTAAAAAATATTATGCGTGGTCCATGAGCAGTTGCATATACAGGGTGGTGGAAATATATAATGAGATGGAATTATTGTAATGAGGATTTTAATAAATGTTAGAGAATTGAGTGCTATTATAGATATACAGAGAGGATAGGAAAAATAAATATGTAGGGTAGCCCATTAGAGGTTGAATTACGAATTTGAACACCAATAAAGTCCTATGAATAATATCTGAAAAAAACTTGAATTTCGTTACTTATTTGTAGAAGCGAGATGTAAGACCGACATCTAGGATTTTCGAGGAAACTATCACACAGAGGTTCCGAATCTGGAACCGTTCCGTGTAATTGCTGTTCTCTCTAAAGTGCTAGGATAGAATGTCACGATAACATTTTCAGGTTACTTAACCTGCCAGAGATATTGACACAATTGGTCGAATTTCGACCACTGGGCGACAGCTAGTAGTGTTAAATTGAGAACATTTAAATTGTCGTTTTTTTTAAACTGGGGCATCGTAAAGCTGATATCGCCAATTTCCACGTTTGGTCTAGCGTCGCCACTGTTTTACAACATTTAAAACGTTTGCAAAAATTTGTGTTTTAATTAAACATTTGCCCCATCTACATAAATTGATAAATCTGAAGTAGCGCAACAAGTTTTTTACATTAGGGGATTCGGTAACTGATGTGATATTTACGAATGCTTTTAAACGATTAGTTTTGTCGTCTATATTCTACATAATACTTGGAACTCTTAAATAAATGCGATGAATTGTATTGTCTGATTTTGGGAAATGTTAAATGCGTGAAAATTTATACTCGCTGACAAAGATATCGCAGCACCCAAAAGGACAAGTTTAAATTTAATATGGTTTTGATATACATAGATGCTATAGTAAGAAGTAAAATTTGGTAATGTTTGGTGAATGTTTTTTCATGTAAACTTTATTTTATCAATTAATATACTGTTTGATGTGATCCATAATGGTGTTTAGTAATGTTAGAATGCCTAGAGTACGTGTACGCCTATATAGATTAAGAGCCGGATGGGAAAATTTACTACTCATTTTCGGCACCATGAGTGTCTATGACTTCAATATTACAGCCTAATAGAAAACGTTTGAGTACTATGCCGTCAATTCTCTGTGGCACATGGGTGTCTGCGGAAAATCAAACTTGTTATTTTCGAACCCGGTAAATTAATTAAATTATAATTCACGGCATTTCGAACTAAGCTAGATATTGGAGAAGTAAAACACAAAAACCTTGTGCCGTACAAAAATAAAGGTGCTGGAAAGAATAAAAAAATTTCATTATCCACAAATTTTTTCCGAAGGATAAATTATAGAACGGATTTTAAATAATTATATTTATTTAAAAGTAATATTTTCGTATCATTGCTCTGGCTCTAAGGGTTTCTACTCTGAGGCCAATTTTCTCATTTCAACCCCTATTCGAAAAAATTATTAGAGACATCCTAGAATTAAATAAATTAGAAAGTAAAATATAAAAATATACCTTAGATAATTGTGCCGTACATTTTTCATGGCACATGAGCTCACTGCAGGGAAGTGAATATTCCGCTCGAGGGATGGATATTTTAATAAAAAGTTCCTGTACGCCATTTGTGCTCTTATCGAATTCATTGAAAACCAAGGATTAAAAAAATGTAATATCGTGGCACTGAAGGAAAAAAGGCCTCCCACTTTCAAAAAAACGTTTGCACCTAACTGCAATTTGTTTATTTAGTAAATATACATTTCTTTATTAAGCTGTAAATATTAAAAATCTAATGAATAAAATTGTTTAATGTATGATGATGACGTAAAATTTATTTAAAAAAAAATTTTAAAGTAGAATGTGAAAGTTAAAATCGATTGTTATTTTTAATATAATTTTTGAAAATAGTGCAGATTATGACTGATTATATCATGTATTTTGATTGATTATATTATATTTATATTATAAAAGTAATTTAATTTTCTAAAATTAAAAAAAAACTGTAAGGAAGAATCATTTAGGTCCATTTTTTATGTTTTTGAGATATTTAACTTTAAATGTTCTCCCTAACATTGAGTCTTATTGGAAAGCATTTTTTCCAAATAAAAATGTGTAAAATGTTTAATTTTTACGCTTTCTGCAGCTTCCAAAATGTTCGATTAACCTAATTTTTTTCTTCAAATTCATCAGAACTAAAATATTAAAAAAATTGAAAATACCACTTACATTGGATAAGTCTAACATTAAAAATGTACGGCATACATAATTTTTTTTACATTAACCTTTAAACAATTTACAACAGCAATAAAATTGAATATAGAATAGTACTAGAGTTGATGATTGTTTCGGTCATTCCTTGGTGAAAATTCATATTTTAATTATATTAAAACACTAACCACTGTGGTAATTTTCACAAATTTATTGTTTCGCTCTGATGACATGCTTCGTCAGAATTAAATATTAAACTAAATACTAAACATCTGAATATATTATATAGTGTTGTAAGATAATAATAAGTATATAGGTAGAAAGCACAATATATTTACTGTATAATTATTAATATAATTTGGAATTTTGTATTATGTAAGTATATTAAGATTAAGTAAAGGAGACATATTTGTATCAGTTTGGTCATTTAAAATCATGATTTAAGTAACAAATTCTTATATTGGTACCGATACGTTGATGATGTTTTCGCTTGCTTTACTGGTACACAGAGACAATTACAATTACTACATAATTACATAAACCCACTCCTCTCCAATATTCAATTTACACTAGAAACAGAAAGAAACAACACAACAGATTTTCTAGATTTAACTGTAAAAGTATCTGATAATAAAGACAATTTTTCGATATATCATAAAAAGTCCCATACAGACAGTATTCACTATTCACAATACTTCATGTCATCCAATCCAACACAAACTTGCAGCATATCACTCCATGGTACACAGATTAGTAACTGTCCCGTTATCTAAACCTAACTTTGACAATGAACTCAATAGGATAAAACTCATTGCTATCAATAATGGTTACAACCCCCAAATCATTGATAACATATTATCCAGAAAATTAAAGAAAAAAAGCTATAGACTTCCTCTCCCAACTCTAACTCAAAATTTCACCAATCCATTACATTTATAGGTTCTCCATCTGAAAAAAATTCTCAATTTCTACTGAACAGAAATATTCAAAAAAACCTTTAAAACCAACAATAATTTAGCCAAACACATAAAAAATAATAAAGATAAAATTAATAAGTATGAAAACTCTGGAGTCTATAAGTTAACATGTGGTAGTTGCCCAAAATTTTACATCGGTCTCACAGGAAGGTCATTTAAAACAAGATGGTCTGGAACATTTAAAAGCCTATGAAAATCAGAAATACAACATATCTACATTTGCCGACCATTTATTAAATGAAAATCATATTCCACAAACTACTTTCGAAATTTTACAACTAGAACAAAAAAGTAAAAAATCAACTCTGTTAGAATCACTTGAGCTCAATAAAAATAAAAATTCACTACATTTTTTAAATGACCAAACTGATACAAATATGTCTCCTTTACTTAATCTTAATATACTTACATAATACAAAATTCCAAATTATACTAATAATATTTACCTTCACTAATATTATACAGTAAACATATTGTGCTTTCTACCTATATACTCATTATTATCTTACAACACTATATAATATATTTAGATGTTTAGTATTTAGTTTAATATTTAATTCTGACGAAGCCTGTCATCAGAGCGAAACAATTGTCAAGAAAATAATATAATTTGTGAAAATTACCACAGTGGTTAGTGTTTTAATATAATTAAAACTACTAGAGTTGCTGTAATTGAATTTTCAAAATTGGAAAAATAATAAAAAATTTCTTTTATTTATATTCAATTATTTTTTTCTGGTGCCAATAAATTTGTACGGCACTCTTTGTATAGAATAGAATATGGAATAACTTGCTTTTAAAATTTTTGCCGTTCAGGAAAATATGATTATTACCTCAAAATGAAGGACTTTGACTTCAAGAGGACACATAATCAGGTAATTTTTTTTTCTGACAAATATTTTATACGGCAGTTATGATTTTCTTTATTTTAGATCATAAGTAAACCCTTGAAATCGGTGCCATACATTTTCTATTAATTTTTGGAATAGGGGTTGAAATGGGAAAATTGGCGTCAGAGTAGAAGCCCTTAGAGCCAGAGCATTGATAGTAAAATATTACTTTTAAATAAATATATTTATTTAAGATCAGACATGCCGTACAGTTTTATATAATTTTCCATCGGAGAAAATTTTTGGAAAATGAAATTTTTTTATTCTTTCCAGCACCGTTATTGTACGGCACAAGGTTTTTGTGACTTACTTCTCCAGTATCTAGCTTAGTTCGAAATGCCGTCAATTATAATTTAATTAATTTACCGGGTTCGAAAATAGCAAGTTTGACTTTTCGCAGACAACCCATGTGCCACAGAGAATTGAAGGCATAGTACTCAAACGTTTTCTTTTACGCTGTAGTATTTAAGTTATAGACACTCATGGTGCCGAAAATGAGTAGTAAATTTTTCCCGTCCAGCTCTTAGTCTAATAGTATATCCAGCTAAGTGAATTTGAAAGAGGTCGAATTATTGGTTTTCACGGGTTTTTCATTTCGAGAAATCGCTAACCGCACGAACAGAAATCCAACTCTGTTATGAGAACTTGTAAAGCGTGGTTTGATAGTACCCAAAATGGGAGAAGAGTAGGCATCGGATGTCGAAGGGGCACAAATGAAGTTCAAGATCGACTTCTAAGACTTATGGCTATTAGAGACCGAGTTTCGACAACTCGAAGTTTGACTGTTTAGTGGTTAGGAGAACAAGGCAATCTTGTAAGTGTCCGAACGGTTTATCTACCCCATGACTAAAGTGGTACAGAGAACGACATCATTGGAATGTGGAATGGCACCAGGTTGTCCTCTCTAAAGAATCTCGATTCTGCTTGGGTGGACATGAAGGCCGAAGAAGAGTTAGAGGTCCAGGAGAAAGGCGTCAACCTCAATTTGATGTTGAGCGACATGTACACCGAGGAGTAGGCGTTATGGTATGTATGAATGTATGTACTTCCTTACTTTAACCGGGTCATGGATCCCATATTTCAACAAGATAATGCTTGGGATATGATGAGTGGAAGGCTCGGATATTTAATCCAGCCCCCCACGGACTTTGGACGTTCTAAGATATGAAATACAGGTAGCTTGGCATAGTATTCCCCAAAAACCAATAAGTCATCTTCTTGAATCAATGCAAAGACGTGCTGGGGAGTGTATAGATAACCACGGTGGACACATTATACAACAATATAACAATAAAAAAAATAAACTTCTTGGTATTTATTATTCAAATTTTAATCATTTACTCCTTGTTATAGCATCTATGCTTTACTAAAACAATATTAAATTTAAATATCTCCTTCTGGGCGATTTCTTTGTCAGTGAGTATAGTTGCAACAAACAACCTTTATCGTTTCATAAAACTCGCTGTTGTTTTTCGTTTTACACAGGTGCCATTTTTGAAATCTTCCCTCCTGATATTTTTTAATAGCAATAAAGTGCAAAAATAAAAATCACATTACATATTTATGGAATTTGTATTGCTACTCCCACTCGAGCATCGATTATAGGGTCATCAGTTTTTGGGTACTGGTGAGATAGTTCTAATTAGGTTACTGGGTTCGCTGATGATGTAAAGTTGGAAATGTTGAACTTCCTTTCTTTAAACTTTATTTGATAGGAGTCTACATACATAAATTACTCACAAATTCTATCTGAAAAAATACATAGTGATAATTTATAAAGTACAGAAATAGACAGCTGCCCCCCCCCCCTGGATCTTATAAACCTGCCGTGAGCCATTAAACCTTCCCATAAATTTGCTGACTTATCCCTCCTGGATCATAAAAAATTCTGAATTGTCCCACTCTCTAGGACAATTTTTTTCCGATTTGTCCCTCTCTAGGATAGTTGTATTTCTAATTTGCCCCGCCCTAAAACAAAAGCTGGGTACGCCTTGGGAATTTTCGGCGCCGAGCCGCGACTATATAACAGCGCGCTCGCTTCAGAAAATCTTAGTATTCGAGTAACTAGAAGCGAAAGCAGAAGGCTACGAGAATTATGCGAACCGACCTGAAGAGGGCAGATGTGACTCTGCCGAAACGTCGTCATTTTACCATCGATCCCGCAGGGATCAGTTATCAACTACGCGGATGAATTCCCGGAAACCACCTAAAACATTTAGTGCCCGCGAAAACTTAAAAACAAATATATATATATATATATATATATATATATATATATATATATATATATATATCATCATCATATGCAGCTAATTTCGACCATTATTTTATGGTGTAGCCTCTCTTACATATTCGTTTCGCAAATCTCTCCATGTTGTTCTGTTGTACGCTTTTTGGGACCAGGTTAAGCCTGCTATTTTCTTGATGTCATAGTCCCATCTTACATTGGGGCGTTTCCTTGGTCTTTTAACACCCCTAGGATACCATTGTGTGATTTTTGTTGACCACCTATTATCTTGTCTTCCTGCCAAATGGCCTGCCCATTGCCACTTCAGAGATTTCACTCTCTGGATAACATCTATTACCTGGTATTTGTTCCTTATCCACTCTATTCTCTTCCGATCTCTTATATATATATATATATATATATATATATATATATATATATACATACATACATATATAAACTAATACGTATCAGAAAGAATGAATATTATGGAACCCAAATTGAAAACAATAAGAACAATATAAAAAAAGTATACAAAATAATCAAAGAAGCGACATATGAAAATTCAAACGAAACCCAGAAACTTAACATAAATGATGAAAATGGTCAAAAGTTTTACACAGATTACGACATGGCAAATTACATTAATCACTATTTTGTGAATATAGGTATTGAAATGGAAAAAAAAATTCCAGTTCCGGATCAAGAATATGATTTTGGGCCTGCTGTAAATGTTTCTATGTTTCTCACACCTTCTTACAAAAAACGAGTTAATTAGTCACATATATTCATTAAAAACTAATAGTTGTCCGGGCTATGATGGCGTTTCGGGAGAAATCATAAAACAAACTCACTTGGAAATAATGGATGTCCTACTACATGTAATTAACTTAATTTTCCAAACTGGTACTGTTCCAAGTATTTTTAAAATGTCTATTGTTACCCCAATACATAAATCTGGATCGCCTGAAGATATTAGAAACTACAGACCTATAAGCCTCATTAGCAACCAAACTATTTGAAAAAAGTTTAAAAGATAGATTATATGATTTTTTAATAACCAACTCCATCCTTTCTAATAAACTATATGGTTTCATTAAGAACTGTAGCACTAGTGATGCAATGCTTGGTCTGGTTTCTGAAATTGTCAAAACCCTAAATAATGGTAACAAGTGTTTGAGTATTTTTATTGACTTAGCTAAAGCCTTTGACACTGTTCCACATTCCAAACTACTTAGTGTCCTAGAACTTTACGGTATTAGAGGCAAAGTATTGGAACTGATAAAAAGTTATCTGAATGAAAGATATCAGATAGTTAAAGTAAATAAAAAATTTAGTCAGAAACAAAAAATTAAAATAGGCATACCACAAGGCACCGTATTAGGTCCAATTCTGTTTATAACATATATAAACTCTTTACTGCAATTGAACACGGGTGGATTAACAATTTCGTATGCAGATGATACTGCTCTTGTTTTTGAAGCAAAAACTTGGGATGAATTAAAAACCAAATCCAAAACAAAACTGTCTGCAGTCGTTCCGACTATCACTAAATTGGAGCAAAACTAATTATATCCTGTATTCTTTAACATCTGCAAATAGACCTAACTTTCCTGATATAAGAATAAATGATCCATACTATACAAGAAACATCCCATACATAATTATAGATAGACATTTTAAGTGTGGCCCTCATGTTGATTATTTGTCCAATAAAATTCGTAAACTGATACATAAATTTTATCGTTTGAGAGAATTTCTAAGTGTCAAATTCTTAAAAATTGTGTATAGGACTTTTATAGAATCTCTCATACGATATGGAATTTTAGTATGGGGTGGCATGTATAACAATTCAATACATAAATTGAAAACAATTCAAAACTGTATTTTAAAACTTATTAATAGGAAAAGCAGAATGTATCACACATATCTACTTTACTCTGAAGACATTTTAGATATTAGATCGCTGTATATTCTAATTGTTTGGTCATATATGCATAAAGCAAACAATACATGTAGTTATGTTAAACATATATACAATACACGTAGTAGAGCAAATAGAAATATTCAAATACCTATTAATCATAATAATATTAATCTAAAGTTTGCAACCTTCTTGGGTCCAAAATTTTATAATATGCTGCCTAGAGATATAAAAAATACTCGAAATAGTAAAGTTTACATCAAAGTATGTAGGAAATTCATCTTTACTAACTACAATATATTAAAAGAAATATTTAACACTTAGTTTTAGTTTAGTTTTAGTTTTTATTATTAATTCATATTTGTAATATGTTCCAGTCTTCTATTTTTGTCCATAGGATAGGGTATGCCTTTATATTATTATTTTGCTTGTAATGGTGGGGATGATGACACATACAAGTGCAATAGCACTTAGGTGTCAGAATTACCGATCAAACACAAATTGTTGTAATGGTAATTGAAATAATTGTTATTGAAATTGTAATTGTAATTGAAATAAATAAATATATATGTATATATATATATATATATATATATATATATATATATATATATATGTATATATATATTGCGTTCAATGGATCGTAAGTCACATTTCACTTTTACAAATTAACTAAATTGTCCCTGTATATTGATAATGATAAATATATCTCAACATGCTCTAAATTCAAGTCACTTGATCAAAGAAAACGAAAACTGACCTGGCAATTCATAAATTGCTTTCATATAGGGGTGAAACGAATACAATAGGGTCTTGCAAAAGCCATTATGACCGGTTTCCTTTTCATTCCGAATAAATTCCTTTACAGTTTAAATCCTGTACGAACAGGTAAGTGCAGGCAAGCTTGTCTTTTATGTTCGTTTCTTTTTCTAATACGCACCTGGCTACATACGTCCTACTTACCATTACAATATTGTTTATTTCTGTGTATTTTTTAAGTAGTTAATATTAAGTTTTATAATTTTTGTTGTTCATAAATTGCATAATAAAGTAAAACTTGGATCTATAGGCTTGTTCGTAGACGCTCGTTACCAATTATTTCAATGGTTTTAAAAAATCTGGGCGAATTAAGTATTGGCGCAGTCAACTTTGCTGATTCGTGGATAATTCTTCAAATCGTCTACAAACAATTGCAGAACTAATTTTATTTCCCTAGGTCGTTTAGAATCTGTTTATATCTGTTGGAATAATTTTTATAAGGAAATCTTGTGTAGTTCTTTTCTGTATAATAAATGTTAAATGCCTTTGACTATGTGAAATGTATAGATATTATAAATATTTCTTAATCAGTTGTAGTCATACATGTATTCCTAAAAACAATTTTTAAATTGCAGACGAATTCATAAAGAACTCAAATTAAAGGGTTTTGCAAAAGATCTGGCTAAAGAGAACAAATCGTCATATTGGAACATAACATCTGAGAGAATCCTGAAAAGCCCCAACTACTCATATTTTCTATCATTAAGTTTGGCCCTCTCCAATTAAAACTGATCTGTGACATCAGCCACTTTTTATTGCATAATTGGAAAGACTGAAAAACTTTACGCCCTTTTCCTTGATCATAAATTTCGACGTAATGACTATGTCAGAGTGGATTTCGGAAGTGATAGGCAAGGTCATTTTTAGCTGTAATATTTGTTGCTCTTTGAAATTCCTCCGAAAAAAAATTGTTTCCAGTTAAACAATGACCTTGACATTAGCATGACCTTCAAATTTATGTTCAGAGATAGTCCTTGGAAAAATTCTATTCTTTTTGTGCCAAAGAGTTTTTGATGGATGCGTTTTTCACAATACATTATTAAAAAAACTAGTATGAAGGTTTTAGTCAGATCGTTAGGGATTATTAGTTAGGTTGAAATTAAATGATGTATATAAAAATAAAGCCACAATTTGCATTTTTTCATGATTACGATAAGGCTAAACTGATAAAGTCTCTTTCAGAAATATGTTGACATTTATACTATATGATTGATCAACTGAAATCGTAATCGTAGTAAAATCTCTTAATATTATTTTCTTAAAATTAAGATAATCTATACAGATAAATAAGTTCTAGCAAATATGACTCCAGACTGGATTGTTCTCATAATATTAATGAAATGTTATCCATTTTTTTTATCAGATTTAGCTTTAGTGGATATGACTTTATATGTGCAATGCGTTTACCAGGATCATCCTTCACAACGCTATCACTCTCTTCCAAAACTTCCAAAAAATTCTAAATTTGAACATGGAAAACGACTTCAGGTATGACGTGGACTAAATGAATATATAATTTCTTTAAACTAAAGAACGACAGTGCTTAATTGTGTTACATTTTCGGCTTAGGTTGGTCCCATAAAAAAAGTAAACCTCTTAAATCTATCGGTGGTAACTTATTATGCTCTCTTCGACCAATCCACCAATTCAGAAAACTGCTAAGTATTACTAACTTAACCTGCATTATTAATGATGAAATCTAGTCTAGTTTAGTAAATTCCAGGATCTCTACCAGTTCGTCAAAGAAATCTGAACTTAATAATCGGTTTCACATGAGACCTATTCACAATTGTATTTTCTGAGGAAACTGCGAATTATTTAGTTGGAGAGCCCATGACAAAACAATGTGAGAGTTTTGCAAAAGCTCATATTCCAATATAATCTAGTATTGGAGGGAATACATGAGATAAGGTGTGTTTAATTATTACACCCGCTTGCTTTGTAATAGTTGAAAATGGGGACTAAACTAGTTATAACACCAGAGCATGGTCGTGGAGTGTCGCACCTCACGAAAATTTTCGCGAATACACGCCCCAATTGCTAGAGATTCAGATATTCAAAATAACTGATTAGTTATCAAAATAGTTAACATTAGCTTACTTAGAGATGTCAGTAACGGAAAATGGATGGCAACGTTTATGAGAGACATGATAATTCAACGAAACAAAAATTGATGTATACTTAAATAGTTATAACCTTTATTTATAAAAATGTTATGTTAATTGGAATATTTTTTCGTATAGTTGTAAATATGTTATTTATAAAAATAAGCCATTTATTTATATATTCTGAACATCGAGGCGAGTTCAGCAAAACGAATTCAGATCTTGACGATCAATCTGATGAAGGAATTGATGGCGACCTAATTTTAGAAATTCAAAGTGGGAATTTTGAAAGTAAAATATAGTTTATAATTTTACAAATTGTTATGAATGTATTTTTATTACTTAGTAAAATTTCATGCGATAGTGACACTTCGTCAGATCTGACCTTATTTTCTTAAATTTATATAAAACCGCTCCAAAAAGTTTTGGCACGACAGAATTTCGTGAAAATCAAGAGACATACGAAAAAGTTTTGGTAAATCTTCCTGGCGATGGAACTTTTATTTTTGATCACGGGAATAGAATCGGTGAAAAATTTTACATCTAAAGATAATCTTGAATATAATTATGGGGTAAAGGAGCTACATTATTATGTTGTAAAACGAGAACTCGTACGTCTGTCCCTGAAGAAGGAACGAGGATTACCTGTGACGACGTTAATGTTTATAATTTGAAATACATATTTTTTCTCGTCAGATCCAGTCAATTAAAGTAAGGTAAAATATATAATAATTTGTCGGAAAAGAAGAGGTGGCTCTAAAGTTGCTCTTCTTATAAAGAATCTATTTCAATTTTGAAATATTACGTGTCTTCAAGGTCATGGTAAAAATAAATTCGGACATAAAGTCCTATTATAAAAAATCGACTTGACTTACGCAAAGTGATATTTTTTTGTCTTGGCTCATTTGCATTGATAAATTAAATTAAAGGGACGATATCCAAGAATTATGAACTGAGTGCCAACAATGCATCTAAATCATTCTACTAGGAATTATTAATATAATACAAGGACGTCATAAAAGTTCGGACTTCTGTAACTCCAGTTATAAGAACCGTTAATGGACAGATTATTGCATTTGTGATAACCCCAGTCTTTAGATCTTTTAGTTTCTGTCTATTGCTAGTATGGTGAATATATTCCAGTAATGCAAAATTATAAGAATAAAAGGATTTAGTTGAATTATTCTGTCAATCTGTTCACCATCCTCGGAGTAAATGTATCATCCCTCTGTTACTTATGTCATTTATCAATGACAAGTCAAAAAAATATCTTAACTTCCCGAATAGAAAACCTGCCTGATGGGCCTAAAATGAGTTTTGTGCCTTATCGTAGATCCAACTAATTTATGTTTTATTATTCTACATAATTTTTACAATACTTCAACTTATCTTTATCAATATTTGTTTCTTTTCAGTGTTGGGACAGAGTATACATATTATCAAGAGTTTGTTGGACAACAACAGTTTGACCTCTCATATCTTAAGAACGAAAGAATTTTGAACTTGGTGCCCATGAGAACTTTTAATCTACACAACATAATCAACATCATACTATAGATTCAGCTAATTTGACTGAAAGCTATCTTCCATAAGGATATGGCGGGGTCCTTTTATAATTTGACCTTTATCATAAATGTTAGGCCCTTTAGTTTCACTGTAAAGTATATCTGAGGCCCTATATTCCTAGTTTATTTAAAATTTTAGGCTCAGTAATTTTGGAGAATTGCTGGAATTTTGTACATTTTTGTCAATATCTTTTAAATAATTTAATGTAAGAATGCGAAAAAATATATAATGAATATGTTGGTAATCATCGCAACAAAGACTTTCATTTGATATATTACATGTTGTATTTGAAATTTTTTTTCGTTTAATTCATTAATTTGCCCCCCAAAATAAATATTATGATTTTCGCTTTTTTATGCTAATGTGCAAAGGAGGTCTGATATTCCCAATTTCTTTGAAAATTCTATACTTACTATATTTAGTTAATATACTTTAAACAAATTAATTTGAAATATGCCAGTTGTATTACTCAGAACGATCCCATTAATATTAGAATTTTCGCTCAATTTTTCCTACAACTATTGGTCAACGCGCTCTATTCCGCATTTTGTCAAATTTTTAGGCTGAATACTTTCAAAGATAAGGAGGCGAGATCGACTTTTGTAAAATCTCCTCCAAGAAATACCGCTAAAAGTCAGAATTTGTTTGTTTACGCTTTGTGCTCCTGATGAATTGAAGAGAATATGTATTGTTACCAAATTTTAACTATTTGCATCCAGTACTTACAGAGAGAATGGGCTGACCTACACCAATTAAAGGAACTGAGGAGACAAGCATTATATAAGAAGTATTTTAAAATGGTTGATGCCACATTACAGATTTTGGTGTCAAAGGTGTCTGGGATGATTGCTAAAAAATACTAAATCTAAAAGTGTAAAGTATCCACGTACATGGTATCTAGTTGAATCTTATAATGTGTTTTATTTTCTATATAAAAGTGAGGAATTTTAATTATTCAAAAATAAAAAAACTTATTACGTTCATTTATTCAGCTAGATACTGAATTCTTAATGAGTTATTTTCGTTCTAAATATCAGCTATTGTGGTTCCAGCCAAAATAGAACTAGTAATTTTTGCAATCCCCATCGTAAGTTTTTTATTTTGTTTTAAGCCTTTATATCACTAATCCTGCAAAATTTGCCATTTTGGTACACAAAAAAATAGATTCATGATGTACATTCCCCCACATAAACTTAGACTTGCAATTTATTCTTTTCACAGTCAATTATCTCAAATCGTTTATCAAATATAGTACGATGAGAGTGATAACAGACATGTGCAATAGAAAAATGTTGTAATAGATTAGTCATTACATTATCAAATATCTTCCACAAAGATGTTTGATAAAGATATTTTTGATATTTTTTGAGAGGAAGAATGATATTACTGATCAACTTGTACTATTATGCTGTTTCGTTGGGGCTTAATATTGTTTATTGTGGTGGTATTGGATCGATTCATTTTATGCACCCTAAAATAAGTAAGCACGGTCTGTCTGAAATAGTTGAAATGCAAGCTAGAGACCACCCTTAATTTTTCAATGCCCCTTCAATTCTTACTTCTCAAGTCACTTGCAGTCAAAAATAAAATGTCAGGTATGGAACTTTTTAAAAAATGTCTATTTGAATTATTTATTTTGAATACATTTTTATATTATTTGCTACAATTAAATAATATGTATCTAATGCTTCTTTTTCAGTAGCTCTAAATCGAGCTCTTATCTAATAAGTTCAGTTTTATTAATTCGTGAGTAATTGCTATTTAATGAAATTCCTATTTTGTTAAATTCCGTTTATATCATTATAGGTATTGTAACGAAATTTCCCTAAGTAGTACGACATCAATCGCTTTTAGGACAACCAAATTGATCTCGAAATGGCTCGGCAGCTGTAGAATTGATAATGGTTGTACGAGAGTTTTCGATGCTGATTTTAAAAGGAGCAGCCCATCATCGCAGGAGTTAGTTAGTGCAGCGAAGAGCTTATGTTGAATTATTATTGTGCTATTCGAATCAGCTGTTGTGTATATTTGATGTAAATTAAAGTTCTAGAAAGTGGTAGTGAATATTAGTTTTTCAATATTAATTGAATTCACGGAGTATATAACAATATATATATATATATATATATATATATATATATATATATATATTTTTTTTTTTTTCTGACATCGCAATAGTAATCCATGTTTACGTGGTATACCCTGTTTGTTTTTCTCTGGTCTATTTAAGTTTTTTGGTGGAGGATCGTTACTCATTCGTCACAAGGGTCCAACCCCTTTATATGTTTGTCTATGTCTTCTACTAATGTTTTTTTTACTTTCATGTGTCTTCGTATATATCCGCGTCCAGCTGTCCCTCAAAAATCCATTTCAACGGCACATTGCTGTGTTTTTTGTTTCTGTGGTATTTGCCAATCCTAGTAACTATACTTAATTACCGGGTGTAATATTTAGAAGTTCCACTGCCATAACAATGAGTTTAGTGCTCCTCTTAAATTTTGCCTTCTCACCTCTTCCGGTTTGTTAGGTTTATCCCTAGATATACACACTTATTACACCGTGTACTTTTTTCTAAATTCGTTTATTAAATACAGTGTTTTGAATAAAATTACCTCGAAATTAAATACTTACTCTTAAGACGCAATGCGTACTAGGCATATTGTTTCCGTAATTTCTATTTCAAGTTGTAAACAGCATAATATAATTATTAATTAAAAGTTAAGTAGGATATTTTGTTATAGGTGCAAAGTGATACTGAAATATTCCAGCTGTATAGAGAACTGTGAGTCGTGGAAAAGAAACAGTGGATATAATGCAAACGCAAAATCATATGAAAATTGCGTTAACAAACAGATCATTGTTATTACTCCTCCACCAGCCCTTCACTTGATCAATTGTGTTTTAATTCAATTTTACAAACGTATGCTTTTAACTTTTGAAAACAACATCATTAACTGTTCCAAGACATATAATATAAGGTTGAAAAGCAAATAGTACACGGCGAACCTTCATTTAGGCTAGGCGCAAATTGAGACGCGTATAGCGCGTGTGACATGACACAGCACAGCGCGAACTTTTGTAACGTATAGTATTGAATAGAACAGCGCAAATTGCGTGCAAGTGTCGCGAGGCACGACACGCGTCTACTGTCGGTCGCGTCGCGCTGTAGTTGAGACAAAGATTCTCGTGTCGCGCGTGTCAAGTGTTTTGAGAAATGTTAAGATGAGACGTTAATAGAGGCGGTAGCATATCAAAAAGGGTGCTATAATATAAAAGATATTAATTATATGAATACAAAATTAAAATATCAAATTTATTCGTTCGTGAATCATATATTTTCTGACGCAATTAGCTAGGAACTGCCTCTCAATATGCGGATCATCACGCGACGTGTGTGACACGATCGGGTCGTGCCACTCGTGTCATGTCAGCTCACACGCGCTATACGTGTCTCAATTTGCGCCTTGCCTTTCAGTGAAAGTTCGTTCAAGTCTCTGTCTCGTCTCGCTACCAGATGCCTCGTCTTTTCTCACTTAATTTAATATAATGAAAATAAATGTTATACCTACTAAATAATAATTAATAATAAATAAATTTTGAACGCTATATTTATTATACAAAAATATTTTAACAAGTACATAAATGTTTTTATTTTACAAACTGTAAATTTTATCTTTTAAATTACTCGATGACTGTTTGGGTAGTTGAAGAAATAGAATCAATATATCCATTCAAAAAAAAAAATTTTAAAGAAAGGTACGAACCCAACGTGGGTGGTCATCTTTTGTGGAAGACGGACATGTAAAGATGTGTGAGACACCAGCATAATATAGACACATATACTCAACCGAGATTAAGGTAACCCATAAATCTTAAAAAAATTATTCAAACTTAAAATATAAAATTCTAAGAGGATAAATATTTATGACAATCGATATAGTTAAAGTAAAAATGTGAAAAATCATACTTCGTTATTGAGCCTTTTTTAAATAAAATATTTCACAGGTGGTCGGTCACCTGAATTCGATATAATGTAAAATATATTGTTTTCTGTTTAAACCTTTTCTTATTTATCCAATAAAAAGAAGAAAATTTAACGAGACCAAAAGTAGACTGCACTGTATGTGATCTCAGTTTCGGCCATAATATTTTCCAAAATATCTCGTTTCGTCTCGCCTTTCTGAGACGAGAACGAGATGAATCGAGAAAAATCTCGTTCTCGTGTGAAGCCCTAGAAACTCCGATGTTTGCAAATATTAATACATTGAAGGTTGAGCATAACTGTTTTCACTTGCGGCAGATGAAGGAAAGAGAGTGGAAGAGGCTGGGCTGTGTTCAACTTTTAATCTTCATCGTTTATGGTAAGACATTTTTAAGTAAATCCTCCCTGAACCTGTTCATTCTGGTTGTTGGGCCTGTTTCTGAGGTTAATGGTTAATGAGTTTTTTTAAATCAAAAAAGAAATCAAGCACCAACTTGGATTGAAGCTCACTAAAAAGCTAGAATTTAAATTCTGAATGTTTTTTCCACTTTACTTGGCAAACTCGTGAGATACTGAATCACTTGCTATTGTGTAAATGTTCGTTCAGGTGGACGCAAATATATAAGAATTAGTAGAACCAGCAATGTCCAAAAATAATTAGGACAAGTGAAAGCTTGTGTCGCATTCTAAGGGTTCGGTACTACCTGCGAGGTTTCTTATAATCCATGTATATTTACAATATTTTTTCTTTTCTAGTTTCACTCCCAGAATCATCTCTATGATTTCGTTTTTGATTTTATATAAGTAATTACTGAGCCTTAGATCCCTATTTATCAGAAATTTAGTAGTGTTGAAGATTTTGTACATTTTTAAGTGTCTTTTAAACCATATATTTTAAAAATTAAATAAAATATTTGTATTTCAACAATGATATCAGACTTCCTTAATTAATATCGTTTTCCAAGTTATAAAAAATTATTATCTTTCTAATTTGCCTCTCAGAATTAATATTATGTTCTAGTTGTTTGGAAATTTTCTGCTCATTACTTTCGGACAGAAAGTAGGTATTGCATCATGTTGTGTATATTTTCCTTAATTTCTTTTATTCTATAACCATATGTGCCATATTTTTGTCTCAATTATAGGCTTAGAAGTTTCGCAGAAAATCAGACTTCTGTTTTGTATATTTTTCTTAATATATTTTAATTTTTATATTTTAAAATTAAAGGAATACGTATATAATAATTGTGTTCTTCATGATTAGCCCATGATGACGCATTTTAAGGAAACTCTTAATCCCCAATTAATATTAGGATTTTGACTTAGGCTTTCTTGTAAACGTTAAATGATGCCTTATGTAGCCTGATTTTGAGTTTGTTCAAATGTTTATGTTCTTAAATTCTTGATTTCAATAAATCTTTAAGATTATTATTTTTTTATCTCTACTACGAGTTTTTTGCAAATTTTCTTATCATTAACAGGCTTACATTTAATAAATCTAAATTTAATATTCTGAAAAGAAATTATTAAACGAAATAATACACATAGTTTATTTGTTAACACGTCTTCTAATATAAAACTATTTTCCCTAATTTCCCAAAAACTGTTACATCAAAAATTACTTCAAAGATCTAGATTTCTCAAGAAATTGGTTATCAAGCTATTATAACAGCTATTGCTGATAGGAAAACTTTGCAATTAACGACAAAATTCCATTAATGGATATGTATTTTTTATTACTTCGATTAATTAAAACGACGTAATAAATTTCGGAGTGGGTGTAAAATCTATTTTATAAAGAACTTTACCACTGTCGTAAATATTGTTTTGTTGTCTCAGTTTAGATTTATGATATGTGATATAAAATGTTACTTGCTTAAAATACATATTGTAATCATGTTAATTACTAATAAAACGATTACTCAATGAAAAAAGAATACATGAATACATAAAAGAATACATATTTCAAAAGGGTGTATTTTGAATAATGTCGGAATTAATATTTGAAGCTTTCGGGATATTGTATTGTTAGATGGAATTTAAAGTCAAATTGCAAAAGTTATTAGAAAATATATTTTTTACGTTTTACTGTAATTGAAGATATGTACACATCTGTATTGTTATTGGATACATGTTTTCTACAGATGTTGTTGACATACTGTGATGCATGTTAATCTCCAAAAGTGTGATACGAGTTTTTGGTAAGTCGTGGATTTAGTATTTGGATTGATAGTATGGTTATGCGTTTCTTCACCTGAATGAAAAAAGCGGCCCGATAATAGACTGACAGGCTTATGTCCCAGTCGGTTTATTATTCTAAACATTCAAACATTGGCTATCAGACATTTCTGCGGTAATCACAAATGTACAGAGTAGCAACTGTCTTTCCTCTTGGTATAGTTTCTGAACCTACCGAATCCAAGCGATGCGCATAATGTGAGAACAGATCTTCTGCAATTTATGAAATGCGATCAGCCAAAGATCGTAGAAAGGTGAAATGTTTCGAAAGCTGTTTTTTTATTTGTAATACTGGTGATTGATTTTGATTATGAGTTCCATGTTTGACCATATCACATTTCCCATATTCCGCTATATACAGGGCTTTCATTTCAACACTAGCCACCCAAAACCTTTAAAATATCTTTAAAATAAAAGAAAAAGACAAAAAGACACGCCATTATTTACAAGTGAAAATATTTTACAAGTATCCGTCACCCTGCAGTTCCAACCCCTAAGCGGGGGTGAATATCACTTTAATTACAAACGGGTATCATGTGATACCTCTTTTTAAAGGTCTCTTTTTGCCAATCATTTGACACATAATTTTTTTAAAACAGATTATTTTTTATAGAGTAATAACCTAGAAACCGTAAAACAATAAGAAATTTAAATTGTAATTGAAAAAAAAGTGAGTATAAATACCACGGTAAACAAGTGTGAAAAAATCCTTAAATGTTTTTGGGAAAATTTAATATTAGTAGTGGTTTCTTGTATACTGACCATCAAATTTCGTCAATGGTTTATTCTTTACAAGAAGATTTGAAATAATATTTATTTATAGGGTGTGCACGCAAAACTGCTCATGTTTTTCATCAGAGGCACCCCGATATATGGAAACTGGAAATGTTTGCAATAAAATTGTCAAGAATCGTAGAGAATTTACGCCACTTTGTCATAGATCCTCAAACATCAATACCAAAGTCTCCAGGTTAACAAATATTTCCGTCGCGTCGACTCCATGCATAAAACTTTACGCCTAAATAAATTCTTATCCTCCAAAATACAGTTTTTACAACAATTTGCTGAGGATGATTATGACACAAGGTTAGAATTCTGCTAATTAATGACCCAAAGGGCCAATGTAGAGCCAAATTTTATTAAAAATATTTGTATTTCTGACGAAGCAGGTTTTTGAATGCATTTTTCAATAAACATTATTGTGGAGACTAGGACAATACCAATCAATAAGTTTTTCTGGAAGAGCACAACCAACATCTCGGCAATAAAATTATTGGTCCTTTATTCGTGGAAAATAAATTAACTTGGGAATTGTATTTTGGACTTCTTAGAAAATGTGATCAATCCCGTTATAACCGAATCTTTAGAAAACCAAATAGATTACGATGAAACTTTGTTGCTAAACGATGTTTTTTTAAACCGGACGGAGCAACTCCACATTATGCTTTGCCTGTATGAAATTGGCTTAATGAGACATTTCCAGATAAATGAATTGGATTAAAGGGCGCTATAGAGTGGCCAGAAAGATCACTCGACTTTTTTCATGAGGACTTCTAAAAACTGTCGTGCATAAAACTCAACCTCACGATATTCATGAACTCAGACGTAGAATATTGGAGGAGTGTAAGCGGGTGACACTAGAGACGCTTCAAAAAGGAGAAATTCGAGCTGCGACTTAACCCTTGTCTTACCAACAATGACTGATATATTAATAATGTAAATACAATGTAAACAATAATAATTACTTTAATTTGAAAGCTTAAAATGGGATTACTAGGTAAAAAATAATCTGATTTTAAAAAATTATGTGTCAAAAGAGTGGCAAAAAGACCTTTAAATAGGGGTTTCACATTATACCCCTTTTTGTTTAGACTTGTAGAAGTCGCTTAGGGGTTGAAAATACAGGGTGACTGAGACATGTAAAATGTGTAAATGCAAATTCACGTGTTTTTTGTCCAACACTGGACAACAATAAAGTAAGGAAGAAAAACACAACATAAGTTTTTCCAAAGAATATAGAACAAGCAACAGACGAAATACAATAAATATTAGCCATATATTGTTTACAGAACTGGAACATCCAAGTTCCAGACGTATAATTCACCGACACAAAACCATAGAGTAGTTATCATAAGTCTAATTACAACAAAGAAATCCGTATGGGGTGACATTAGTGTAAACGACAATTTCGAAGAGAAGTCTGCAATTACCGTGAATGCATCCACTATAAGACTTGGCATACAATAGCAATAAATGGACGACATGCCAAAACCTGGCCATAACTAAACCGAAAAAGAGGTGCAGCTATTTATTTGAAGCCAAATACCTCATGAGTGGTTGGTCAATGCAAGTTTTATAATCTGTACCTGTTGAGTTTATTTTTATGACCAAAAGTTGTTAGTTTGTCCTACATTGAACACTCACACACTAGAATGGTATGCTGCAAATAATTTTTTTGGGTAAGATTTTTGGTCAATGCCTGGGTTATTAACATATAGACAAGTTGCAAGAGTGAGGCTACACCTGCATTGTCCTTCGCACTTCATACTTGATTGTATGAATTTTGTCAACAATGTCAATAGAACCATAAAATTATTAAATATTATTGCTTGTCAAATAAATTGTTATCTATGGTTGTATATATACGTAAGTTGCAAATTTTTAATTTGCATGACGTATTGTGAAGTACGCACGATATTTATTTGTTCCATTATTTATGCGTATCAATTTCGCACAACCAATTTCTCGGTTGTGCCTCGACAAACAATAAAAATCCTGCTATTTCAGCAGGACATTTAACTAAACGAAAACAATTCACTTGATAAATTGCCCCCAAGATTATTTTTAGCATATTAATATATCCTAATATAAGAGGCGACCTCTAATATTAAATCACCATTAATGACTCTGACCCGCTGTTTTTCAATTGAAAAGCTTGTTGGTGCACCATGAGCCTAAACTAAAACAAATTTAAAGCTCTGGATGATTTTCTAATCTTGAGTGTCAGAATAGCTGTACTCTACTTCTTGATAAAAATTATAATTGTGTTAATCCTATAAAATAAAAAATCTGGTACAGGTACATATTAGTAGTTTAATGGCGGTATATCTTCCTTATATAAGTATAATTTAAATTTTTCTAAAATATTTCTATTTATTTTACGATTTTCATGTTAGAATGCTCCGTTTTTAGGGCATATTTCATTTCATGTTTAATATTATCTATTTGTGCTTGAAAACCTTTCTTAATATTGTAGATACTTTTCTGTAAATTGTTATTCAAGTAACATGTTACGCTGATCCCATTCTACGTACCCAATAATTCTAATTCTAAGAATCACCAAGAAGCAGTTTTGTACCGTAACATGAAACCTTTATTTTAACACTCAACTCACGTTACAATACTTACGTTGTTATTATTAATAGCAGATACAATATATGCAAGTATATAGGGTGTCAATTTAAAAAGTTTCATTCAGGAAACAATAATGTTGTGGTAAAACTTTTTGAATACAAACGTTCTGTTCTTTATAAAATTATTGTGTTAAGATTGCCATTGAGAATGGAATTGAACTTATCATTCAGAAAACAATTAAATTCGGGCTTGTTTAAATTTATACTAATATAATAATGCTGAAGGGTTAGTTTGTTTGAACGTGCCAATCTCTGGAAATACCATTTGGATTCGAAAGCTCGTTTATTTAGGAAGGTACTAACGTAACCGGTAGATGGCGCGGTGGTCGAGAGATCCCTAATAGACTAATGATCGTGTAACTTATGAACGACCGGTTGAGGTTAAATTTACCCAATAAATTTGCTTTGTCGAGACGATGGTTCATACCTACGCTAGTACCCGCTAGATGATAAATATATATATCACTGTACGGATGTCAGTGATCGTATAGCTTCTGAACATTTGGTTCGTAGAGAAGAAGGTTTATAGCTTTATCAGTATCCGATAGGCTGCGATGTACAGATCTTAGTGACTATGTAAGTTTTAAAGGGCTTGACCGGTTGAATTCGTATTCACAACATTCTTTTGTTGAGACGATGTTTCATAACTATGGTAGAATCCTATAGAGTTTGCTCTACGGATGTCAGTGCTCGTATAGCTGTTGAACGGTTTCACATACTAAAGTCATATTCACACAATATATTTTTAGCCGAGACGATGGTTTATAGCTATACTAGGCTGCGATAGGTGACTCTATATCTTGGTGATTATGTAATTTTTCAACAGCTTGACTTATTGACGTCATATTCACTCAACGTATTTGATTTGTCGAGGCATTTGTACTTAGCTATGTTATGATCCGTTAGGTAGCGGTTGTTTTTTCATGGTCTGCAGGGCCATGGATAGACCAACGACCTCCGGGTGAAAGGCAGACAATTTTTATTTAAAGTTTAGCTTAAAGAAAATTACGGTAAATATAAACAAGGCACATTATCTTCCTTTATCTCCGAAATTACCTGAAAAGATTCAGAAAATAGGACATAAAATATCTCACTGAAAGTTTAAAGGATAAACTAAGCGAGAATACTAATAATAACATATTTTCTAGCGCATAATGTAAGAAAAATAAAATAAATAAAATAATGCTTTAAAAAAGTTTAAGGATAAAACATTTAAAAATATATAACCGACTTCCACCTATAACTAAAAGCTGAAAATAATTATAACAAAATACAACTCTAGCAAATAAACAACACATTCAATGTTGTTAGGTAACTACCCAGGAAGTAAAAAATGTAAATATTAAAAGGTGCTCATTCTGTACAAATTAATTACCTCCCAATCTAGTATACTTTTGAAGTCGGTGCCAAGCAAATCTAAAATCCTGCATTGCGTACTTATCTACTACTTCATCAAACTGTTGTTGTTGCTTGGTACCGATTTCAAAAATATGCTAGATTGGTAGGTAATTAATTTGTACAGAATGAGCACCTTTTAATGTTTACATTTTTTACTTCCTGGGTAGGTACTTAACAACATTGATTGTTATAATTATTTTCAGCTTTTTAGTTATAGGTGGAAGTCGGTTATATATTTTTTTATATTATCGCCCTGTGTAACATTAATTCCTCTCCACACTTTATGCAACTTCTTATGAGCTATAAAATAAATAATTTTTTAATCACACTGTATAAATATAATTCAACTCCAGCATCTATTTCAACCATCCTGTATATGATTTGTTTACGTCCACATCATATAACAGTTTTTTAATCACCCTATATAATTTTAATTCCACATTTTTTCCAACATTTTTATACTAGCAAACGTCCACTCCACCCTACATTCAACCATTCCTGCATATACGGCTGCCTATGGACCACTATCATTCTACTCCGTCCTATATTTCAATCATCATATAACTCCTTCTACCGCTTTACTTTGTGACTTTGTTTGCTATAACTAAACACCCTGTGTATAAGCGCAGCTAAATAGCAGTTTAGAGTTTGACATGTGTTGTCACTGAATTTTCTATTAGGCCAGGAGAATGTGACAACCAAAAGCACCGTCTTCGCAAAATTGAAGAAAAAATTCATTTAAATAATTATTTGCCTGGTTTACATACAAAACGAGCTTAGCACTCATTGATTTAAGAAGCCGAACATACTATGCTTTACTACCTATATGCTTAAGATGTACATAGAACATTTTCAAATTCGCCAATGAAAACTTCCAGTGCCTACAATTTCCGCACTTTTACGTTGGAATTAACATATTTATGAGGAAAATGTGCGTTATGTCATTTCGAGAGAGTTTTGGAATTTTCGACGATTTTCTGCAAAACTGCAAGTTGCACATTGCAGAAAAGTATATGAGATCACCTAGGGATCTTCTTTAATAGATTAAACGTTAAAAAACTATACACATCCATAAGGAGTTTTCGAAATAATCGACCAATATGTTAAGGATATTGGTGGATTTCCATGCACGCATGTGTTTATTCACAAATTTCATCACTTTACCAAGAGAACTCTTTTCCCAAATTTGAAGTTTCACCAATCCGGGTATATACTCTATTAAACAAGACCATATTCATTCAAAACGGTTCACCACAGGAGAAGAAATCAGGTAACATACATACAAAAAAAATACGCGACGAATTGATAACATCCTCCTTTTTGGAAGTTAAAAATGTACATAGAGATTTCCCCAAAGTTTACTGCAAAATCCAAATGTTGATTAACGTTTACTTAAATAGAAATAAAAAGTTTAGTTAAGATTTCATGATTTCATGCAATAAATTCTTAATTTGTTGACTGATATTAGTTCAGCAACTCTACATTTGCAACTGATTTTCTTGCACACAAACCCCATCTTTTAATCTTATTTTTACAATGAGATAAAGAAGTGGAACACTCAAGGTGAGAGGCCTTTTCGGCCATCAACTCAGCACATTTACTCCATTATACGAATGTTTAAATGTATAAATATCCACTAACTTTTAAGACTAATATTCTTTTTAGGGTTCCGTATATACAATATACGGATACCCTTATAATATCACTCAGGATTTCTGCCTCTGTCACATCACAGCCATTTTCTCCTAAACTACTGGACGGAAGAGGTTGACAATGTATAGTTTGGTGACACGGTCAGGAGTACATATCGTATTTGATTTTAGGGGTACTATATCGACCGTGATCTCCGAAACTACTGAGCCTAAAATTTTGAATCGTTGCCCGACAGGAAAATTAAGGAGAAACCATTAATGTTAATTTTGAGCAACTCATGTAATATATCATCTCATTCTGAGGAACACAAATATATATACTTTTATAAAACTACTGAGGCTAAAATTAAAATTATAGATTAAACAGCTTAATTTATATTATACCTCATAATATATGAAAGCTTACAGATATCGAAAATATACTGAATGAAAGTATTGAAAACATATTTATAGGTTCTGACCTCCCTCTAATTAATTACAGAATTAAATGGAAAATATAAAATCTAAATGTTATATATCAAATGAAAGGGCTCATGAAAACAAATATATTTTTTTCATATTTTTAAAATAAATTAATTAAAAGATATTAACGAAACCATAAGCTGGAAAATTTTGAAAAAAATATGTATATCACCTGAACTTTACTGGAACCCCTGGGGGGGGGCAAATTATAGAATTATGAGTTTCTAACCCATCATGATATATCAAATGGGGCTCTGACGAAAACAAATAATATTTTTCATATTTTTAAAATAAATTAATTAAAAGATATTAACAACAAAAAAATTAGTTTGTCACCTGAACTTTACTGGAAAATTAAGGAGAAACCCCTAATATTAAAATTATAGGAAACAACCCATCATGGAAAGGGCTCAAATGACGAAAACAAATATATTTTTTTCATATTTTTAAAATAAATTAATTAAAAGATATTAACAAAAATATAAAAAAAATTACCCACCCCCCCTATCTCCGAAACATATGGAAAATTTTGAAAAAACAATGGAGGTATAGCCCCTCACCTGAACTGTACTGGAAAAATAAGATTACACGGGTCATATAATATATCAAATCCCAGGGCTCATTATGACGAATAGGTACAAATATATTTTTTAATTTTTTTAAAATTAATATTTTAAAATATATTTAAAAAAATATTTAAAAAATTACCCATTCTCCCCGTTATTTCCCAAACTCTAAGACCTCATTTTTTTGTTTATAGGAAAAATATGAAAAAAAATACCTAATTATATTATTTGGCCTCCATAATAGAATTAAATGGAAAATAAATTACTAGAAAACCCCATAGTAATTCAAATTATACAATTAAATGGAAAATAAAGATTCAATTTTCAAACGCATCATGTAATATATTAGATAAAAGGCTTTATGTGAATTACAAATATATCATATTTTTAAATCATTTGTTTATATATTAAAAATATTAAACATCGACTTAATTCCCATTTTAGAAACTACACTAAAAATTTGAGAATAACACTTTGACCTATTTTGCCGTTTTTCTTCCAATCTACAGAGCCTCAAAACTCAGACAGTAGATATAAAAGGTATTTCTGAAAGTTTATTAGTAAAATAAAACTCTAATGTTACTTTTTGGGGGCCAAATAAGAAAATTAAATACATATGTATTGTGATAAAAATCAATCGAATCCTAAAGCAGATAAAATAAAAAGTCTATGTGTGGAAAATCAAAGTGTATATTTTTTATAAATTTAAAACGCTTCCTTTAAAAGATATAAGGGTAAATATAAGAAAATGCACTTATTCCCTGCTTGTCTGAAACTGGAATATTCGAATCTTGAAGGTGGTACGGAACCCTTAGTATGCGAGTCCAACTCGCACTTGACCAAATTATTTTTTTAATGTGATAGTGTTTAATTTAATTACTTTTTTATGGAACCTCGCCATTTGTGGACTCATAATTTTTGCAACCAATTATTTCATACATACAGACATATAAAAAATACTGGCCTGTTTATTTTGTACTATATATGTTCTTATAAATATCGCACCTGTTTTTGAGCAACTGATCATCCTCAATTATAACTTATAAATTATTTAAATTTAAATTAAAAGCTTAATTATATTAACCTAAAATTATGGCTTACAGTATCACTGAATGAGGAATTGATCCCAATTAAATGTATTCAAATTTTTTGTTGCTTAAAAATCGCTCAAATATCGAAAATATGTATATTTAAACAGAAATGTGAGCGAGGTCTGCAACAAAAAAATTAGTTTGTTAATTTAAGGAAACAGGATCAAATCTCAAGAACAATGTAGTTCAATAAAGATTAAACGAGAACAATAAGTGGACTGCCCCATATATAAAATGAAGTTTCTGAGAGTTTCTGATAAAATAAATGAAATTACTAAAGTTTAGACACAAATTCTTAGACCTTATTAATAGGAGACCTCAAGTAATTTAAGAAAGGAAGTAGTTAATAAAGTTAAGTTAATATAGAAATGATACCTAATATCTATTTTAATGTTCAGATTAATAATTAATTAAATATAATAGGGAATTATTTCATTTTCAAGTTTCACTACATGTGTAGGTGTAACTATACTAATAAACGCCTAAGAGATGTGGTGAGCTTGGTGACAATGGCAATGTCAGATTAGTTTCTAAAGAGTTAGAAAATCAATGTATTATTTGAAATAGAAATGTGTACAGAAAACTATGATCTCAAAACTAAAAGAAATCTATTTGTTGCTTGAGAGATAGAACAGGTAATGATGTGCAAAACAGACTATAAAGACAAAGTCGCCCATGCCAGTAATTCAAGATAATACAATCAACTGAATTTACTAATAAACCAATTGAAAAAATAGATATAAAATAAACACCCATAGAAGAACGGTATTGTATAAGATACATATCTGTACTGAAATATGAACAACAACTGGTTTAAAAAACTATTGGCAAAATCTAGGAATTATTTATTTTTAAATTAAAATTAAATAATTTTTTCACGTACTTGTAAAACAAATTGCTAATCAATGTAATTATAATTCACTATCACAGTTTTTACGTCATATTTGTTAATACAATACCGCGTTCTCTCATTATTTAATTTTGTAGTTATTATAATTATTACCAACCATCAGTGAAGCAAGTAATATCAATTTTAGTATTTTATTCAAACATTAATGATTATTAAAGGTTTGAGCACATATCTTTAGGTAGAAATCATGCCCGTTGTGTTTGTCCTAGTCAAACAAGCGTAGAGGCTTTAAATATCGCAAACTGATCAATATAGAAACATTTGTTTAATCAATTATAATAAAAGTGAGCAAATGCCAACCCTAGAAATTGGTTTTAGGTTTTTAAGATGGTCTTCTACAGCTGAACTTATATCAAAAGGCGAGTTAAAGTTACAGATGTTTATTTTAAAAAACTTTAGAATGCCCCCACCACTTTATTTTTAGAGACAGAAAAGAGTATTAAACCAACGAGATTCAATTTTGATATATTCAGAATAAAGCCTAAGGAACTACCAAAATGTTATTGAAATAAAGAAGGGTATGTTTATAAATAGTATGAACAATATTTGAATTATACACAACTGAACAGGCATTTCAGTCAATTGAATTGAAACAACGTTTCTAAGTAATTAAATAATATAAAATATGACTATAACAAACTTCAAAATATATTAAAATTGAGAAACCACTATGCATACATAATTACTTAGTTATAATTATTAATTTCTTTCCGCTATTTATAAATTTTCCTTATTCTAGTCTTTTACTTTTACCACATATTTGGACACATGTTGATAGCAGATTAAAATTTTAAAACTAATTTATCCTTATTTATTTTTAGCTAATTCAATTATTTTCCATTGAAATTTAATTGTTACATCATAATTATTACATTCTTAATTATCGCATGCTTTTTGAACATTTTCTTTTACACAAAGTACACTTTCATAGATTATACATCTTATTTATCTTAATGTAAAATATTTATTTTTAACATTGGTTTTAGAGAATTTTGATTCACTTGCCTCTATATTGTTAATAAGCAAAATCTTGATGCTATTAATGAGAAATTTATGATTATGGATTTGAACTTAAATTTTACATCTGTTCTTTTGTAGTGTGTTTTGTCAAGCTTATATGTCCAGAAATCTTGTGGATAAGTCGTCACGCTAAATTAGTTATAAAATCGAAGATCTATGCCAACAATGAACAAAAATGTTTCACGATAACACTGTACTGGACAGGTTTCTTATAGAGATTGAGAAATAAAATAACCAGTCAATTGTCCAATTGAATCATAATTTACATGTTTCCTTGTAAAACTATACCCTTATTCCAAAACTTCATGACTGTTTTTACCAGAAAATCGTTAATGAGTACCTATCTCAAACGTAATTATTCGCTGAAGTATCTTTAAATATTTACAAAGTTAGTTAAGAATATCGTTAGAAATTTATTGTTCATAGAAAGTCAGAAAATCATAAATGCTTAATGTCTTGTCATAATACAATTTACAGTTAAACTTTCAGTTTATGTGGACACGTCGGAATTTCGTTCTTGCAGGTATATTCAGTATAATTACCTTCAGCTAACACCTTGAGTTACTGTATGTAATTTATGAAGCAATTACCTTGCTAATTTACAATAAATGTTTTTATGGATTAAAACTTTATAGGATGAGTAACCTCTAGTTATCTTGTTTTATATTGCTCGCATTCTTTTACTTTATTATACCTTCCCATCAAAACATCCAAATTATCAAGCTACTTCATTCATTGTTTATATGACAAAGATCAATTCTCAAAAAACAAAATTGTTAACTACCCTATGCGTGTCTATTTTCTTTTCCTTTATTATTTTATGATTTTATTATATAGATGGTTTTTACAAATACAAAATCTTTTTTGACGTAATAGAACATGACTCAAATATATAATTTTCTTATTAAAGAATTTTGATTTTAGACTTGAACTAAAATATAAGGTTATTATAAAGGTTAAGGAATGTAGCCAACTCTATGTAGAAGTACAATTATCATGTAAAAAGTATCATAGTCTTTATATCTATAAAACTGAAATACAGCTAAAAACTGTATCGCAGGATACTAGATAACTTCTCTAGGAGAACAATCTTCGTTAATCAATAACAAGAAGAATAACATAAACGGTAAACTGTCTGAAAAAAATAAGAAATATATGGACCTAGAATTTTAAATGCAAATACACGAACCTGTTGGTATGTCAAGAACAAGAGTAGTTCCGGAAATTTTATTTAACAATTTCAAACAACTTTTAAGAACCGCCCCGGACCTTCACAAAGTTCATGGTCAACTCAATATACAACCATGACCTGACCTAGAAATGTCTCCCACACAGCCAAATCCTTCTGATTACTAGAAATACGCGTACTGTCTCTTAGAGGGAGTGCAAGTGTCATATATAAGTATGGTTGTATGGTTAAGACCTTGGAATAAACAAATATAGACTTTCTTGACAATGGTTTTTGTAACTATATAGCGTTTAACAAGTACATAGTTGTATGTTGGTAAGTAAAGAGCCAGCCAATGGCTAGAGTCAAGGTTGGGAATGAGCTAGGGGAGACAAAAAAAAAAAACAATCGGCGCTGGTTAAAGTAAATAAAAAAGTTAGATAAATTGAGGCTTTTATTTAGTTCAAATATTTAAAATAAGCGTGTTGTACCTAGTTTTTGTTTGAAAAAGAACAAACAACTTTATTGTGGCTAGAACATATAGAATGAAGAAAGTGGAATGCTTCCAGATAGATTCTACTTATATTATTGCGATTTTAGTTTTTATATATTAAAAAATAATATTCAATGGCCAAGTTTGTTGGGACTACATTGTTTGATTATTAAATTCCTATGGCCAGGTTCCAACACAATAATCAAGCCTACTCAATGATAAGTAAATATTGCGTTGACACTCGACAACTGAAAACCGGGAAGTAGGTCAAACCTAATTCAGATACAAACAAAATTAAAACACACAGTTTTTCCTGTTTTTTAATAACAAATAGCAATTTTGTTCAGTGTCTATGCATAATAAACATTTTTATTTGCTCGATTTATATATTATAAAGATATCATAATGTTTATCTGTATTTAGTGAAAGAATTGAATTGCAAGGAAAATCTTTAACTTGACTCTGCAGTAGACATTAAATTATATATTATTAAGTAAAAATAGCATATTTTTCCTGTCTTTACTATTTATATATTTCCGTTTTAAGATGTATTGAACCGCCTTATCATTACATTTTTGAATATGGCTACATTAAGGTACTCTAGTTGTACTAGATATTTCGAGTATGATGATTTTCAGTTCACTGGTGATGAGGTTTAAAGTTTCAATATTAGTGCACCATTCTCACATTTGGTCATTGATCCTTAGAAAATAGTTTTTATTTAATTGTTAATTTGTTAGCGTATTTATTTATATACAATGTTAACTACTATTTGTTTTTTTTATATTTAATACAATAGTTCCAATTCACCAATTCTAATTTACCACATGATTGAACACATAAGTAAATGTTTTCTTTGAAATTGATTGTCTTCTGATCAGTGTTTGGTATAGATTTTGGAAGTATAAATCAAAAATGTATTTCAAGCCAACGTCAGACATGACGTTTGTTCATGTTTCTGATTGTTTAGAGATATATATTTTTTGTGACATCACAAGGGGAAATTGGAAATTCGTTAGAAGATTGCACATGAAAACCTTAACTAATTTTACTAGCCAAACATACAAGTTAATATTTAACAGTGAACTGTTATCAACAAGCCAAAATATTGTTGCTAACAACAATAAATACTAAGAGAAAACTCAGAAATTAGTAATTTTCAAAAATATGCATTTAGTAAGGGTAGAACTCGAGTAGCAAATGAAGTGGGCTAATTTTACTATTTTAACCTTGTTTTTAGTACGATATAATTTTTATAGTTACTTTAATAAACTAGAATAATTAAAAACTTTAGAGGATTAATAGATTATATTCATTTTAACCTCGTTTTTGGTACATCGAGATATAATTTTTATAGTTACTTGTATAAACTAGAATAAGTAAAAACTTTAGAGGTTTAATAGATTATATCCATTTTAACCCCGTTTTTGGTGCATGGAGATATAATTTTTATAGTTACTTGTATAAACTGGAATAAGTAAACACTTTAGAGGTTTAATAGATTATATCCAGTTTTAACCTATGTGTTCGACAAATGTCGTCATATTCTTAACATCAATTAACATCACTAAAATAACAGCAATAATATACTCGTTTTAGCAAAGCACTGGGATTTTCCAAAGTTGCTAATTACTTTCACAAATCTAAAGACAAATAAATAATACCATATTTGCAGTAAGAGCAAAGTAATTTTTGATTAACAATTGTCGTAATTAAATTATCAATAAAACGATTATTTTGCCAAGTAAGTAATGTTTTCACATTCATCTGTAGATATTACCTCGTTGTAAAAACCTGGTAAATAAGTCATATATGTTTTTGAAATAAATTGTTTTATAATAAGGCCCTTTAGTGAAACCTAAAAACTCGTAACTTTCAGTTAGGATACAATTTGTTAATTACCACTTTGCATAATTGTCGTTTTTACCCACCCTCATCATCTGCCGAATAATTTATTAGGCAGTTTTTTAATGCCATGCTGCTTTATATTAATATAAATGGAAAATTGACTACAAAAACTAGTACTAAGAGACCACCCCGTTTTCAGGATACGAAATTAATTGATCAATTGTTGAATCCATACTTCTAATAATTAAATGCTAAAATGATTTTATTCAATTGGATTCAAATTAAATCCCTATTCACGCAAAACTGTCAAATAAATGTAAACCTCATAATGGGTTTTCCGTAACTACCTTTCATACTTTACTTCCTGAGGCGACCAGAAGAATAACAATTTTGTTAATTTGTTTCATTGATCCTGGTATAAGAATATGCTTGCCTCGTGCCTCAGGGAAGTGACCTTGCCCATGTGAGTCTTAAGGATTTTTTCAAATTTCGATAACGGGCGTCCCTAATCCAAATAATTTTCTTTACCAAATATCTCGCCCTATATACCACAACAAAACTCACCAACGCTGACAATGGAAACCAATATGTGTAGGGTGCACAGTTAATAAAAAATACAATATAAAAATAATACAGTGCCAAGAACCAACACCAACCAATATAGAAAAATGACAACCTTTTATACTAATATATCACACAAAGGCAACACTTTAATGTAATGCAATGGGAAAGTACAATTAAGAAATAAATAAAAAACAATAAGAATATGCAGGAAATTTGATTTATGGCGAAAGAAATGGAACAGACGGGGGACTTCTAGAATATCTAATAGTAGATGTACGAAATATGCTGCAGGAGCTATTCCAATTTCTTTAAAAAACAGCAAAGAAAATGAACATGGAGCAGTTCAAACCTATAGACAAAAAATAATGTGCCTCATATTTCACGCGAAAAAGTGTAACAGACGATCACATAGATTACATAGTCAGCTCTGCAGTGTACTGATCTACTAAAAAATGCGATATAAAAACAAGATGTCAGGGTAGAGCAGAACTAGTAAAAATTACAATGAGGATCTAGGCTTATGCCTAGATCCCCAAACAAAGAGAAAATATCAGCTACATAAGATCACTACTAGTTGCCTTATGTGAGTAATATCAAGCCGACATCCCATGTAGTGGTTCACAGTCATCAACAAAATTAAAATGTGCTAAACAATTAAGTATTTGCATGCAAAATCAAGTCATAATAATAACAAACAAATAAATGGTCCATTTGGAAAACAACCATACCTAAAAATATGAAAACAAATTGGCCCACCTTGAAACAACCAATAGGTAATACAATACAACCTAAGGCTACTGTAAAAACTACAATCACAACAGCATTTCCACGTTTAAAAGCCTTCTTGGACGTAACACCTGACAAAATAAAAAAAAAAGAAATTGAACAACATTGTATAATTACTCTTTATAGAAAGAACTTACAACAGACATCTTATAATACAAAATGAAAATGATCCTATAGATAATTATCGTACAGAATTTTGCAGGATAACTTATTAGAGCCAGCATCTTGTATAACAGCAGCTAAATTTCCTGCTGGTACGGCAATCCCATGCTCAAACACAAACAAACTATACAAAATAACATTCACCATGTTGATAAAATGTTAAAGATGTAAAATAAATTAAACCAAATCAGTGAACGTATTTACAATCATTGGGAAGTCAGTCGACAAGAGCTCTTTAATAACAAACAACTACCAAAGACAAAAAGTTTTTGTTTTACCTAGATCAAATTCTGATAGGGAAAACACATTTACGAATATATTGTCCCAAAAAAGTATTAGGTCACAAACTACCAAATGTATACTTGTTAGTAGTTACGAAGTTCAAATTTATAATCCAAAATTTACTGCTTCTAAAACTGCAAAATACTTATTAAATATTTGGTCAAGTGCGTTACTCGCATACGAAGGGTTCCGTAATAAGATTTAAATTATTAAATCTGTTATAATCAAATTATTTAATTGGAAATACAAATAAAATATATTTTTCAAAATTTAAATAGTATAGTTTCTAAAATGGGAATTAAGTCGATGTTTAATATCTTTGCTAAACAAATGATTTAAAAATATGCTATATTTGTAATTCAGATAATGAGTCTTTTATTTGATATTTTACATGATTCGTTTGAAAATTGAATTTTTATTTTCCATTTAATTGTATAATTTGTCCCTAAAATTACCATGGAGGTTTTCTAATAATTTTTCTTATAAATTTCAAGTGAGCCCCAGTACCCCTAATTATTTTGTCAAAATTTTAGGTAGTATGGTTTCGGAAATAAAGCGAGAAATGAGAATTTTTTATATCTTTATGTTAATATCTTGTAAACAATTAATTTTAAAAATATATATTTGTATTTCTCATAACGAGCCCCTTCATTTGATATATTTCATGACACGTTAAAAAAATATTTTTTATTTTCCGTTTATTTCTATAAATTGCCCCCCATTATTAATATTAAAGATTTCTTCGTATTTTTCCTGTAAATAAAAAAATTAGGTCTTATAGTTTGGGGACTAAAGGGGGGAATGGGTATTTTTTTAATATTTTTTTAATATATTTTAAAATATTTATTTAAAAAAAAATAAAAAAAATATATTGTATTAGTCATAATGAGCCCTGTGATTTGATATATTACATGATACGTTAGAAACAAGTTTATTTTTTATTTTCCATTTAAATCTATAATTTGCCCCCCAAAATGAATATTAGGGGTTTCTCCTAATTTTTCCAGTAAAGTTCAGGTGAGGCGCTATACCTATTTTTTTCAAAATTTTACAGCTTATGGTTTCGGAGATAAGGGGGGGAGGAATAGGTAAAATTTTTTATATTTTTGTTAATAACTTTTAATTAATTTATTTTAAAAATATGAAAAAAATATATTTGTTTTCGACATAATGAGCCCTTTTATTTGATATATAACATGATGGGTTAGAAATAATTTTAATTTTATATTTTCCATTTAATTCTATAATTTGCCCCCCAAAATAAATATTAGGGGTTTCTCCTTAATTTTCCAGTAAAGTTCAGGTGAGGGGCTATAACTCAATTTTTTTTCAAAATTTTCCAGCTTATGGTTTCGGAGATAAGGGGGGAGAATGGGTAAATTTTTTTATATTTTTGTTAATATCTTTTAATTTATTTATTTTAAAAATATTGAAAAAATATGTTTATTTTCGTCGTAATGAGTCCTTTCATCTGATATATAACATGATGGGTTAGAAACAATTTTAATTTTATATTTTCCATTTAATTCTGTATTTTTCCCCCCAAAATGAAAACTAGATGTTTCTCCTTATTTTTCCAGTAAACTTCAGGTCAGAACCTATGGAAGTATTTTTTTTTTCAAAACTTTACGTTTTATAGTTTCGGAGATAAGGGGGGGAATGGGTAAATTTTGGTATATTTTCTTTATTATCTTTTTAATTAATTTTTTTTAAATATGAAAAAAATATATTTGTGTTCCTCAGAATGAGACCTTTCATTTGATATATTACATGATGGGTTAGAAACAATTTTAATTTTATATTTTCCATTTAATTCTGTAATTTGCCCCCCAAAATGAAAAGTAGATGTTTCTCCTTATTTTTCCAGTAAACTTCAGGTCAGAACCTATAAAAGTATTTTTTTCAAAACTTTACGTTTTACAGTTTCGGAGATAAGGTGGGGGGAATGGGTAAATTTTGGTATATTTTCTTTAATATCTTTTTAATTGATTTTTATTTAAATATGAAAAAAATATATTTGTGTTCCTCAGAATGAGACCTTTCATTTGATATATTACATGATGCGTCTGAATTTTAAAAAATTTTATTTTTAAATTTTTATTTAATTCTATAATTTGCCCCCCAAAATTAATATTAATGGTTTCTCCTTATTTTTCCTGTAAAGTTCGGGCAACGTTCTATATTTTCTATTTTTTTCAAAATTTTAGGTTCAGTAGTTTCGGAGATCAGGGGGGGGGAACGGTCGATTTTTTTAGTTTTTCCCCCCAGAAGTACCCCTTAAATCAAAATTTCTTCTTTTGCGATATGTGCTCCTGATCAAGTCACCAAACTATACCTTCATACCAAATTTCAACCTCTTCCGTCCAGTAGTTTAGGAGAAAATTGCTGTGATGTGACAGAGGCAGAAATCCTGAGTGATATTATAAGGGTATCCGTATACTGTATATACGGAACCCTAAAAATAATAAAATGATGAAATGCCTTCAGTTGAATTCGATTTTTATCGTTGTAATCCTCTGCTGTTATAAATATGTGTTTGTCTTTGTGCTAATCTTTGTACGCAGGATTTTGGGAAACCTAGTTATTTGAGGCATACCCCGTACCCGGAGCATTGCCACTTATGTAGATTGTGATGAAAATGCTGATTACAAAATTTCTGCATTGTTTTTATTAAGATGAATAATAAATTGGTTATGAATTTTAATGGCACATATTTATATGACTCAATATAATGACGATTATTTCTCAACATATTCTAAAACCGCAATTTACGTAAATATTGTCTTTGGTTACTACTACGTCTTACAGTAGCTAATATAGTTATAGTCAAGTAAATAAGAAAAAGCAAGGAGGATTATTTTAAATAAGTAACTTTTTATAAATATTCGTTTTAGCTTTATGAAACGATTTTCTGCATTTTAAATCCTTACTGAGGTTTTCTATCCTAACTTCTTTTTTATAGCAGATATGTATTTGAAAGTTGTTATGAACCAAACTGTAGTAGAGGCAATTTCTTAAATAGTCCGTATTACTGGTTGGCTATTCCAGAAACTTTTCCTCAGAGATGGTTATACATATATGGGTGAGCCCTTTGGAAATAAGGAAACAGGAACACTAATATACAAATCAAAGTTAATTAACTACAACCGTAATTTTCACAATTTTCCGTTTTTCAACACTGTTCAACGCGTTTCGATATACAGGGATTCTATTTCAAAATTAGCCACCCATACTAACATTTAAAATACCTTTAAAACAAAAAGTAAACGTTAATTTATATTTACAGGGGGAAACATTTTAGACGTATCGGTCACCCTGCAGTGTCAACCCCGAAACGGGCGTGAATATCACTTCTTCACCTTTAAATAGAAAAGGGCACTATGTGATACCAATGATGCCAATCTTTGACACATCATTTTTTTAAAAAGATATTTTTTTACAGAGACTCCTAAAACCCCTATATACTAATTTTAGCGTATATCGTTTGATTTTAAAAAATTTCATTCGCCATCTTGGATCCGCCATTTTGAATTTTACAAATCTGACCTCGTATTCGTAAAGAGAGACCCTAAAGACCCCCCTATACCAATTTTAGTGTAATTGGCCTGAATTTTGAAGAAATTATTTTTTTGCGATTTCTAGGTCGTTACTCTGTAAAAAAATAATCTGATTTTAAAAAATGATGTGTCAAAAGAGACTTTTCAAAAGATCCTCCTTTGAATTTAAAATTGTGGAAGTGACATTCACCCCCGTTTAGGGGTTGAAACTGCAGAGAACCGATACCTTTGTCCCCAAGTGTTAATAAAGTGTATGACGGTGAATATAAATTAACGTTTTTTTTTATTTATATATTTTTCTCACGAAACTAAACTAACTGGGTATTTAAGGAGTCATATTTATACTCAACCAGTGGTATAATTAATATGTACTTAATTGTGAGAAGGATTATTGAAATGAGGGTTTAACATAAACTAGCTAAGGAAAATGATTTATTTCCATCTGGGCGTTTAATAATTTACCCGAAATTTTAAACTTATTAAACTCTAATGATAAAAAGCGATTTTCTCTCACAAGATGTTCGGCTTAATTAGAATCTAATTTTTGATTAATGAAGGAATTATGGTGCTCACAGATGCGTTTTTATATGCTCTCCCGCTTTACCGACAGAGACTTTAGGACATGAGCCATATGACAATTTATAAACTTTATTTCTGAGATGGATTTTCGATTTTTATTTTTGATTAATTTTCGGAGGTTATTATTTGTTTTAAAAGCAATGTTAATATTCTGTTCTTAAAAATGTTGTTATTCCTGATTTGCCAAAATAAGTTATACTATTATTTGAATACTTAGTGGTTTTGGTGTCTAGATAAACTTCTCTTAATCCCGTTGTGCGTTTTGAATTTCTAAGAATTTTTCCTATTAATTCAGTTTCAAACCAGTTATTTATTGCTATCTGCTTGATTATATTTAATTATTTCTGATAATTATCTTTTCATTGTTTTGTGGAAAGTAATCTATGACTCATGTAAGCGGAAAGTTTTTGTTGAAAGGGATGTACAGAAGTTACGATGGATCATTAGATGGCTTGTGAAATATCGAAAAGTAGTTTTTTATTTACTTTGTTAACTGTTAGATCTAAAAAATTTATTTTATCATTCTGTTCAAATTCTAGGTAAATTAATATTTATAAAGTTGAGTAATAATTTTCGTTATCAAGTTGTCCCCACGAAACAAGCTAAAAATATCATCTACATGTCTATGTCCATACCAATAAGTAGACTTTTTAGCCAGTACGTTTTGATGAATTTTGTTGTCAATTTTAGCTTTGAAGATTTTTGCGATTTGGGAGGTTATAATCCCATAATCAATACGTCGTGGCTTGTGTGAAAAAACTATATTGAATTGAAAATAATTTTGTTCAAGGCAGGTTTCTAATGCTGTTAATATATTTGTTTTTATTATCCGGCAAATATTGTTCTTATCTTATGTCGGAAACCATTGTTATAGTATCTGATGAAGGTATACTGGGGTATACATTTTTGATGTCAAAAGAAATCAATTTGGGATTAGACGGTCGACTTGTATTTTATAATTTCTCTACAAGTTCTAATGAATTTTTGACGCTCAATTTTATTTAGTAATATTTATTAAAACATTTGAAATTTTAAAAGTTGGAGCTGTCATATGGGCCGATATGTAATTTTGTTTATGAAGTTTAATTAATTTCACCGACTATCTATGAGGAGTTTAGAAAATCACGAATGAACGAATATATAATATAATTATAAATATAAGTAAATACATTACGGTATTACATTTGAGACCACAACTTAAGTATTTCACTTCGCCTAATTATATTTACTTGTTTATTCAGATGACGTCATCAATATAACATAGTTTAAGATGAGTATACGATAGTTAAAAAACTTTGAAATACAAAAATGACACAATTAGCAACATTTATTTTTGGTAGAGTTTTGTTTACACGGAATGAATATTACTCGTGGACTGTTTGAAAGACAATATATTTCAAAATGCTTTTACAAATAAGAATGACACTAATATTAGTTGTTATTTCTTGACTTAAAAAGATCATCATTCTCACTAGATTATTACTTCTAATATTGTTTTATTTTGCATTGTTGTATAAATGTAAATGGATTAATATAATGAAAGAGTTGATTTCTGGGCTACTTCCCTGACCTAGGTAAAGCATACTGCCATTTTCTTGTCTACTCATTAGGGTTTTCTTTCCTCAGATTTTTTTCTGCAACAGAAGTGTTCAAAAACTTCAAAAGGACAACAAAGTTTAGTTAGGTAATTTCGAAATAGTGCCCGGATTACTGGTTCTCGGCACAGAAATTCTTTCCCACATTACCACAGAGAAAGAGAAGTTTGTGTACAATATTGTTTGTGATTGTGCCTATACGTATCCAAGTGAAACTTCAAGTACTTTAGAAGTAAGAAAAAAGGAACACCGATATAACATTTTTAGAAGACATGTGGCCAACTATGTATTAACCAGCTCCGGCAGCCGTAGGATAGATGGGGATAAAACAAAGATCTTATTGAAAGTGTAAAAGTCAGTATGATCAAAGAACATCTACTTCAAAATAAATATCCCCAAGGCTTTATAAATAAAACTATAAATCAGATACAAAGAATCTTGCAACAAAAAATCAACACAAATAACCAACACATCACTAATACCAACCAAACACAAGACAACCAAATTATGAACATAATTCCATATGTCAAAGGCGCATCGGAAAAAATTAAGCGGTTAGGAAATAAATACTGTGTTAAAACTGATTTTAAAACTCTGTCATCACACAAACCAAACCATTTAACGCAACTCAGAATTCCAAAAAATGTGTGAACAGTGTTTTATGTGACTGTGGCCTTTCTTATACTGGTGAAACTTCAAGACCTTTAGAAGTAAGACATGTGGACAAATCAAATTTGGTCAATCATGTACTAACCAGCACCGGCAGTCAGAGCATATGCTGGGATAAAACAAGCATTCAAAAACCAGAAATTTTAAGGAAGCAGCATCCTGGTAAGCAACGCGGAAATCGTTCAATTGACCTGAAATTGGGATGGAGAAATCGATTACTAAAAGAGCGGTACCTACTCATAGTATAAAGTGATCACCAACCGCTAAATTGTCGCTATCAAAATTTTTTGATGAAACTATAAAAGTTGTGTCAAATACAGATAAATATCACATAATGTACAGATCACTATTTATAAACAGGAATATTGGTTGCTCATATTACAGATATCCCTTTGTTTTAGAATATTTGTGAGGAAGAATTTTTGTACAAACAACCAATTATCAAGGTAAATTTTCGAAATTACCTCACTACACATTATTTCCCATTTACCTTTTTTCAACATTCGTTTGTTGCAGGAAACATCTGAGCAGAGAAAATCCTATTGAACAGGGAACATAATCAAAGACCTCCCCAGCCGTCTTTTCGAAATTAAATACTGCTATGCTTACATTTTTAACGTTTTGTGATATTGATAGTATGGGTAATATCTTTGTAGTAGGTATTTTAAGAAAAAGGGAAGCAAGCTTACTGCGATTCATCAGGACTTGAAATCAATGGAGAACGTGACAGTGGATGAAAATCGTGATGACTAACGGCAGGGTAAAAAATGTATTTAATGCCTGGAGACCGACGTGATTGAATTAAACAGATTATTGGGGACAAGGCTCTCACACTCACCGCCTCGTATCAGACACAGAATTTTGCGGTTTGAGGATGATCTGCCACCCGAACATAGGCGCTGAGAGCCGCTGGACTGATTTCATTTTCCGGCGGTACGATGGTAGCTCGAGCGATTTCTCATGTTTAAACCATAGGTATAAAATGCATAAATCGATATTTCAATCAGTGAGGAAAAAGCCGGATAAAAGTTCTAAACGAAACAATACTTGCTTAAATGGATGGTGAATATGCAAATTTCCCGTTAAAATATTAACATTATGATTGCACTAGTAACTTCCGTAAGCTACGGCAGCCAAATGTTGGTGGGTGTGTGTGTTTTTTTTTTATCCAGGGGGGAAATACATTCCGCTGTCTTCTTGCGGGATCCCGATGTAATGACTAGGGTAAATCGTTGCTTGAAACCAATATACCGACCCGCTAAAACCCTAACCTCTTTCTCCTACAACCATGGCCCCTGCGGCATTATTCTACTTCGAAGGGTGGTTCATTGCATGTTTACCCCATTGAAAGCTCTAAAGTACCCCAGTATTGCGGAGTTCTTTGAGGATAGTCTCCGCGTTCTTACCAAGCCAGGCTGGCCCTTCAGCGGCTTCTATTTGTTCTGGAACGATATTAGTCTCCAGAATTCTCTCCACTTGACGTTGATCCTGAAACCGGGGGCAGGAGAAGAACACGTTGCGTCCTCTATCAAGCCGTGTGGGCAGTTTGGGGAGTTTGCCCTCCTGAACCTGGAGGTATGCACCCATGTCCAAATAGTGATGTAGAACCCAACCTCCCCATGCTGGCGGTTGACCCAACGACTGATGTTAGGTATCAATCGATATGTCCACCTTCCTTTAGTAGAGCGTCCCACTCTTCTGTTGCCCTATGTCTTTCAGGTTTCCTGTCGGTTGGTCCTATTTTGATAAAGCCGTCCCCTTTCTGCAGCCAGGATGATGGTAGGGTAGAGGCAATCCCTCACCGCCTGTAAGACCTGCGGTAGGATGATGCCACTCGACTGAGAGCTAACATTTTCCGGCGGTAGATGGTGGCTCGAGTTTCTCCCATACCGTGCCCCGTACAACAAAACAGAAGTAGTTACGGCCAGTCTTTTCTTATCTGCTAGGGCTGCTTCGGCAATTCTAGATAATGCCCCCTCAGCTGCTTTCTTGCTGGCCGCGATTATGTCCGAAGTTGAGCTGCGAGCACCCCAAATCTGATGAAGGGCTGCGACTGTATGTAGGTGTCTATTTTGAATTTTCCCTTGTGGCTAACAAGAAGTGTTTCGGTCTTTTGTTCTGCTAAACTCAAGCGCTGCGAATCCAATGAGTGGCTAAGGTGAGAAGGTGTTTGTATCTCCTCTATGTGCTTGCGCACTATGATCAATGCCACATCATCGGCGAATGCCACTAGCCTGACGCCCTCAGGCAGACCGAGCAGGAGCAGGTCGTTGTACATTACGTTCCATAAGAGGGGGCCAAGAACAGAGCCCTGAGGTACACCTCCTGTGATCTTATAGTCTACTTGCCCATTTTCAGTTTGGGGAGCAGGAGAAGAACACGTACAATAAGATGCGGTCCTTGAAATACGCTGAAACCATTCTCCGCAAGTACTGAGGAACTTCCATCCTGGAAATGTGTGGTGTGTGTGTGTGTGTGTGTGTGTGTGTGTGTGTGTGTGGGTGTGTGTTCTAGGGTAAGGGTTAGGATAAGGAATTTTTATTAAAAAGTTATTAGTACTCTTCGTTTAACCCCGATTACCGCGAAAGTCACTTATAAAGTGATATAAAGGTTCATGAAGTAATTTATATCCTTTAGATTTAGTGATAAAGGAGGTCTAAGCCAGCCCCGCCCTTTAAATATAGTTCTTTATATTACCATATACTGTATCCATTGGAGTCTGGTCGTTAAAGTCGAAAAGACCAGCACCATTAGCCATAGAATTAAAAAAGGGGTAGATAATTCTGTTTGTAGAAGAAGAATAAGAAGAAGATTGTACTGATCACTAAACTTTTATATTTGAATTTTTTAAAATTACATTGAATTGGTACTGTAATATATGAACCCAATCATAATACTTACTTATATTTCTGAATTAAGTGGTTCGAAAGGTCTCCATAAATAAAAAACCAATCATATCTAAGTGACAGATGCCATTTAAATACGGGGGTACTTAAAACTCAGTTCTTCGTACTTAACTCCGTATTTAAATACGGAACATGACTAGCTCAACTGAAGCCATCTTGCTTTTGTTTTTATCACTGTATAAAAAATAAGCTTACGGTTATAAATGTCAAGGTGCAATAGGTCATAAGGAAATAAAACGCTAAATAATTTATATTTAATTAAGGGCCGATTTCAGGTAAATAAAAACGAAAACTTTTACACTAAAGTCCACGCTTTGTTCCATTAATTTTTCTGCAAAGCTGTATATTTTAGGTAGTGGAAAAATATATTGATCTAACCTGATAAACAATACAATTTAAAATATTCAAATTGAATCCAGTGAGGATTCATTGAACGGCAAACTTAATAACTTTTGTTTCAATTTTATGGAAAGCGATAATTGCTAGGATTTACAAAATTATATGGTACTCCTTAGAAATATTACTTAACAGATTACAGTTTAAGTTATCGAAATTAAGTCATTTTAGAGTAGTAGTATACATAAAGGAGGAGTCCGAGAAACTGCTACGTTTTGTAAAGCAGGTTAAAAACTCAGGGGGTGTAGTTCAAGCGATATTGAATCAGAAAATGGCTAAAAAAATTTAACACTCAAAAAATGTATACTAGCATCTCTTCAAATTTCGGCACTATTATATGTTTTTACAATTTATAGTAAGTTTCATGTTTCATTTAAAAATATCTGATAATTTTTACAAAAAAAAGTAAGTAGTCATTTCTTTTGTGTAATTCAACTTGTCAAATGCGTAGGTACTAAGGCTTTTTGTTGTTGTTGGTAAATTTATTTCCGACATGAGAATTTAAACTTCCACGAACGACACTGAAAGAAAACCAATTAAAAAATTATTTTACAATGGACATATCGTGTTTTATGTGAGAATTGTTTATAACAGTGTTAATGTGAACAACAATTACTGTTGCTCTTAGATGACAAATTTCAAGTGTTAACAATAATCGTCACGATGTAAATGTTTCAAACTATTAACTATTGTGAGAATGCTTATACTCAACTAGTTATCCTGATTGGATACGAAGAATCGTCAATTTTCACCTATTTCGAACAGAACACTCAAAAAGTTTTTTTATTCACTACTATCGAATTTCTTTTCAATTTAATATGATTAAATTCACTTAAGAACTTCAGCACGAGGTTATATAAAAATTATGTATATATCAGTATTTTTAATGAATGTACACATCAAAAATTCTGTGGAATTCTCCGGCATGTTATGAACTTTTTAGATCACCACAGTTTTCGATACACTTTCTCTGCGTAAACGTCTACTTTTTACTTCACTATAACGTTTTCCTATAGTTTATTGGTTGCAATTTTATTTTCAGTTTTCTGTAAAATAAAGAATTGCTTTCTTCTGAAGTTCAATCATTTTCGGTTTTGCATATTTCAAACTCTCGCTTCGAGTTATAGGGAGTTCATTCTCAGCCTTTGTAGTTTCACCTTTTGTGCTAGAAACTTTAAAACAGATCTTAGCCAGGAATTTTATTTCTCTATTATTCAAAGATGTTTAGCTACAATTGGTGAATCACCTGCCCCTTCGTTGCCCACTTCAACGATTTTATAAACAATCTGCTTCTGCTCAACACCACGTTTCTCATTTCTTGAAAATAAACTTGTAATAAGTAGAGAGCTAGAGTTCATTAAGTGAGTGCTGACGTTAAAGCAGGTTCGAAGGGTGGCTATTAAGAGTGGAAGTAGGGAGTGCCCGAACGGTTTACCGCCGTATAATGTCTTTTGCACTGCAGCATTATTGACCCCATCTTGAGCTACTTCTGATCGCTGAGACATCAACCTCAATTTGATGTTGAGCGACATGGAAACCGAAAAGTAGGCGTTATGGTATCGGGTGCTATTGCACATGGATGTAAGTCTCCTTTAGTCTTTGTTTGAGGCAACATGTGAGCGTAACATTATCTTCACGAAGTAGTGGAGCCATATGCACTCCCTTACCTAAATCGACTCACGGATCCCATATTTCAACAAGATAATGCTCGACCTCATGTTGCTCAAGTTAGTTTAAACTTTTTTGAACAGACCTATGCTGATCTGTTGCCATGACCGCCCAGATCCCCCGATTTTCCCCCCATAGAACAGTTTTGAGATATTGTAGATAAAAGGCTCAGAAATTTATCCTAGCTCAAACAGACATTGGAGGTAGCTTGGGATAGTATTCCTCAAAAAGAGGAATGTTGGGGAGTGTATTGATAAACGCGACGAAAAAACACATTATTAACAAACTTTTAAAAAAATATAAACTCCTTGGTATTTTTATTCAAATTTTAATCATTTAGGTACTCCTTACTATATCATCTATGTTTTATCGAAACAGTATAAAATTTAAACATCTCCTGGATGTTGCGATTATTAATTTCAATTATTATTCAAAAGCATTAATGAAAAAATATTTACTTTATAATATGAAGCTAGTCAGCATACAAATTTAATGCCAAGTAACGTTGCCCTTTTTTCTGGTGTTCTTTCTGACTTTTGACGTATCAACTCAAGTCAGAAAGAAGTCTAGTCTCTAATTTAATATATCGCAAGAGAGAACTGGATTGTAAATCAAACGAATAACGAATTTAGTACAGGTATTGTATATTAATTGGATGTTATATTTGTTTATTTCCTAAAATCAATTGATTTGCTATAAAAGAATAGAACTGTGTTGTATGGGTATGGATATTTCAAAATCACGCAAGTATACTGTCGGTCGGAAAAATAACAACAAACTGCCCGCTCCATGTTTTCAAGATTAATTCATAGATGATTAAAACATAAAGTTTAACTCCAACTGAGCATTGGACAGCACAATTCAACATATCAATAACCATTTCTCTTGACTGTTCTTGGTGATATCGTCTGATATGGCTTTAAAGAAAACGTTTTGTACTTTTTTAAATAATGGACAGTTGAAAACAAATAAGAATGATTGACTACGCCAGACTGTTTGTTGTTGAGTAGACATCTTATGTCTACTAATCTGCCTACACTCATTGCCCCTGACACACTTTGTCTCCATTACAAACTTCCACTACTTCCCTTTCAGAAAAAAAGATTTGAGAAAAAATCTCAAGGAACGGATTCATTAGCTGACAAGAATATGGCAAAGAACTAATTTGAATATATCCTCAAAATAGTTCAACATAATTATTGTAATTATTACGGTTGGTATCATTCCAACATATTTATATTCAATGTTGTAGAACTTAGATTGTTTCAGGATTTTTTTATATTCTCATTTTATTTTAATTACTCATAGTGATACTAGAATGAGTTAAATACGTGGGTCTGTTCGGAGGTTATTTGTTTTATTTTGCATATCTCATTTTGGCTCGTAGCAATTTTAGGTTCATTTGCTTTAATGTGTTTGGTACAAATTTCTATATATTTTCATCGACTTTTGTTGGAGACACATTATATGCGATGCCAACACGGCGTCTGGAGTCAACCTATGACATTTTAAAATGACACACCATCATTTAACAGTAAATAAGCTTTCGAGTCATCAAAACAGCGCCTATTGGCATCGAGACATAAACTAGAAAATTGGCATTAAAACAATAAACACAACACGTTTTATATCTATAACGTCGGAATCTGTCGTCAAACACAATGGAAATTGTTAGTTTTCAGTCTTGCGTTTAACATACCCATAAACAAGTATGCCGATAAATAGTTTCATGTTGTTTGTTATATAATTCAGTCTTGACATACAGCGTGGAACAGCCAAATGGAATAAATTCGATAACGAATAAAGGAGGGCGTGTTGGGAAAAACGCCTGGACACATCGATTTGTATTTTTGAATGCCCAATACCAAGTTTTTTATGTTAAATACAAGCCCCTGTCTATTATTTATTTTTGGATTCTCCAGAATATTCTATATATTCTGTAGTTCATGTACAATGTCCTACACCTATCTTCAACTGTTTCGGAAATAGTAAGTGTTTTCAGATTTATTACAAAAATTAACAATGAAAAAAGAAAATTGAAAATAGATCGGAATTAAGGCTAAATAAATGTCAGTTAATCAACATTAAAATGGGGGTTCTCATATCTTTATAACTCCTCAATTTTATACTGTAAGCATTACACCTTTGGAACAGTATTCGAGGTTTTTCAGCAAATATGAATTTTGCTCAAAACTGAAGTACTTTTATTTTTGATAATATTTAAAATTGTCAACAAACAGAAAGAGTTTACAAACTCCATCTAATTATGCCATATCATTATAAATTGTATAATAAATATTCATTCACTCTTTTCAATTGTATACTAGGTTTAACAAAAATGCCAATTTTGCTTATTTTATATTATAATATCTAACAATATTATCAAAGTTTGTTAGTATTAAAAACTCCATCCAGTTATGCTATATCACTAAAGAATGTATAATGAATATATTTTTTAACGAAATAACTGATTTATTATAAAATGTCATGGCGGGAAGACTATTAAATGAATGGAATTGGAATTAATCAATATGTCTGATCATTAACAGACCTAAAAAAGTTAATGTGAAAATAATTTGAGAAGTGCATTTATAAGTTGTATTTTGCAGTTTTGTTGTTCAACTTAGTACCGGAAAAAGTATTTAATTGTTGCATCTGATAGACTAAAGTTATCTTCAAAAAAGGCAAATACTTCTCCAGATTGATGTCACATGTACTTAAAATATTTTTGCGAATAATAAAAACACGAATACATAATACACAGTTCGGATTTTAGAAGCGAATAAGTAACATTAATGTCAAAGCTTTTTTCCTTTTTTCATATATTATCGAAATGCATTAGACTGTGTAAAGCTGCATAAAATGATGGAAATTCTGAAAGAAGCCGAAATAGACCAATTTATACTGGCATGAAACTATCGAACTAAGAATTGATCAAGCGGCTTCGGATACTCTATTAATTAAGAAGTGAGGTAAGGTTGCATGCTTTCTTCACTCACCTTTAACATATATTCAGAAGCCATTTCAGAGAAGCGTTATGCACAATCAACGGAGACGACACAGTGTATGTATGGCAGGTAGAATGGCTTATTGTTTTCTATATTGTACGTTATTTATCCGTATTTGAAAACGTTTGAACCCCAAGTCAGGAGTTGTTATCAATCGCTGTTATTCCAGGAGAGTATGAACAGGCAAAAATATATGTAGAGCGTAAAACCGATTTTTGCAAAAGAGGTTTGTGGATTTACCAACAAGATCTTGGATCTTTAGGTAACTAAAAAAAATCTTTCAAAATGTCTTAATGTAAAATTACTACTGGACATCGATTTACATAAAATACTATAATGACAACAAAACTAATTAACAGCATATGCTTTCATTTGTATAAAAGGAAATCGTTTCTTACTTATTTTTTCTCTAAAGTTGAAGTATCGTTCTTATCATCGTGATTTAATGTGCGTATCTAAAACACCACGTTATTATTCTTTTTTCTTCTACTTTCTTTAAGCAAGCACATTCTTTGAAAATGTTATGATAATCTTCTTTGTACATTCAGTATTATGTAATAATAAAAATAGTAAACCGATTATCAAAGGTTACATTCCGATTGCTCTCTGAAATGCAATTACATTAGATGTAAGAAAAAACAACAACAAAACAACTATTGCTGATTCAATCAAGAACATTATCAAGTATTCTTATATGAGTCTGGTTAATAGAGTATGCTTATGCTTATGTTAAGAGGAATAGGTCACTATCTATTATTATTACGTACACAACATGAAAATGCTTCATTGAAGCCCGTAGCCAGCGGGGGGTCTAGGGGTTCACCCCCCCCCCCGAAATTTTGGAATGTTTGGTTTCAAGATTCAATTTTATCCAATACATCATGTTTTTCACAGAATATATTTTATATTTATGTAATTTTATATATTCTTGAAATACATGAACAAACATATGCATTTTGCAGTCCTAATCAGCCCATCACCAATCAAAAAAATTATCCACCCCCCTGAAAACCCCCTCCCCCGAAAATTTCCTGGCTACGGCCTTGGCTTCATTTACTAGGACCCTCGACTGGTTTTGTTTCTAGGTTTTGACTTGATATTGACGGAATCGTCAAGAGATGTTACTTTCAGTTGATTACATTTTATACCACATTATTTCAAATTTTATTTTTACTGAAGGGAATTATTACCAAGCTAGAATTACCTAATAGAAATATTTTTGTTAAAAAGTATATTAAATGAAACATCAGTAAACACAAAATATAAAATTTTGCAATGGAACTATGTTCTTTTCTTGTTTTAAAAATGTTTTTATTATTATTATGTATATAAGGCAGTTTACAGTAGGTTCCTATTCATTGTAAACATTTTATTAGTCCGTTTAATTTTCTGCGCAGTTTAGGTAATCTTTAGGGTAATGGTATAGGATTAATTTGATGATTATAATCAAATAAACCGCCTCAACAATAATTATTGTCATTTTTTACTCAATATTCATTTAAATCCTTTGCAGACATTTTTCCCCACCGCTGTTCTGGGTGAAAGAAGTCTTTACAACAGGAGGACGCAGCATCGATTTCAAATTTATTTGACAAACACAAGAAATTGTCAATTTCAAGGATAATTCAATCAAGAACTTCAGTGTCCACAACTGATAAGGATAAGAAAAGGCAATAAATAATCCGGTCAAGTTTACAAAATTGCCTTTACCCTTTGTCTCCCTTATTTCAAATACACCTCCATTATGGAAAAGAGGTGAGCAGAGAAAATCCTAATGTACAGGCAGATTATTGACATACCATTCTGAACATCAGTGACCTCAATGTGAGTACGAATTTATTATCTCCAGTTTTAATTTTGGCCAGTAAAGTTTCTGTAGCCACAGAAATCTGAGCTTTATAACAATATTACCAATCTCGCTGGCTAGTAATATGAGCATATTATTAGAATTTCTATCGTAGAATCAGCAATTAACACCTTCAGACAAATTAATTAAAGCTGATGCACTTTTGTAAATTTATTGGAACATAAATAGTTTCAGAAAATAAAGAGAGTCGTGCCTCGAGAGTTTGCGAGCAATGACACATTTTCATATACATATTATAACTTTTTTACAAAAAAAAACTAACGACACTGCAAATAGTAAATGCTTTCTAGATGTATACAAGAACTAAAACAGAAGTGCGATGCTTATAAATTCTTGTATTTGATTTTTTCGATAGCTAAAAAATTCGTAATATTTTCTTTGATTTTTGAGTAACTGAATCCGAGAAAACTTATTATTTACGCGCGTTGCAAGAAAGTAACCAATTGTCAGTTATTTTTTTACTGTAGTTAATACTGGTCTATACATAAACACAGTTCGGAAGATTAGTTTATTAAAGGTTATATCAGTAATAAGAGGTTATTTGACTGCAATTGTGGAATTAAGTAAGTAATAAAATCAACATATAAATAAACAAAGAATTCGGAATTAGGAAGGATTAAAGTTGCAATAAATTCCATGCCTTAGTAAATGATTGCGTATCTTTAAAATTTGTGTAATTATACTGATATGGTATAATAATAAAAATCTTTCTTAATAACATATAGAAAAAAGTTTAAAACAGTAAATATTTTAAAATAAGCTGTTCAGGGTAATGTAAACTAAAAAGCCATACGAGGATTGTTCTTTAAGTAAAGTTAATTGCATGATGGCTGCTAAGTTTCGTATTTTATCTCATTTTCTTACAAAAAATATTTCTATATTTCTAATAATATTTTTGTGTTTAATTTTCTTATCTATTCACCCATTTTTATCTTGTATTTCAGTACATTCTTAATTACGACAAATATCTTTATTTTTCAATAGATTCTTTTTACTTTGTTGGTTGCTAGATATCTTGACCTTTGTAACGTTTCAAATTGTGTGACCTTGGGGACTGCAATCACAAAATGTTGTTTAACTGGCGAATATGACATTTTTATAGTAAACAAAACCATTCTATTGAAGTCTTGAAAACTTTTTGTGCATTTGGAGATTTTAAATTCTGCAGGTCGTAAACCAAAACTTCTTTACTTCTTGATGATGACAGCTTAGCTGTTGGAACGCGCGTTTATTGAAAAAAGAAAATGAAACGTTTGGTGTTAGGGTATAAAACTTTCTTTTAAAAAACATATTTAGTTAAGTTGTGATCATCAAAAGTTTTGAAATGTTTTATAAAATCACAAACTAGCTTTGTTTCTCTGTGAAAAATAAACATTATTGCTCCTACTGGGTAATTCTCATTTTTTTGAAAAGAACTGTGAGTATAATTTTTTTAAGCTGTAGTATTTAAATACCGGACTAGCGATTTGTGGTAATGAAATATAGGTAACTATTATATATTAATGAAATTTATATAAACATTCAATTTAAAAATTATTGAATGTGATTACTTTGACTTTTGAGAAAAAAATTAATTATGGATTTCGTCCTTTTAATATATAAAAAAGTTTGGCAGTATTACTTAAATATAAAATCATAATGTCCATCGTTATACAGACTCTTTATCAATTCTTATATAAAATTCATTCATAAAAATCATTTGTCCCTTCCATGTTTGTATGTCACACAGGTCGCATTTAAAAAATATATTGTGCGTGTATAGACAGGCATAAACAACGCAATCGTCCGCCGTCTTGGTTTAGTTGTTAGTTGATACCGGGCTTGTAACCGATTCGAGAAAATCTTATTTCGTTTTCTATTGTTAAAACCGGTAAAGCATACGTGGTCGAAACTGTCTTAATCGCCAGTTAAGTACAATTCAAATATGAACTCTGGTTTTGTGACTTATTTGCGTTTTTATAAGAAAAATCCAACGGGGGGGGAGGCGGGTAGGAGGGAGGGATTAGGGCGATCGCCCCCACCGAGAGCCTTGAAATTAGTAAATTTAATGTTAAATCGAGGTAATCTTAACTCCAAGAGCGTAGAAGAAGATCACTTCTATGGGTTTAAATCACATAACGACTAATTTTAATGTAATAGTCCAAGAATGTGGGTTTAAAACTATATTTTGGTAAATTGAGTACAGGATCGCCCCTGAAAAATGCTGTGCTAAATTTGTATGATCTTGTTTAATTTAGAGTTTATGGAAGTAATTTCTTTGGTCCCTTAGATAAAAATTTGCACATGGATGTGATCACCAACCTGATAATTGTACAAGTGGTGCGAATTTGCGACATTGTTGCTTCATTTATTTTAATTTTATTATAGATGGCGATATCCAAAACGCGTTCAAGAACTTCGGAAGAAATATTTTTTGCATGAAGCTTTTAAAGAAAAAGATAGCTCGATATGACAAAAAAAATTCTAAAGCAACAAGTGAAATTGGTTTGTGATATGACACCCTGGAACATTCGAACCAACGCAAAGAGTGAAGAGAAAGCAAAGCCAGGAGTCGATAGAAAGAAAAGTGTAATAGAAGTCTATAGAATCTCTCAAGACAAAATACTCCCGAGCGAAATAATATATATTTTTAAGAAACATAGCAGGTCACAGACAAGTTGCTTTCAAGTTTCCTACACTCATTCATCAACATCAGTACAAAATAGCCGAAGCTCTTTGCATTGTGACAGTACAGATCGAGAAAAAAATGGTATAAAAAAATAGCAAGAGCAAAGTATGAAAAGGAAGTCTTGATAACAAATAGACAATGGATGCAAACGTGACCACTACAAAGTGTCTTGTCAAAATTATTTTAAGCAAAACATCAAAAGCAAAGGCTCCTCGTACAGCTGTGATAAAATTTATAAAAAGGGATAACAATTGTAAAAGAATTATATTATACTTAAAAATAAAATCAAGAAGCAAAGGAGATGTTTCTCTGACACCATTATAAACCTTTGCAAGTAATTTCAAATGGAACAGAAGTCTGCCAAACATAGCCTAACCACTTTTTGCCGGGTGAGGCCTTTTTGGATTGACACTGAGACTACATATAAGTTATAGACAGTAAAAGAAAAAAAACGGTTGATTCATGACTGAGAAAAAGAAATATGCTGAACTGTGAAAGCTGAAGTCAATATATCGAAAAAATGCTGATACTTCTTGAAGTCTTGGATAAATTTTTGGTACACCAACACTACATAATTCACTAGTACATGGATACCACCTCACCAAATACTAATCTTAAAGTAGAAATCTTTATACAAGTGGACTTGCACTCAGAAAACTGTACTTGCAAATATTCTGATGAAATACAAGCAGTACATTTCGGAGCGTCCAGGCAGTAGATAAATCTCCATATATACATAATGCATGTATAGAGCGATGAACCAGCAGAACAATATAGAAATAAAGCGACTGGTCCACACAATTCTTAACGTAGCGGTATGGGCTGCTAACTAAGAGGCTGGATATGGCAAGGATTCCATGGATGGTGCAGAAGCGGTTATAAAACACCCCTTGTTACCATTCTGGGATTTGTGGAAACAAATATAGTTAGCTAATGGCAAAGTTTCTGTTGTTACCGAGACAGATACAAAGGAAATCGACAAACTGAAATCTAAACAAGAAAAGAGCATTCCCCAAACCTTAAGAATTCATCAGACTCCCTGTGAGGTAATGAACCCAAAAAGTATTCATTTGAGAAAGTTGACATGAATTATTTGTTAATCTCTCGAAATGTGTTCTCACTATTCACTGCAGAAAGGCTTTTAAGAATTCATAAGAAATACATGTTTTATTAAAAATAAATGAAAATAAAAGTATTCCACACACTTTATATTAGTTATATTAGTTATTTACTACAATTTAGGGCTGACTTTGTTAATATCGCAGACAATTAATATTTTCTAAGTTTGTTGTACTGTGTTTGGTAGTACATTTATGTTATTATTTCTTTATTGTTATAATAAAGTTAATTTAGAGTAATAAGGATGATTTTGCAATGCAACAGAACATATTATTTCTTTCATGTCATTAGAATAGATTAAGTTCATGTAGGAAAAGTCCCTTTCATAGTTATGAGGCCACATAATGGGGGGTATTTTTTTTTCAATCCCCGTAATTAGCTGCTGCAAGCTCGGTGAATATTTTTCCCATAAAGAAAAAGGACAGAGCTAATAAGAACCCTAATCACTTTTATCCGAAAAATGTTTTCATTTACTATAATTATTAACGGCGCCACATTTTGAACTCAGGTTATTACGAACGAATTCTCTACTGTTATATTAAAATTCAGGTGAAACCTCTGAAATTATCATTTATATGCCAACCACTTAACCCTTAAGAGCACATTAATTTTATAACTGATGTTGGATTTCGTAATTTTCCAGTGCCATTTTTCAAATGTCCTTGACCCTGGAATACGTAGGTGGAGTATGTTTTCCAAGTCCATTCATAAACGACGTCAGAATCATGACGCCATGGTGGTGCCCTATTTTATTCAATGACTAGACAGTTTGACTCCTTTGGTCCGAGTCTAAAGAAGGAATAGTTGGAAGGACAACAGATCGATACCGAATAGTAGTTATGTGTAGTTTGTAACAGACAAGGAAACGGCAAATATGATTAGCCAAGATTATTGTATACTTACAAAAAAATAATATTTTAGCATATATTCGGGTAAAGCTTAATCCTGTAATTACGAGTTTAGTTCTTCTATAGGTTTCCTGTTATATGAAAATTAATTTGTACAGTTTATAGCTAATATTGATTTACAAACGAGCTTCTTCACAACAAAATTAGTATTTGACAAATTAGAATTGACTTAATGCAATATGAACAAACCAATCACCATCGATTTCTCATACGTCTTTTCGCAAAATCACGTCGCGCTTGTAATTGCCAATTCGTTTAGCAAAACAAAGTATATGTTAGACACGGTTTAATTGACTGTGTACCCGAAAGGTGCTATGTGAGGGTTTGTTGTAATTCATCTGCTGTAAACGTAACTTGGTTCTAGTAGTCCTTGGGCCACCATGCAAAAATTTTTTTATGACCACACTCTCCAAACTTTTTGTATTTGTTATTTGAGCGGAGTCGGACAAATTCTGTGCTTGGCGCAATTTGATAGTGGGGCGTTTACCTGGGAAGGTGTCATGAACATGTCAATTTTATGCAAGAAAAAAATTTACGAACACATTTATTTTTAATCAATAGATTTGACCACAAAAATAAGCAGAAATGTATTGTCGGACAAAAATATTGGGGCCTTCGGTCGGTGGGGCACTCGAAACATGTCAAAATTATGCAAAAAAAATTATTGCCACACGGTCGCTTTCAATAGAATCAACCATGAAAATTATTTAAAAAAATATGGTAACCTTGTCGGACAATTTTCGGGGGGCATAAGCCCAGTCGGACGCGTCGAAGATGTCAATTTCGCGCAAAATTTTTATTTATTACCATTTGTGGGACATAAATAGGAGATGGTAAGTTTTAGTATTGTAAACCGAAAAATCAAATTGTCCGACAAAAATATAGGGGCAAATCGATAGTCTGACAAAAAAACTAAATTTTTAATACTCATCGAAATTCTTAAATTTTATAGGGTTACTCTATCATTTATTTTTACAACCATTTTTCGGACAATAGTAGGAACTTACAAATAATAATATTCTTGAATAAAAAATACAATTGTCTGACAAAAATGTTGGGGCTAACTATCCAAAATTAAATTTTTTTAGGCTATCGATGGATTCGAAAAAATTAAGTAGTGAACAAAATTTATTTTGAAATAAATATTATAAATATAAATAAAATAAAAATATAAATAAATCATCTATAAAAGAATACATTAATATTAATTATTGAGATTAAAAATCATTGTCGGAAGTTCCGTCAGAATCTTAAAAAACTTAATAAATAACTAATAATTTACTATAAAACCAGTGTAGTTTATAAATATCTTTATAAATTAAAAGAGAATGAATAACGTGCACGCTAAAAACTTTACGGGAAGAAGTAACTAACGCTCGCTGTACAAAGCATGTAACTCACGGCAGATGCTCCGAAAAAATATTTGAAAGTGGGGAATTGTTTTGAATGTACAAGGTTACACAGTTCTCTTTTGTATAGAGTATTTCGACCAGTATATATAGCTTAGTGGTTCCAAATTTACTTTAACACGACGTTTATATCTGTATTTATGAGCTACATAGATATACAGGCTAATGTAATGTAATGTGTTAATGTAATTTAGATTCACCAAACTATATATGCTGGTGGAAATACTCTATATGTTTCCGACAGGGTACTGTTACATAACAGCCTAAGCCACTTTCTCTGGCGAGCATATGATTTTTTGGGTGCTCTCATCTATACCGAAGGTGCTAAGGACGAGTGTTGCATATACGAACACTTTGAAACAATTGAAAACATTTTGAATATGTATTTAAAAAAATTTAAAAATTGGAAATTCAAATTACTTTAATAAATAATTTATTATATTCGAATATATAAAATAACATACTTACCTGTACACTTGGGGACTATCTATATTTTATAATAAAAGAATTAAATTTTTTGTTAGATTGCCCCGATATTTTTGTCAGACAAATACATTTTTTGTTTAAAAATATTATTAGTTGTAACTTCCCACCATTGTCGGAAAAATGGTTGTAAAAATAAGGGAGGCAGGAACTGTATCCTGCTTGTATAGTTTAGGAATATCAGTTGCCAAAAAAATGACATTTTTTTAAATTACTGCAAAAAGCCCCATTTTTTGTCGGACAAATAATCGGACAAAAATCTGAAAAAAATTAAAAAACAATCTGTGGTAATAAATAAAAATTTTGCGCGAAATTGACATCTTCGACGCGTCCGACTGGGCTTATGCCCCGTGAAAATTGTCCGACAAGGTTACCATATTTTTTTAAATAATTTTCATGGTTGATTCTATTGAAAGCGACCGTGTGGTAATAATTTTTTTTGCATAATTTTGACATGTTTCGAGTACCCGACCGACCGAACGCCCCAATATTTTTGTCCGACCATACATTTCTGCTTATTTTTGTGGTCAAATCTATTGATTAAAAAAAATTACCAATGTGGTCGTAAATTTTTTTCCTGCATAAAATTGACATGTTCATGACACCTTCGCAGGTAAACGCCCCACTACCAAATTGCGCCAAGCACAGAATTTGTCCGACTCCGCTCAAATAACAAATACAAAAAGTTTGGAGAGTGTGGTCATAAAAATTTTTTTTGCATGGTGGCCCAAGGACTATAGCTGAATAGAATATAAGATCATGTTGAGATAAATAATTTGGTCAAGTGCGAGTTGAACTCGCATACTTAGGGTTCCGTACCACCTTCAAGATTCGAATATTCCAGTTTCAGACCAGCAGGGAATGAGTGCATTTTCTTATATTTACCCTTATACGAGGGCTGCCTTTACATTTCGGGATTAGAGAACAAAAACAAAATTAATCATCGAAAATCGCTTTATTGTTTTTCAAAATATTCCCCATGAAGATCTATACACTTTTGCATGCGTTTGAACCAATTGTCGAAGCACTTTTTCCCCTCTGATTGAGGTATCTCTAAAACATGCATTTTGAACGCAGCAAGCGCTTCTTCAGGTGTCGAAAAACCTTGACCTCTCAGTTTGTTTTTTACGTACAGAAACAAAAAGAAGTCATTTGGTGACAAGTCAGGACTATACGGCGGAGGACTCATCAAGTCGATGTATTGAGTGGTCAAAAATGCAGTTGTTTGAGCCGATATGTGAGAGCTCGCATTGTCGTTTTGAAGAGTGGTCCGTCTTCGGCGGTTGGTTTTCTTCATTTCTTGGGAGACAACTGGCAAACAAATGGTTGTGTACCACTCAGAAATGCTTGGAAATGCTTCGTGCGCGAACAACTTTTGTTGGATTCGGCTCATCTTGGAGCACCCATACAGTCGACTGCTGTTTACTTTCGGGCGCATACGCGTAAATCCACGATTCATCACCTGCCACTATGTCATAAACGTGTTTTGAAGCACCGCGATCGTATTTTTTGAGCTTTTCTTTTGACCAATCGACACGAGCCTTTTTTTGAACGATTGACAAATTGTGTGGGATCCAACGCGAACAAATTTTTTTGACATTCAAATGTTTATGCAATATTGAATGTATGCTGGTCCCACTAATGTGTAAAGTTGACTCAATCTCACAATAGGTCACATGACGATCTTGCAATATCAGTTCGCGCACAGCATCAATGGTTTCCGGAACAACAACTGTTTTTGGACGACCTTCACGAGATTAATCTTGGAGTGAACTACGATCTCGATTGAATTCACCATACCATCGATAAACAGTGGTCCTTGATGGAGTTTCACTGCCAAAAATTAGATTAAGTTCATCCATGCACTCTTGCTATCTTAATCCACGTCGAAAGTTGTAAAAAATAATCGCACGAAAATGTTCACGATTTAATTCAATTTTTTGGCCGAAATGAATCCTTTAAGTTACTATAAACAACACTTAGCGCTCGTATGTCAAAACGTTCTGAGTATGTATAACCTCAAAAATGTCAAACTTTACGAAAGAGCTGTCAGTTGTCAGATTGTAACACTAGGGTTGTCCAATCCCGAAATATATAAGGCAGCACTCGTATCTTTTAAAGGAAGCGTTTTAAATTTATAAAAAATATACACTTTGATTTTCCACACATAGACTTTTTATTTTATCTGCTTTACGATTAGCTTGATTTTTATCAGAAAACATATATGTATTTAATTTTCTAATTTGGCTCCCAAAAAGTAACATTAGAGTTTTATTTTACTAATAAACTTTCAGAGATGCCTTTTGTAATCTACTGTCTGAGGTTTGAGGCTCTGTAGATTGGAAGAAAAAGGGCAAAATAGGTAAAAGTTTAAATGATAAATTATTAAATCTGTTATTCAAATTATTTAAAAATATAAATAAAATATATTTTTCAAAATTTAAATAGTGTAGTTTCTAAAGTGGGAATTAAGTCGATGTTTAATATTTTTGTTAATATCTATTATACAAATGATTTAAAAATATGATATATTTGTAATTCACATAATAAGCCTTTTATCTGATATATTACATGATGCGTTTAAAAATTGAATCTTTATTTTCCATTTAATTGTATAATTTGTCCCTAAAATTACTATGGGGGTTTTCTAATAATTTATTTTCCGTTTAATTTAATTATTTGGGGGCCAAATAATAGAAGAAACGGGGAGAATGGGTAATTTTTTTTAAATATTTTTTTAATATATTTTAAAATATTCATTTAAAAAAAATAAAAAAATATATTTGTATTCGTCATAATGAGCCCTGTGATTTGATATATTACATGACCCGTTAGAAACAATTATAATTTTTTATTTTCCATTTAATTCTATAATTTGCCCCCCAAAATTAATATTAGGGGTTTCTCCTTATTTCTCCAGTAAAATTCAGGTGAGGGGCTATACTTCCAGTTTTTCAAAATTTTTCAGCTTATGGTTTCGGAGATAAGGAGGGAATGGGTAAAAATTTTTATATTTTTGTTAATATCTTTCAATTAATTTATTTTATAAATATGAAAAAAATATATTTATTTTCTTCATCATGAGCCCTTTTATTTGTTATATAACATGCTGGGTTAGAAACAATTTTAATTTTATATTTTCCATTTAATTCTATAATTTGCCCCCAAAAATATATTAGGGGTTTTTCCTTATTTTTCCAGTAAAGTTCAGGTGAGGGGCTATACCTCCATTGTTTTTTCAAAATTTTCCAGCTTATGGTTTCGGAGATAGTTGGGGGATGGGTAAATTTTTTTATATTTGTGTTAATATCTTTTAATTAATTTATTTTAAAAATATGAAAAAAATATATTAATTTTCCTCGTAATGAGCCCTTTCATTTGATATATAACATAGTGGGTTAGAAACAATTTTAATTTTATATTCTCCATTTAATTCTGTAATTTGCCCCCCAAAATTAAAAGTAGAGGTTTCTCCTTATTTTTACAGTAAACTTCAGGTCAGAACCTATAAATCTATTTTTTTTCAAAACTTAACGTTTTATAGTTTCGGCGATAAGAGGAGGGGGGGGGGAGATTGGGTAAATTTTGGTATATTTTCGTTAATATCTTTTTAAATATATTTTTTTTAATATGAAAAAAAAATATATTTGTATTCTTCAGAATGAGACCTTTCATTTGATATATTACATGATGCGTTTACATTTTTTTTTATTTTTAAATTTTAATTAATTCTATAATGTGCCCCTCAAAATTAATATTAATGGTTTCTCCTTATTTTTCCTGTAAAGTTCGGGCAACGTTCTATATTTCCTATTTTTTTCAAAATTTTTGGCTCAGTAGTTTCGGAGATCAGGGGGGGGAACGGTCGATTTTTTTAGTTTTTCCCCCAAGAAGTACCCCTAAAATCAAAATTTTTTCTTTTACGATATTTACTCCTGATCGGGTCACCAAACTATACATTGATACCAAATTTCAACCTCTTCCGTCCAGTAGTTTAGGAGAAAATTGCTGTGACACAGACAGAAATCCGGAGCAATATTATAAGGGTATCCGTATATTGTATATACGGAATCCTAAAAAAAAATGAGGTGGAGGTTTGTTCTAAAGATAGAGCCATCACGGCGTACTATGAGTCAAATTGCATTTTTTTACGAAAAATTGAATTATCTAAACATTTTTTTTTAATTAAACCTTGGGTTATATACTCGTAGATTAGGGGAAACTTATTTAGAAAGTGATCATCTACTAATATGGGGGTGGAAATGAGGGGTGAAACGGTGCAGATTTCAGTCTTTTTGTTTCTTTTGTTTGTGGTATATCTCAAAGACAAATACAGATATTTATAGTGATGATCGTGATACATATGACGCTGAACACTACATAAATGAGGGATCAGAATGAATAAGAGAACATTTGGATGCCTAGAGGAAAAAATGATAACGATATCCACACTGGAAAATGACAACGAAATGGTTTTTAGAACTTTCGGGGCCCAAAGAATCACTAACAGTATTTTTTGGCGATTTTTCAGATTTTTATCCGTTTACCCTCATTTTAAACTATATTTTTGGGATGATAACTTGCAAATAAATATTTTTATAATCTATATTAATAACTTCTCCCAGAAGATGTGTGAGGCCAATTTGTATTATGACATCAACAACATCCCATTCAGCTATATTCTACCAATGTTTATTGTGTAGCTCACCTATATTCGTTTCTTATGGATTTCCATGCTTTTGTCCTTTACCTTTTGGGACTAAGTTGTGACTGTTATTTTCGCATTTTATAGTAGCTCTTTTCTCATCCCTGGGATAACATTGACTAACCTGAGTTCTCTAGTTATTGTCCTGTCATCTTTATGCCTGTTGCCGTTTCGGGATTTTAGTCTGTCGACAACATATGTTAGTTTGGTGTTATTTCTTTTCGACTTTATTCTCTTTGGTTATTCCGATCATATATCTCTCATTAGAAATGTATGTAACTTGAAGTTTTCGTGTATTTTCAGTTTGCCTATTTCAAGTTTCTCTATCCTATATGCTAGTACAAACTTACCCAATAGTTTTTTTAGATGTATTGGTATTGTATATCTGTAAGTTTATTTTAGAGAGTTTCATGAACATTTTACTCTTGTTCAATTGTTGTAACAAATTGTTATACTATACGTTTCTTAGTGCAGTTAATATATTTGGATCCTTAAGCACTTTCTGGGAAATAATAAAAGTGCCACAAATATTCCTCAGAAAACAACTATTTTTGTGCGGTCGGCATAATATTTTTCTGCAATTAGTGTAAGTTTTGGAAATTTTAGAAAATACTCTAGATTCTCCTACTTAACCGAGTTCAAATGTTCGAAATATTTTTAAAGTTTGAAAGCTTTATGATACATAAATCACTGATCATTAATTTAGCTCCTTGTGGAAATTGAAAAGGCTTGCACAACTAATGAAGGGACCTGAATTGTACAATTGTCGTTAAAAAATTAAAAAGATATCTCCTTGCACCATTGTCTTTGTAAGATGCATCGAATGTGTTTTTGGCTTCCATTGAGCAATTTTCCAATATATCATTTTTTAACTTTTTGCGAATTTTGAATGTTGAGTGGCGGAACTTTTATTCTTTTAATTGCAAAAATATTTATATTACAATCTTAGCGTCTATAAACTAGTGTAGATATAATATTAGCCTTTATATACTTTTGATATAGATGTAATATTTATAGAGATATCTGAGTTAAAATCGCAAAAGAGAACAGGGTTTTAATCTGGAGAACCTGGAATTTCTTATTCTTGACAAACTCTCGTAGACATTCTCATAAAAATCTATAGCCAATCTGTCATTTCTCAATACATCTCGCCTGGGCAAGATGTAGAAAATACATTATTATATGAATTATATAGTGTGCTACTGAGCATTACATTTCTAATAAAATATCCCCTGGGTATAACATTAAATGGTATTTAGTAAAAATACCATTGCTCTGGGTATTGTTTCTTTATTGTTGTTAGCATTAAAGGTGTTATTAACCTTGATAAAAAATGCAGTAGCTTACTTTATGGTACAGTCATCAACATTCTTTGATTTATATGTCGCTACTAAGAATTCAGTTGGTAGCGGTAAAAATGAAAATGTTTTGTTTTGACTCATACTTTGTTAGAACTATGCAACAAACAATATTGAACTTATTTAAACTGTAACCAGATAGAGATTATGTATCGAAAAAAAAACGTAATTACTAAACTTGTTTCTGACAGTATTATACTATATTTGCAAATTGCAAATTGCAAGCGTTTAAAAACCGACGATGTTATTTTAATATAACACAATGTGTCAAATACTTACAAACTCGTAGAAGTTAATTATCATACGAAATCCCAAAAAAAAAATCTTCAAAATGAAAATTAATAAATCTCGATCGGTTTATTTCTGTATAAAGAAAAGTAAAAAAAAGGTAAAGGTTGAGTATTTTTCACAACTTTACAACTTTCTTGTAATAAAAGCTGAAACATTAAACTTGTCTTGTCATGTAATTACTTAATGCAGAATTGCAATTTAAATAATATTTAGAAATATTTTACCACATTAACTACGATCCTTCAATCTGAATATACAAAAGATATTTTGAAAGTACATAAAATACATTTCACTTTGATTTTCGTTTTAGTGTCGCAAAATGTTAATAATTCTTTAGGATACTGACGTAAACGAGCGACCCTTACTATTTATTATGGGTCGTTCATAAAATACCTACTTGGTCTATAAGGAAATGTAACGTTCGCAATGCAAGCATTTGTAGTGTAATTTTTCTCTAGACTGTTTTTGTTTCATTTTTCTGTTACGATAAAAAATCGTACGCTTAACCTTTGTAAGTATATAAATATTTTAACGTATATATTTTAATCACAATAGCTCATTATTTGGTATATTTACTTATGTTTATTTCTTGATATCGGCGCTAGCTTTTAAGTTTGCCACAATCGGTTCCTCTCCTCCAATATCATAGAAAAAGGCTCTTCCATGGTTTCTGCGCTCTCTATACAATACCAAATGAACGTAAGACGGTCGATGATAAAATGAACTTGCATATATAATAGTGTTATTGTAGACCCATAATTTCCCGTATATACTAGAACCTGGTTAACTAGTAGCGAGTTTTTCTAGATATACAAGGGTTTGTATTACTACAATTTTGTCTTACGAAAGCACATATTTTAAAGATTCTACTTTATTTATTTATTAGTCAACAAATACCTACCCTACAAATTTCTTAATTTTATGCTCGCTATTACGTATACTTCTCAGTCTACGTTAGCATTTCTTAGTTTTAAGGGTAAAGATTTTAGGAAAAAAATAGCATCTGTCAGATGTGAGTTATATCAAAAGTTAACATTTACAAAAGTGGGAAAGTGAGGGGTCCTAAAAGGCAAAATTTAGCGTGACGTATTTTATGAACGGCCCCTTAGATATTTTGACAAGTAACAATCACCCTAATAAACCAATTGAAACACAGACCAATATGTGTAGATAGTAGTTAGGTAAATAAAATCCAAACAAACTGCCGAGAAAAAAACATATAATACAAATTTTATTACTTTTATCTTGTGTCCCCTGCTCAAGATAATCGTAGATGCGCTTCTGTGTCTTGACAGCCATTATTGTTACTCCACTGATAGCCCAGGTCATTTACGAAAATACCTGACAAAATTAATAGTTTAACAAAACCGACATCAACTTTAATCAAATGATAAAGCATGAGTTATTGACATAAAATTCAACATTTTTTATCAATGCGTTTTTGTTTTATAACAAATAAACCGCGAAAAGTCGGTAACAATTTAGTTTTTTACCTTTTACACAAAATCCACCTATGAAACCGTGTTTGCTAGTATGGGCAATGTTAAAGAGAACCGAAAAACCTACAAACTGAGCTACTATAAGCTCAACTTCGTTAATTGGTTTCTTAGATAATGGAAACTAAACAAAAAATAATCGCCTATATATTTTTTTATTTTACAGCTAAAACATTCTTATTAATTGAAGCAATAGATATTGTCATACCCAATTCATGTTCTAAAAATTAATACTGTAGCCGTGGTAGATTTTGAAAAATTTCAGTCAATCCTATGGAAGACATATCTTTTTAAAAGATCATATTACCTCACCGGATGACCCTATCATTATGAATAAACCACCGTTGGAAAGTAGAAGAGTTGATCTCCAGACCCATCATCTCACTTTTTCAAAATTTACGGTATAAATACATAATAGTATTGAAAACATTTGGCCAGTCCGTATCAATTTTTCTGACGAGTCCATTCGAAAAATTGCTAAGAGATGGTTCCTGTCTAACTATATCCTTATCCTTATAATAAATAATCTTAATGCAAATTTTAATTTCAAGCAGCAACATATTTATATTTCTTGGATAATATGCATTTATGTAATAAATTTAGCAAAATAGTATACCTAAACTCCATTTAGCCACAAATGATAATGATGGAGCAATCATATGCAAAATGCGAAAGTTGTTGCAAGCGATTTTTCCATTTGTAAATGTTTCAATAAAAGATCAAAACATGTATATCTAAAGAAATTTGGCTTCTAATTAAATAGTATTTATTAATAAAAAATTCTTAACAGGAATCTGAATTTAACAATATAAAAATTACGTTGTTAACTAATTGAAGAATACCTTTTTTTCTATTATTAATTATCAATTTGTATTAGTGTTTCATTTTTATATAATAATAAAATATAAAATGTACTGAAAGCTTAAACAAAGGAATAGTTGGTTTCTTTGGACTCGTCCAGAAATAATAGAGGAAATGGCTAAATGTTTTCAGTACTTATATGTATTTATACTTTAAATTTTGATAAAGAAAGCTGAGGGGCCTCGAGATAAACTCTTCTACTTTCCATCGGTGGTTTATTCGTAATGATAGGGTCATCCGGTGAGGTAATATGCGTACAAAAGAATGACACCTCGAGTAAGTAATATGACCTTTCAAAAAAATATGTCTTCCATAGGATTGACTGAAATTTTGCAAATACTACTGGGGCTACAGTATTTATTTGTAGAACATGAATTGGGTTAATAAGAATGTTTTAGCTATAAAATAAAAAACAATAAGCGATTATTTATTTTTTTGGAATTTCGGGTAAAGATTCCATTATCTAAGAAAGCAAATTAAAGAAATTAAGCGTATAGTAGGTCATTTTGTAAGTTTTTCATAGGTGAATTTTGTGTAAAAGGTAAAAAACTAAATATTTACTGATTTTTCGAGGTTTATTTATTATAAAACAAAAACACATCTAAAAAAAAATGTTGAATTTTATATCAATTTGTCGTGTTTTATCATTAGAAGACATTGATGTTGATTTTGTTCTCTATTAATTTTGTCACAAAAAGGTCTTTTTCTCCTTAAATGCCCTGAGCTATGAGTGTCCGTCGCATATTCACACTCTTAGTGACGTATTTGCTAGAAGTTAAAATCAATTTCCAGGCATTATACCGAAAATTCAAGACAGACAAATTGAAGTGTGTTACATGAACTTTCAAAACATCATGAGTATAACCAGAGCGGAGTAGCATAGTTTTCCTTTTTTAATACGGTGCGTTTCGTAAAATATCTCTTTAAATTACTTAAAATAGAATTCTACATAATAAAATACCATTAAATATTGTTTACCAGAAACCCATGAATTTTTAAAAAATCCAAATTTCCGAATTTTTCCGACTTTTTTAAGTGAAAAGGGCTTAAATCAGGATTTACACATTCTTACTAAGGAGGGCTGATAACATACTAGAAGCAAAAAACAAAAGAAATCTATATTTTTGCAGGTTTCTGTTATTTAAATTATTTACTTCTTCGAATTTGCTATTAAAATCTTAACAATTATTATTGACTATAAAATATTACTGCGGTGATGATATAAGCGAATTCCTGTGAAACTTATATCCTAGAATGGCTTCTAGTTTGTTCAATACACTGATGCAGTTATAAAATAATACTAAGTTTAAATGTTGTGGTATGTTTCTTTTACATGTGATTCCTGTAATTAGTCACCTTGGAAGAAACGAAAGAACTGATCACTTTATTATAAATCTGAGAAAACGACAAAAGATCAGTATAGTTTCTGTTGATATTGATTATTTATTGAACATACAATTAGAATGTAATTAGACGGCGAACAATAATAGTCAATTAGGTCTATAAAAAAGTTAAACGAAATTGTTATCTGGAAATAACCGGTTATGCGATTAAGCGTATCGTATAAGAATTCTAATTGGAAAATTTCTTTATTGTTGTGCCCCTTTTTAATAATGCTATCACGCTATTGTATGTTGAGACGTCAACTTGTAAAAACTGAGGTTAATTATGTCTTAATTTACACAGGGTTATACAAAACGTTATACTGGTTATCAAAAGTTTATATCAAAATCACCTATATGCTCGCAGTACGCTCATTGTACTCGTATTTTGACTATATGATGTTTAGATTTTAACCCATTTCAAAAATAGCCAGACGTCTGAATGACTGAAAAACCACTGAACTTTTTTGGATAGTTTAAAATGTGATCTTTTAGGATGAATCCTACATATGTGGACCAATATATTTTTTTGTTAATTTTCTGAAATAGATAATTTTTCAGAGAATCGGTAAAACATGAAATTTTACATTAAAATTTTTGAATGTGGAAATATTCAATGCATGAAACTATTATTATTCGAAATCTATTGTCGATTGAAAATAGTATGATTTCATGAAAATCAATGTTAAATTACCGGCTTCAAAAGAGGTGGAGGTTTTCAATATGTTCGCATATACGGTGTGAATTTTTGTGAGGGAAGCAAACTGTAAACTATGCTATTGTTAATATCAAGAAAGCAAGTGTTTCACTGATATAACGAGGTTTGTCAGAAAATACGAATTTTGCTTAAAAGTAAGTACCTTTATTTCTGAAAACGCGAAATGTAAAGACCGACATTTAGGATTTTCGGGGAAACTAGCACAGAGAGGTTCTGAATCTGGAGCCGTTCCATGTAATTGATGTTACCCGAAATTCCTAGGTTAGAATGTCATGATGAAATTTTCAGGTTAACTTCACCTGTCAGAGATATTGAATACACTCTTCGAGGTGTCATTCTGTTGTACCCAAGCGTAATATCAGAAATACACGTGAAAAATTGTTAAAAAAAGTTTACAGCCGTACTTTACTCTGTGAAGGGAAATTTCTGTCAGATCCAGAATTAACGACGTTCATCTTGGGTATCTTTCGAAAGTGATTGAAAATTGGAAAGAGTATTGCAGTCAAAAGGCCACAAGTCTCGGGTAGAAAATAATAAATTCTCTCTGTTTCTTTACTTCTTTACTTTATTTTCAGAAGTAAACTTAAGTTTCTATGAACATTTATTTATTTTCTTCGGTTCGTGTAAACTTTATATTTTGCTCCATGTTAGTCTTTAAGTTTAACATGTTTCATAGGATTATTCCAATTGAGTAACTCTTTTTAGAGGTATTTAGGTTTTATTTTCAATTATTAACAAACATATTCAAATCTTGTGCGTCAAAAATGTTGAAATGTTTTTCTCTGCTTTGCCAAAATATGGAACGTTTTTGAAAGCGATTGTTTTTTTTTTCTTGACAGGAAACAAGCTGTTTGTGTTTACTTTTACTTTTAAAAGTTACTACATTTTCGCATTAGACTTATTTAACGTGTAAACATATGAGTCGTGTACAATTCATATTGTTACTCGACGTTAATTTATGTTCATTTTCATCTATATAACTAAAAATATGTTTTACTTCATTAGTAATAAAACAAGTGCTAAAATTTATTACTGTTGTTGTGTCACGCAATACACGTTTATACTCGTACAAGATTAGCATTATCGGAAGAATAGACATGCACATACTCTCCTGTGTATGGTCTATTTTACTTAATTACATAATTGTTCTGAATGTTAATTGGGGTGTCTCCCTGCACAACTTCTTACAAATATTCTGAAAGAAAGTGTAGCAAGTCAGCTAGGAAAAATTGTCCGGATTGTTTGCAAAATATTTTCCATGCTCGAAAGGGATTTTCATTCTGTGTTCAGCAATAATAAGTTTGTCAAATTTGGTGCAATAATTGAGAAAATTTTGTTTCAAAATATAAAATTTTAATACTTTACATAAAATGAAGGAAATATTGTCACCTAATGTTTAGGAAGTATTTCTCCATTTATTTGAGGAGGGGGTGCTCATGATTCAGAGCGGGTGCAAGAAGGGGGTAATATTTTAATACTGTAAACCGTTAAATAAATAATAGAAATCGGCATGGTTTTTCCACAAATTCATAGTAACGCTCAAAATGAATTTATTCCATAGATATGGACCGCAGCGTATATACAATGCACAGTGTATGAACAATAATATTGGCCGCACTAAAGTTAATCGAAAATAGATTTATTAATGTAAAAAAATAAACGCTATTCTATCTCCGGTAAACACAAGCCATGATGGGCAATACTGGTTATATAATTCCATTGTCAACAGTGTTACATAGATGTGAAACTTGGCAACTAAATAATACAAAAGACAGTAAATTAAATTCTATTGAAATGAACTTTTGGGGAAGATAATCCTGAATATTTTATTATTATATATTTAATGTTCCAAATAAGCTGCATCACGTTTGAGTGACAAGTGACAAGGCTAATGAATTGCGCAAAATCTTTCCCCTGGAATATAAAAATGGACGAGTACGGCTGATTTTTTAAACAAACGGTCATTCTAAAATAGTAAAATATTTCGATTTTATTAACATTTTATAACGATTTTCATACATACTACACATTATAAACCATCGCATCGATTTTCATGTTGTTTTCACCAGTGGATAGAGTGGTTTCTCGGGGAAGATTTTAGTATATGATTTGTTAAGTTTTTATATAAATTGGCTAAAATGTAACGATATTTGTGTCAGTGTCAGAAAAAAATTAGCCGTCTGGGAGCTTCCAACGAAAATGTTGCCTAAACCGTTTGAGATATAACAAATTAATGTATGGTGGAATTGTGTATCTTATAGAGGTCTACAAAAAAATTCGGGACGGCATATGTCTATCTCCTAAGGATAACATGATATACTCATTTTAATACTTAAAAAATGGGCAATTATAAAGTGGTAAATGGAACGCTATTTAGACAAATCCGGTATTCATCCTTATCATTTTAAATAGGTTAGTTGGTTTGAGGATTTAATGAAGAATATTTGTTCCCCTTACACCATGCAAATTAAATGTATGCCTTAGGAGATATAGAAAAATCAACATATTTAACAAGCAATGAAATTAATTTCGTGTCGCCGTGATTCGACCGGGCCGGAAAATTTTTAACTCTGAAAATAAAGATGTGATAATTTCAGTAGTCTACGTACTTTCAAGGTATAACTTATGAAACATTTGACTTTGTAAAGCAATGGGTCTGTTAGAAGACAACTCTCGTTGGAACGCTTTCTAAAGCTGCCTTATGCTGTTCAGCTAAATCAATTAGACATCTATTTACCATCATGATATCATTAACATCTTCTTTGGCAAACTGATGGTCAAAGCATGGCTGAAGATTTCTGTGTGTATGCATCAAAGACGTCAAAAACTGTCATTAAATAATTTTGACTCAACTATTTTATCAAGCTTTATTTGAATTGAATAAACAAGTGAAGTCTCTGTCAGGAAAATCTATAAAAGTTTTTGATTCACCTTACCATTAAATTTCAATTTAATTACAACAATTAATACAGAGTATTTACGAGAAACTAACTATAAACATTTGAGAATTTTACGTCACTCAAGGTGAATGTCGCTTGCATGCTGAACAAAAATTTTTTATGACCTAATAATATCATCAAATAATAATAGTAATGAAGGTAAAATGTTTTTTAGATCCCCCTTAAGGGATAAAATTGCCTTAGCCCTAGCAGCCACGCTTTTGGAAAGTGGGCAAACCGCCCATTCCACATTCAATTCAAACTGATATATATTAAAAATATATAGTGATAGCATTTGCACTATTTCTAAATAGAGTAGTGCTGGAAAGTTAAAGAGGGATTGCAATTTGATTATTTGGGATGAGGCTTCTATGTCTCATAAAGCTTAAGTTGAGGCACTAGACAGGACAGTGCGAGATCTTTGCAACAGTAACTGCCAAATGGGTGGTTGTATTTTTTTATTCTCTAGAGATTTCCGTCAAATTTTGCCAGTTATAACTAGAGGAACGTGAGCAGATGAAGTCAATGCATCGCTCAAAAGATCGCATCTTTCTCACCTTTAACGAAATGTGGACTTAAAACCAATATGAGGATTTTATCGTTTAGCGAAGACAATTGGCAATTTTCTAACGAATTTCAAGCAGGAAATGTCTATGTAAATTTTAGCAATATTTGTGTTTTGGTACAAAATGTGGAAGAAGTTATTGAACAATTTTATCCCGATATTAGTAAGATAACCACTAAGACACTAAATTGGTTTCAAATTAATATTAAAAGTAGGTGCTCCTGTTATATTATTCAGAAATTTGAGCTCCTTCAAACTGTGCAACGGTACAAGATTCAAAGTTGTCAATTTAATTTTTTTTTTTTGATCGAATGTATCGTATTAACTGGCAACGTAACTGGTGAAACTGTTTTTATACCAAGAAATCCCATGAAACCCCCAGAATTGTCTTTCCAATTTAAACAGCTACAATTTTCTGTTTGGAATGACAATTAATAAAGCGCAGACTTTAACATTAAAAGTTGCTGGAGTAGAGGCCGTAGCCAGGAAATTTTTTTTTCATGTGGGCTGATTAAGTATTCACGTATTTCCAGGATATATAAAATTGTATAAACATAATATTTTTTCTTATGAAAAAGATTATTAACGGGTTAAAATTTAATCGTGAAACCCAAAAAATTTCGGGGTGGGGGCTCTAGTTATGGGCTTGGCGAGGGTAGACTTAAGCACACAGTGCTTTTCGCACAGGCAATTGTTTGTTGCCCTATCACGTGTTTTATCGAAACAAAATTTGTTCGTTTTACAGGTGATCGGGTTATTAATGTCGTATACAAAGAATATACTTAGAAACCAATCTAAATGTTTTCTGTTTTGTTTGCCTCATAAATACTTGCCACTCAAAAAATAATCTAAATTAATATTAAGTATAACGAGAAAAGATGATTGATTTTTTGTTTGTTACGATTTCACTCAAAAACTGACTAAACCAATTTTATCGAAAGCTGCATCTCCTCGGAGTAACATAGTTAATTTTATATTTTCTGTAAAGAACCCGTGCGAAGTTGGGACGGGTTGCTAGTAATTTATATATACTAGTCCTTGCCAGATATTGCTATCTAGTGGCAATTATTCCTATAATGAAAAACTATGAGATGGCATAAGTATCCCTGCGAAAACAGTTTATTATATATATTATAATATTCCTCGAAGTTTCCTTGGACTTCCATCGTTTTGAAATAGTTGATCTCACAACGTTTCAATAGCTTTGTATCTGCTCTCGTCATCAGGTGAATGATCATTAACTTCGAGGAACGACTTACATTGTCTACCAGCTTCAGACTAACATATTATATTGCAATGTACTTCGTGGGTTCAATTTAAAAATTATAACAACTAATATTTACTTTCACTTTTCTAGAACTTTATTTACATTTAAAACAGCTGATTCAAAAATACAATAATAATCTCATATAAGCTAGTCGTCACGGTATCACTGCCTGGCGATCGTGGCGTTCTTCTTTTATATCACCAGCGTAGAATTCTCCAGTAGAAATCAACATCGTTCCTTCCGCTGCCGAGCCTTTTCGAGAATCGTATTTTTTTATCTTGAAGCGTTTGTTGTCGTGCTGAAATGACACAGGGTCGGCTTTGGGTAAATTTCGTAACAATATTTTATTGAACGCAATGCAAAAAATGAACTTGTCTGGTCTAAGACAACTCTTATTTAAGGAATTAAAATTATTAAATAAACTGATTAACTGAAATATATTTTTTATTTTATCGATTATTATTATTTGTAACAACTCCCTCTCCATTTGTCACTTTTGTGTTACATCTGTCAGGGTCACACCATTCTTGAGTTGTTTTTAGCACATCTGTTGCAAGCCGTAGCCCACAAGGGGGTGGAGGAGTTGAGTGGTCTAGCAATTTTATTTAAGGGGGATTATTGCCATATTACTCTTTTTATTCATGGATTGCTAGTTTATAATGTAAAATGTAGAATTTCTTTTATATAAAAAATGTTATCTCCTCAAAATTCAATCTTTAAAGTCAAAATCCTAAAATAAGTTAAAATAAATACCTCCCTTTGGCTACAGCCTTACATCTGTTAATAACGGCTAATGGCAAATTCCATTATACAACTCGGATTTTTTATGTGAATGCAAAATTGTAGCTGGTGTGATTAATTCGTGTTTTGTATTAAACGCCATACTTAGATTGACACAACAAAGAGAAAATTGTCGCCGAACACATCGCACACATATTTCTGACTATATGATCCCATAAAAATATTCACATAATGAAGTCTGTTGTTTTTACAGTTTCGCATGATAATAACAGTTACAGCACCTCGTAAATTTTACCACAATAATTAATCTTCAATGTCATGTTATCTATAAAAATTGCAATGGAATATTTTCATTATATGCATCAACTAGGTTTCGTGTTACCCGTAGTAAACAAATTTCTTTCAATTGAATGAATTTCTAAGACATATGATACGATGATAAAATTGTTCCATATGCCATCTATACAAATTATCAATTTACACCTGAAAGGCTCCTAAATGTTCTTAATGTTCTTAGAACAATTGCAAGTTAATGAATTAAGTTATTACAATTTTGACAATACAAAGTTTTGGCTTGTTATATCATAGATGCCACGTGGTTTTAGAATTTTGCCATATTATTATGCTTAAATGTAATGAAATATATCCATTGAAAACGTCAGCTAGGTCTCAAATTGCTAGAAGTAATCAAATATGTTTTAACACTACGGCTATTTTAGATATATGATAATGAGACAAATATTTATATTTGCTACCTCATTGGTTTTTACTCTACACCTGAAAAGTTCTGGTTTAATTTTCAATCACTTTATTAGGCAAAATGCGACAAAACTTCTAGAAAACCACTGAACACTTTAAGCTAGAGACAGTTGCCAACCGTACTATAATATATAATATTGTATCAATTTCGGGTAGGCATACTCTATACTGTTGAAGAAATATATAGAACGCAAAAATACTTTATTTCAGTTAAATTGCTCATCTTTTTGCTATATCAAAACTAATTACCAAATAATTATCTCTGTTCTGCTGTCCGCCAAACTGTTATGTTTAATGTCAGCTGCTTTTGTATCATTTTTTACATTGAGATTTCAATTCAATTTAATTTCACCGCCAATAGTACCAACTAAAAAAGGAATATTAAAAAATGACCACAAAACTTGAGTGGGGTGGAGTGTCAGATTGGATTAATAAAGCTTAAAATTCCGAAAATGTCTAAAATGCAAAATATGCACTATGTGTCTTAACATTAAGGTGTGTATTGTTTTGATCTGTTTTCAAATAGATCCCTCTGTGTAACAATTTTATTAGTTTGGTTGAGTATCTTGAACATATTCAAATTATTTTGAAGAAGGAATTAAACTGATTTGTTTTCTTCATAACTTTCGTATTCATTGTTTAACAACTTTAGGATTCTATCATCCTCGTCTTAGATATGTATAATACTGGGTAAATTTTCAAACTCGCGCTAGAACAACGTACAGACCTCTGATTTTTAGTTACGAACCCAAAAAATATTGTAGAAATGAGGACTTAAATTTCTTCACAAAAAGTGATAAAATTTAGAAGAATATTCTAGTATTCGTTGATAAATGTCTGTAATATTTAACAAATGGTGATTGTGATGGTAACATCTGGTTACTCAAAATTTATAAATAAAATTTAATACACGAGATTTCATTTGATGACTGTGGGACAGTCTAGTAGTATAGTTTACATATGAGAGAAATATGAACTTGAAATAGCGAGAAGAGAGAAATAGAGCGAGTTTAACCAAACAGGAGTTTTGCTCTACTTTACTTTAAACGTTAAATAATACCAAGCGTAGGGCACTTTTATTATAAACAAAAAAAAAGTTGCAAGCAGTTCAAGTAATATAACTTTTATAAAAATAAATATACAACACAAATGGTGTTTTCTCCTGTACTTAAAATACTATTATATTTTATTGAAGTCTGCTATATTTATTGTAGATAATTCTGAAAATTATTAAAATATTCAAGCGAAAAATTGTTGACAACCACAGTTCTAAGTTAGTTAGTTAATAAAGCGTATTTGGAATTTGTGAAAGCCTTTGTCACTGTTGACCATAGAGCGAAAAAAGGTTTCAATTTTGTATTGTGCCCTATTCAATGGTGTAAATGATACACAGATGTTGTTATTTCTGATTTGTCGCTAGTGATGCATTTAAAATTAAAACTTTCGTAATAAAAAAGTCGATATTCTAAAATATTATCAATGTGTGTTAAAATAATACATGCTAAATAATGGAACAAAATTTAATGTAAGTTAAATCAAAATCTAAACAAAATCTAAAGTTTGTAACTATTACAATCAATGTTTTTTAATACGCTTTTATTGGGTCGATCTGTACGTATGTATCTATCTATGTAACGGAAACTTTCAATGTAAGTTTCACCAACTTAAAGAAGTCCAATTAAGTCGAAATTTGGCACACGTGTCAAAGGCTGATGACAATACAGTTCTTTAAGTTGAATTTTCCCGTTTGTTGTCTTTTTGTCACTGTTCTTGCCTAAATACAAATTCGTCTATTAACTACTGCCATCTAGTTGGCAGTGGTAGAACTTGCTGCTATAAAATGGAAACGCTCGCAAACTTGAAGTAAATTTTTTAATATAAATACTAGACATGCTTATGGGACTAAAAACTTAGAAAATAATTATAGTTTAAATAACTAAAAAATACGCTTTAATAGCTAACCGAACTAAAAACCGGAAAATAATTTTTAATTATGAACAGTTTATATTACTGCAGTAGAAGGTCGAACAATCAATTATGATTAATTACCTCAAAATAAAAATATCATAAAATTATTAACAGAATAATTAGATTCAGAGTAAAAAACGTAGGGTCCTTCAAATATTAAATTTCACAATTATTCTATTGGCAACTATTTATAAGAGGAGAGTTATGCAAGTATATTTTTATATTTTATATTTATTATATTTTTATTTTGAGGTAATTAATCATGATTGATTGTTCGACCTTCTACTGCAGTAATATAAACTGTTCATAATTAAAAATTATTTTCTGCTTTTTAGTTCGGTTAGCTATTAAAGCGTATTGTTTTAGTTTTTTTTTAAACTATAATTATTTAAATAATTTATCCTAGACTTTGATTTTGACTCTAACAACATGTCACAAATATGTTGCTTAGTAAAGTTGGCCGTATTTATTTTTGATATAATTAAGATCTGAAATATCCTTTTCACAAACATATATTGATACCCAAAATACTTAATGTAAAGGTCAGTTTAGATATTGCAAGAAAATATTCTATTGGTACCAATTTCCCAAAAATCTGCAAAGTATACTGATGAATTTTGGGACTATGAAGATACTCATAAAAAAAATGTAGGAGAATTGTTTCCGTAAGCGGGGTAATCAAGCTACCTGACATCTGACCAACTAATTTGAACATTTATGATTGGACATATTGGGGTTTTAAGGCTTTCTTTACAACTCTGGCTCAATACGGTTGAGTAAGGGGCAAGGGGTGACGTTTTCTTGTATTATGGTATTTATCTGAAATGCCCCTGGGAGACTAATCCAGGATTTTTATTCGAGTCCTGTCATAAAACTCGAGTTTCACATCCACACAGATGAGATTTTATTATTATAACTTTGTAAAATAAGAGTATCATCCTTCAAACTATATGTTGGAAACACTGGTAGGTTCTTAAAGTTTCTTCTTGGAGTTTATATCGAAACTATGAGGATTCTAATTTTATTTTCTTACTAACCACATATGCGTCGGAATGAGTAGATTTCCTTAATCTCAAATCACAAGACATTTTTAGAAAAAATAATAATTTGGTGCATACTTAGGGTTCCCTACCACCTTCAAGATTCGAATATTCCAGTTTCAGACAAGCAGGGAATGAGTGCATTTTCTTATACTTACCCTTATATCTTTTAAAGGAGGCGTTTTAAATTTATAAAAAATATACACTTTGATTTTCCATAGACTTTTTATTTTATCTGCTTTAGGATTCGCTTGATTTTTATCACAATACATATGTATTTAATTTTCTAATTTGGCCCCCAAAAAGTAACATTAGAGTTTTATTTTACTAATAAACTTTCAGAAATGCCTTTTATAATCTACTGTCTCAGTTTTGAAGCTCTGTAGATTGAAAGAAAAACGGCAACATAGGTCAAAGTTTAAATTATAAATTATTAAATCTGTTATTCAAATTATTTAAAAATGTAAATAAAATATATTTTTCAAATTTTAAATAGTGTTTTATACAAATGATTTAAAAATATTTGTAATTCACATAATGAGCCTTTTATCTGATATATTATATGATGCGTTTGAAAATTGAATTTTTATTTTCCATTTAATTGTATAATTTGTCCCTAAAATTACTATGGGGGTTTTCTGTTAATTTATTTTCCGTGCCTTCAAATAATAGAATTAGGTATTTTTTTCATTTTTTCCAATAAACAAAAAAAAATGAGGTCTTAGAGTTTGGGGAATAACGGGGAGAATGGGTAATTTTTTTAAAATATTTTTTTAATATATTTTAAAATATATTAAAAATTAAAAAAATATATTTCTACCTATTCGTCATAATGAGCCCTGGGATTTGATATATTACATGAGCCGTTAGAAACAATTATAATTTTTTATTTACCATTTAATTCTATAATTTGCCCGCCAAAATGAATATTAGGGGTTTCTTCTTATTTTTCCAGTAAAGTTCAGGTGAGGGGCTATACTTTAAGTTTTTCAAAATTTTTCAGCTTATGGTTTCGGAGATAAGGGGGGGAATGGGTAAAATTTTTTATATTTTTGTTAATATCTTTTAATTAATTTATTTTATAAACATGGAAAAAATATATTTGTTTTCTTCATCATGAGCCCTTTTATTTGATATATAACATGCTGGGTTAGAAACAATTTTAATTTTATATTTTCCATTTAAATCTATAATTTGCCCCCCAAAAAAAAGATTAGGGGTTTTTCCTTATTTTTCAAGTAAAGTTCAGGTGAGGGGCTATACCTCCATTGTTTTTTCAAAATTTTCCAGCTTATGGTTTCGGAGATAGGGGGGGGATGTGTAAATTTTTTTATATTTTTGTTAATATCTTTTAATTAATTTATTTTAAAAATATGAAAAAAAAATGTTTGTTTTCGTCATAATGAGCCCACTCATTTGATATATAACATGATGGATTAGAAACAATTTTAATTTTCCATTTAATTCTATAATTTGCCCCCCAAAATAAATATTAGGGGTTTCTCCTTAATTTTCCAGTAAAGTTCAGGTGAGGGGCTATACCTCCATTTTTTTTCAAAATTTTTCAGCTTATGGTTTTGGAGATAAGGGCGGGGGAATAGGTAAAATTTTTTATATTTTTGTTAATATCTTTATTTTAAAAATATGAAAAAAATATATTTGTGTTCGTCGTAATGAGCCCTTTCATTTGATATATAACATGATGGGTTAGAAACAATTTTAATTTTACATTTTCCATTTAATTCTGTAATTGGCCCCCCAAAATTAAAAGTAGAGGTTTCTCCTTATTTTTCCAATAAACTTCAGGTCAGAACCTATAAATCTAGTTTTTTTCAAAACTTTACGTTTTATAGTTTCGGAGATAAGGGGGGGGGAATGGGTAAATTTTGGTATATTTTCGTTAATATCTTTTTAAATAATTTTTTTTAAAATATAAAAAAAAATATATTCGTGTTTCTCAGAATGAGACCTTTCATTTGATATATTACATGATGCGTTTGAATTTTTTTTATTTTTAAATTTTTATTTAATTCTATAATTTGCCCCCCAGAATTAACATTAATGGTTTCTCCTTAATTTTCCTGTAAAGTTCGGCAACGCTCTATATTTCCTATTTTTTTCAAAATTTTAGGCTCAGTAGTTTCAGAGATCAGGGGGGGGGAACGGTCGATTTTTTTAGTTTTTTCCCCCAGAAGTACCCCTAAAATCAAAATTTTTTCTTTTACGATATGCACTCCTGATCGTGTCACCAAACTATACATTGATGCCAAATTTCAACCTCTTCCGTCCAGTAGTTTAGAAGAAAATGGCTGTGATGTGACAGAAGCAGAAATCCTGAGTGATATTATAAGAGTATCCGTATATTGTATATACGGAACCCTAAAAAATGAAGAATGTATCTGGCAACTAACGTTAAAAACTACAATTATATTAAATTTTTATTTAATAGGGTATTAACAAAATATTTGAAGGTTTTGAGAATTTCTCGTATTGAAAATGAAAACATATTTAAAAATATTTAAAAGCACAATTATTTTTTCAAGTATTTTAGGGTTCTATTCTTAAATCTATAAGATTCTTTCTTTTGATTAAAGTGACTGATTTTTAAGTAGTTTCTAAATGATTTGGGAGGCAAATAGTTATTTTGGATGTACATGTGGGTTTTCACTCCTCACAATGGTTTCTGAAACCAAAATGACTGATTTTTACCTAAAATAAACATGTGTATTTAAAATATTTACTCCCCTATGGAGCGGCATTCGAGGGTTAGTCTTAATGGAATCACAAAAAGGACGAAAGTTAAACTGGTTAGAACGTTTATATTTTTCATCTTCAGGTACGGTATAGAATTCGAGATGTGCTGCTGACGTCGGATGCTGAGTAGTGTGCGGCTGCGGTTTGGGGCGCCGTGAGTTATAGGATTCTCTTTGAAAGAGGAAGTACTGTAGAAAGTTTTTATTTTTATGTATTTGGTTTATGCTTTAATAACTTCTTAAATTAAAAAAAATATGTATGTACCGTAGGACATCGATTCCTTATATATTTTGCAAAATTATGCAAGGCATGACATAAATGGGATATATGCTTTTGACATTCGTATATCCACATTTTAATGGATAACTTAAAAACCTTAAGTTCAATACATCATCAGAATGATTTAATATTTTTTGAAGAGTAAATTTATTTTGTTCTAATAATTGATTCACTGTAAAAAAATTCATTTCAGTAATACCCAATATAAAATAATGTTTACGTTCCACAGTATTTAATTCTTCTATCAATATATTTTCGATCCGTATCATCAAACTTGATATAAAATGGCATCGTTCATGGTGTTTTGGTCAGAATATTCATCACGCATGTATAACAAGTAGGAAGACCTACATTTTTATAATGTATGGAATTCAATAAAGTGTAATTCTGTTATAAGTTTCAAGATGCCTTACTATTAGAGTTATTCCATCTTTAATACGGATTTTTATCGTATTGAGCACATTTTCTAGTATACTGGCGCTTTTATGTTTATACGCTGTTGATAGGTTGATGCCATGAAATGCAATAATTTCACTATCATCAGCTTTATTTTCGAGGTAAAATCCATTTTTTAATTTTTTTTTAAACCAAAACAAATTAAAAAAAAACTACACAAGAGGATGAAATCATTTCTGACAATTTTTTGACCCGTAGCTATTATCTGAGACTATGTAGTAAGCAGGTTGTAAAGTACAAACCTTGCAGAACACTTTGGTGAAAACGACTAGGGCGTGTTGAAAAAATACTAAACATGTTAGTAGGCAGCCAACTGAAAAAAATTGGGAACCCGTGACGTTACCTATTTACTAGCAACGTATCCTACAATATTTGGGCATATCATCAGAAAAGTTGAGGATAATCCAGAAAAACCAATAGCACAAGGAAAAATACAAGGCAGAAGACCTAGTAAAAGATTTCCGAAAAGCTTGCTCCACAAACTAAAAGGGATAGCAAACTCTTTGCTACAAGGCGTACTTCAGGAGTCACAAGACCGCGAGTTGTGGGGTCAACAAAGTAAAGTAATGCACATCAACATAGAATTACGACTTCTCCGATATGAGGATACGACGCAGAAGAAGAAGTGCATGAGCAAGCTTACGAGGTGCCTTCGATATTTGGAGAGTTCATTCCAGAAAATTAGGAAAATGTGTCGTTGATGAGTTTTTGTAAGGTATGTTTGAATCCCTATATTAAGAGCATATTAACAAATTAAAACTACGTATTCTTATAGCACTTAGGTACATGTTTACATTATGTGTCTAGCAGGCCGAAAATACTTTTATGAGATATTAAGCAAAGATTTACGATTTACCAGATTATTGTTAGAATTCGTCACTAAAATATCAATATTTGTATTACGTAGAATGATTTATGAGATATGTGACGTATTATCCATAAAATAATTAACTGGTCATCTGATAATAGTAACGTACTTGTCAACTATTTGTTAATTATTTGAACACTACAGAATTAAAGAAGTTATTACGGTTATAACGTTATCGAATACCTGTCCAATTTCATTTTTAAAAAGCAAGCCGACCGAAAGTATATAAATAACGTTAGAAATGGCGTTTCAGCTGTAAACAAGAAAATTTTGTAAATATTTTGTGCAGTCGGTGTCCTCAAAGTAAATATAGATAGTGAGAGGTGAAAATAGAAGGCAGGATATTATTTTTAAAAAACGAATAAAGCGTCGTAATACAGACGTTAGAATAACACAATACTAAGGCGTGAGGGGACCATAAACGATAATACGTAATCAATCAGTTCTCCCTAAAAACACTTAGGAGAGCAGAGTATGCTCAATTGGGTAGAGCAGGTTGTGAGGATGTAAATCAATTATCGGGAAGGGTATATTACGTTTAGCTATTATGGTCCAGTCTCCATTTCATGATGGTAAATAACTGAATTGGCATTACCACCATTGCTTCTACTCAAAACAAAAACCTAAAAGCACTAGTGATATTTAAAAATTTTGATTCTTTTACAATTCAAAGATGAGATTCGGATATTGACAAAAGGATTTTGACATGAGTCATAACTTGATATGTTTTGCACATACCTGACATATTATGAACCTGGAGATAAAATACCTGGCTTTACGACCTTGAACTCTGAAGATCAACAGATAGTTGGAGGAGACTCAAATGGAAGAGAATACTTTGACCAAGTAAAGTTGTTGTACAAATATAGAGACAAGTTGGAAAAGTTAGATCTCAAGAAATTGATTGAGCTACTAGAGGAGAATGATCAGGAAATTTCTTGCGGTAAAAATAATATTTTACATCGTCTAGCGGACGCCATGACATCCGGTATACTTTGTACTTTTGGCAAATGAGGTCAACTGGTCTTCAGTAAGGGTGCTTATCTCTGCTTGGGGGATTTGACAGTCGATGGTCACTATTATGTAAATCATTGCTCGTCAATTTATGTTTCATGAGAAAAGCAACGACCCATTTCGCCCATTCTAAGTTTAGCACTAGCCACATCTCTTGAAGGATTGTGAAGATTTTCTTGAACATTTATCAATATATACAATTTCTTTTAGCCATTTGATTTTGATTTCTTAGGTTTGGAAAGATCTTTCACAGTTCCAACTTGATTTTTTGTTCTATTCTAATAACTAGGGGTTGAAGGGCCAGGTGAATAATTTTATTCAAAAATTATAGTTTGGTATATAAAAATTGTTTCTGGATGCGACATGTACATACATAATTACGTAGAAAATGAATTAATCGCTTACTGTAGGACCTCATTGTGTATACTTTAACATGCTAAATCTTACACTCCTTTGTGCACGCAAAAACTTGTGCGGAAAGTATGACCAACAGAGACTTTAAAATAAAGGCTTGGAACTACATATATGGTAGCCCGTAAATAGCTGTTAAACCTTTGACAAGGGAAGGGCGAGGCCAGGGAATGTACATCTTGAGCAATGATATGAAAGTGTGCCGGTTTTTAGACGAAATGGTGCCCATTTCCTTAATTTGTTAAATGAATAATTAGTGATTTCTGAATGAAAGCTATTCAGTACTAGCATTGATAGCATAGTTTATTGTGTGGCATACAATTGTAAAAGTAATAAATTACGTTTTACGGAAAAGTATAGAATGATTTAATTTATAAAAAATTGGTGCCCAAACGGCACACTTTTGCTGGCAGCATTACGCCTCCTCTCCCTTCCCTTGTCAAAGTGTTAAATAAAGGAAGAAATTCGGTTGACAGATGCAGGTGAAAACCGTACAGAACTTTTGTGATTCCATAGTTATATATAGATTTTAGACAATTTAGAGCGAAAGTGCATTTATGGTATTTCTACTGGTATACATTAATATTTTCTGATATGCAAACTGTTGTCGTGCTAGTAGCTTTAAAGATTTCTGTTATTAAATATTTAGTGATATAATATTTTATATCCAAAATATAAAGAAGTAATCCATTTGTATTCATTATCGTTGTGAAATAAACGCCGTGGTGAGCATCAAAACAGTCTCTTTTTCTGTTTCAAAAAACGTTTTATTATCATTAAGATAAATGAGTTTCACCCGGAAAGTGAAAGGAAAACAAATTTTCAGTTTAAATAACTGCACGTATAGATTTTTAATATAATATATTTTACGACTAAAGGGTTAATTCCAAAATGTTTGGTTCTCAAGACGAAAATAATTTTAGTTACTGAATTAACAATGAACCGCTTTGAGACTGATCATGAAGTTCTGTAATCGACTTGTTCTGAATTTTGAATTGTGATATTCATCAGGTAGGTAGTTTAGAAGTTTGCCATTTGGTATTGTACTGATTTCCCAAGAACTATTTGATTGATATTGCAAGTTTGAAGATAATGATTATTGAGAGGTGATGAGAGAACACAGTTTTACCATTCTTTCTAAAGTATATCGAACAAGGATCTCGTTCTTCTGTTCCACTAAATATATGACTTTGTAAATATTAAATAAACAGCGAATTAGACATTTTCAGCAAACACGTTATTATTTCTTAATTTTTCTGCAAATTTCTTACTAATTTTAAACCACTCCTTGAACATGTTTTTAACCTTCCATTTTTAAATGAATTATTTAATTATACAGTTATTATAATCATTTTAAAATTTGAATCGTAAGTAATTTTGCGGGAAATATTTTGCCTACTTCCGGTTTCGCCTACAGGCGATTTCCCAGTTTTCCGTAGAACAACTAACAGATGTAACGATTCGAGGACATTCAAGCAGCATTTGTGAATATTTTTATCTAAAAATATAACTGGACCCAAGTTCTGGTTTCAGTAAAAAAAGATTTGGTCTGACCGTTATGAACATTATATGGGAAATGCTGACATACTTACAGATAGGGAAAAGCGGTAAATATTGCCAGAAATCGATGTTACATAATTACACTTTAATAATATTCGAAAATCACATCAGTTTTGAATCCATAGTGTCTCCCGATTATTAGGGACATTCATGATTAATAGACACCTTTGATAAATAAGGATTGAAAATCATAATTTCAGCTTCTATAAATTCACATAATTAGCTAACTCCTACATTATCGAAGCATTAAAAAATTGAAGCACGTACATATGAATTGTTAGAGTGGCTAGTTAATAAATCCACCAAATTTAATATTAATTATTATTTATTATTAATAGTAATGCTTTTTGTTCTACTATGACGAAAACTTGAGCTTGTGTTGAGGTATGTCAGCTCCTAGGTTTTCATAATTAATTTCTTATGCTGCTGTTAATTAAGCAAAGTTCGTCAGTTTTCTTTGTACTTAAGGGACATGTTTTTAACCATGGTTCTCTTCTACAAAAATTAATCCCATAAAATCCTTTAGTTTCATATTTAATACTATGTACAGAATTATTGGTACATGTTTATTATAAACCGAAGAAGGACAATCCCTTACAGTAAATGGCGAACGCTATATTAGCAGGTTACAAAACATTTTATGACTATAGAAAATAAGTATTTAGTTTAGTTAGTTTACGTTGGTTTCCCACCGGGACTTAGGAGTCTGACGCGTCATTATTATTTCAGTTGAAAAAAAGGTGTACGTATAAATCACAAAAATCTAATTCAGTTTAATTGATCTGTAAACTAAGAGTATATGCGTAATAAGGCTGAGAGAACCCATTTTGTATAGTCACGTTTTTCGAAATTCATTATTTGTCTATAGTTGTGAACATCTATAGAATTTTAATCAAGTAGGAAATGAGATGATCATCTTCAAACGGCTGAATAAATCATTGTAAATTATAGCTAAGAACCATCTCGATTACATCAGCTTTCAAACACAAAAAAATTCACTAAAATCAGTCTATTTGTTTAGGAGCTACGATGCCAAAGACAGACAAACTGATCCAGAAATACAAAGATACACACACATCTTAAACCAATAACACCCCACTTTTGCGTCGAGGGTTAAAAACAAATAAGTCGCTAACTGAATTGTGTAAAAGCACTAGTGTACTGTAAGACATACAAATAGGAAAGAAAAAAAATTCTAAAATGGTTGGGAATGGTTAAGACATACAAACGGGAAAGAAAAAATTTCTAAAATGGTTGGGAATGGTTACTCAAGATATCTACAAGATACAAGATGGAAAGACTCCTGGTCGTCAACATCACAAAAAAACAATTACTGGAAAGTATGTATATTTCTAATACTCAAAACGTTTCAGATTCGTTTTCAAAGGCAATAAAATCAAATAATTTGAACAAGTGCCACATTGACTCGCATATTATAGGTTCCATATCACCTCTGAGATTTTTCTAATATGTCAGTTTCAAATAGCAGGGAATTAGACTATTCTCTTATATTTTAGTGAATATCTTTTAAAATAAGCTTTTAAAATTTATAAAAAAATATACGCTATTTCTCACACAGAGACTTTTTATGTTATCTGCTACATGATTTTTATAAAAATATTTATTTAATTTTCTAATTTGGCCCTCACAATTACCATTAGGGTTTTATTTTACTAATAAACATTCAATGAAGCGTATATAATCTACTGTCTGAATTTTGGGCTCAGTAGATTTGAAGATAAAGGGGAAAATGTGTCAATTTTTAAATAATAAGCTATTAAATCGTTTAAACCAATTATATTGTTACCAGAATATCCGATGGTGCAATCGGCCATCAACCAGTTCATGGAAGGGACATTATTCCGATAAATTCTGGGAACCCGAAATGTTTGTCTCTCAACCGGCGGACCGCTGCCGTTACTGGGAATATTCCAGAACGTGATGGAATTTCCCGATGGTTCGTGGACGTACCAGACAATTCCAAGATAAATATATAAATAAGGAACAGCTGGCGATAGAAGGCATTCAGTTTTCGACGGTCGTATTGAACAGTTAAGATAAAATGTAAATAGTAGTTTCTGTGAATATAAATTTGTGTAAAAGTATTGGAAATAAATTAGAGTGAGTTAGACTGTGTTTTTAAATAAATCCAAGATCTGAACTGAACCCGAGTGTGAAAATTTACATATATATATATATATCATAATGCGTTTATAAAATATTATTATCCATTTAATTATTTATTTTTATTTTTCAGGTTATTTGTATTATTTGCCCCCAAAATTAATATTAAGGGTATCTCCTTGTGTTTCCAGTAAAATTCAAGTATTTTTTCCAAAATTTTAGGTGTTATATTTTTGGAAATAAAGAGGGGAATGAGTATATTTTATACTTTTGATAACATTGTTTAAACAATTTATTTTATCCTTTGATTGGATATATCCATAATCCATGATCGTTACAAATAATTTTAATTTTATATTTTCCAATTAATTTTGTAATTTGCCTCCCAAAATCAATATTAGGAGTTTCTTCTTATTTTTCCAGTAAAGTTCAGATGAGGCCTTATATTTCTAATCTTTTTAACAATGTTACGCCTTATAGTTTCGGTGATAAGCGGGGGAATAGGTAAAAAAATATATATTTTTGTTCATATCTTTTAAATAATTTATTTTAAAAATATGAAAAATATATGTTTAATATGAAAAAGATATGTTTGTATTCGTCATAATGAGCCCTTTGAGTTGATGTATTTATTACATGATGCGTTAGACATAATTTTAATTTTATGTTTTTCATTTAATTCTGTAATTTGACCCCCAAAATTAATGTTTCTCCTAATTTTTCTGGTAAAATTCAGGTGAAGCCCTATATGTCTAATTTTTTTTCCAAATTTTACCGTTTATAGTTGCGGCGTTAAAGGGTGTACGGGTAAAATGTTTATAACTTTGTTAATTAACTTAATGTTAATTAACTTATTTTAAAAATATGAAAAAAATATATTTGTAGTCGAGATAATAAGCCATTTTATTTGATGTATTACATGATGCGTTAAAAACAATTTTAATTTTATTTTTGCATTTAATTCTGTAATTTGCCCCCAAAAATTAATGTTACGAGTTTCTCCTTATTTTTCCTCTATTTTATTCAAAATTCTAAGTATTATAGTTTTGGGGATAAGATTTTTTATATTTTTGTTAATATCTTTTAAACTAAATAATTTTAAATATGAAAAAAAATATATTTGTATTTCTCAGAAGGAACGCTTTTATTTGGTGTATTACATGATGCGTTTAAAAAATTAATTTTTAATTTTTGATTTGATCCTATAATTTGCTTTCAGTCAGTCATTTTGTGTCAAATTGGGAATGCTAAATTTGTCACTGCATACTTTTTAAATTTCTTTATTCAGTTGTGTTGTTTTTTTAAATTTATTGCCAATGAAAACTAGGTGTGATTTAGACCCAGAAACGGTTGGGTTGTTTGAAACATACATACTTTCAGCAATTGTGATGTTATACCCAAAAAAAAATATAAAAATTTTAATCTATCTAGTTTGGAAATAATTGTTGAATGTTGAAAAGATAAGTAATAGAATAGATAATGTCATATACAGTTTGAAATTACATTATTTTTGTTAGAAGTAGTTGAAATTAACTCCATAATTTCTCAGTTATTATAAACACATATCTTTTGATTGCTGTGGTTTATATGTGCTCATGAAATGTGAATGTGAATTTGAATATCACTTTAAAAATTAGCGAAATCAAACAAGTTTCATTTTGATGTCATAAAACAGTAACTTTAGATATTAATGAAATTGATATAGTTATGAGAGTACTTTTAATTTATCTTACCAGTATTATCTGAAAGTCATAGATTAGTAGAAATTTTAATTCACTTTTACAATCGAATATATTTCTCAAATTGGTTAAAAAATAAATAACAAGTGTTTTGAAAGGGAAAATTCTTAAACTGATGTGATTATAAACTCTCAGAAATATTAAGATAAGGCCACAAAATCTGAATAACTTGCATTCAATTGGAAAATTGTCAACAATTTTGACTGGAAGGTGTACGTATGCTTATAAATTCTATAAATATTTGTTATTTTCAAAATGAAAAGCGTAGCCAAACAACACATGGAACTTACTTCCAACAATAGTGAAGTAAGTATATATTATCTGGTGTCAAAGGATGTCACTACAATTAACCTCGTTGGCTTAAATCCCAAAAAATATATAATTAAATCTATTCGGTAAAATTGATGCACTTCATTTATTTATAAGAGAATCTTACTAGTACCTCTATAAAATCTCTATAAGCAAAATATAATTTGCTTTGTTGTGAGATTTTTTAGTGGGAGTAATAAAAATAGGGTTAATTAAGTTTTTTGGATGACTATAACTAAACATTTTTACGACGCGAGATGTAAAGACCGACATCTAGGATTTGCGTACAAAAGAATGACACCTCGAAGAGAGTATTCAATATCTCTGACAGGTGAAGTTAAGTTAAGTTAAATTTCATCGTGACATTCTAACCTAGGAATTACGGGTTACAGCAATTACATGGAACAGCTCTAGATTTGGATCTTCTATGTGCTAGTTTCCCCGAAAATCCTAGATGTCGGCCTTTACATTTCGCGTTTTCAAATTTAACGAAATGTCTCAAAAACATAAAGAGGTGTTCGAGAGGACATTCAATTGTGGCGCAACTGATGAAGGTTCCCTAACCAAAAACAATATATATATTATATATATTGTCTTGCGTACAAAAGAATGACACCTCGAAGATAGTAAACATTTTTAGTTAGTAATAAATATATATAAAACTAAATATTTATTTGTTTCAGTACAGAAAAATAGGCCTGTCCTAGAATGATAAAATAAAAATGAATTTCACAAAGCACATCTTTTTATTTTACACACTAACGGGTGGAAAAATTATCAAGTTAAAGGTAAATAATTTAAATCATCATCAAATATGTTTATTACACATTTAAATAATGTAGGGGTGTATCTATTGTCGAAATACTTAGGTTAAAGACTATCAATGCTCATTGACAAATTAAATTATAATAGAATTTTTAATTAAATTTTACAATTCAATATAATTGTCAAACTGGTTAAAAAATTAATAATCAATATTTTGAAAGGGAAAATTCTTGAAATGATGTTATTATAAACTGTCAAAAATTTTACAAGGTCAAGGCCACAGAATCTGAATAATTCAATTGGAAAGTTTTGAACAATTTTGACTGCAAGGGGTATGTGTTCATTCTATAATATTTATTATTTTGAAAATTAAGAGAGTAGCCTAACAAATCATGGAACTTGCTTCTAACAACTCTGAATTATATATTATTTAGTGTCAAAGGATTTCAGTATAAATACTCTCTTTAGGTTAAATCCCATTACGATATTAATTCTATCCATTCCGTAAAATTGATGAACTTGATTTATTACATAAGAATCTTTCTAGTACCTTTATAAAAACTTCATAAACAAACTTATAATTTGCCTTGTTATGGGAGTTTTTATTACGAGTAATAAAAATAGAGTTTATTGAATTTTAGGGGCAGTCTTTGCTACGTGTTGTTTTATTTTTTCCAAGACTATTACTAAATGTTCTAAGTTAATAATAAATACATATAAAATTAAATATTTACCTGTTTTAGTATAGAAAAGTCCGCCAGTTCCATCATGTTGAAATGAGTGGTTCAGAATACGTACAAAAAATCAAAATTAATTTCAAAAACCACTTATTTTTTAATTTACACACTAACGAATGGAAAATTTACCAAGTTAAAGGTTATGAGTTTTAAATTAACGTCAACTATGTATATTGCAAATTTAAGTAAAAATTAATTTAGAGGTATATGTTTTTTAAATCAGAAAACACAAAAGTACAGGGTATTGTTTGTTTTTCGTGATCGCGACAAGAATGCGCGTCGCCGAATTGTGTACTATTCCGAATCCAACTGAAGCTCTTAGTTCGCGAATAAAAGGGAATATGCATAACGCTATACGCATTGATATTGACCTTAGATGATTTTTCGTTGTTCTAATATTTAGGAAACTATCTGATTTTTCTTTTAACGTATCAGTGGGACGTAATATTCTTAACAAGTGCATATTCATCATATCTTAAAAATTCATCCAGTTTCGTAATGCATGTTAAGTGGTTTATTTGGAAAGAATGCCATATAAATCAATCGATAGTCGTAATGAAATATTATTGACAATCAATCTGAATGTTTGTTTCGTGTCCGATAAAGAACGCTGACTAGTTATTAATATTACAGGGTTTTGTATTGTGAACTTCCCATTCAAATTTACATTCAACTTTATTTATTAAAAATGAAATTATTGAATTTTGGGGTAGGTCCCAGTAATTTCATGTAAAAAAGTAATGAAAAAATGGTGCAAAACTTTTACTTCAACTATACACTAAAATTTGTAAAAATTTGCCTAGAAATTTTCGAGTTTCACTTAAACTGTTTGCTTACTTCTTCATGGACAACTAGACAGTTTTTTAATGTTATTCTTTCAGTCTGACATTGTCTATTATAACACGTATTTAATTCTCTATTATTTCTGTCTTGTTTTTTTAAGGCTCTTATTCCGGTGTTTCAATAATATTTAAAATTTCATTTTTATCTGCAAAGGACTTTCAATTCTTGCTACTGTTCTTCTTGAATATTGCAGTACTATTTTCTGGCTATGGTGTTGTTTATCTCCCACTAGATGTGTTCTCGGTTTGTGATTAGACGGAGGACATAACCGATTTGTTCTCATACGCATCAGCGGATAAACAGGAAATAAAATAGTACCTGCGGACGGAAAAATAAACATCCTAATCTGAGGGTGACCAACAGGCCAGCAACCCACTTTCGGCAAAACAGAAAGAAAAGGTGAAATTTAGAGATGGGCAAAGCTGATATTTTTTAAATAACAGTTGCTACTGTTATTGCTATTTGCATATAACAACTGAAAATAAGAGATAACAGTTATATTTTTTGCAGTTAAAGTTGTTGTCGCCATCTCTTGGAAAGAAACTAAACTATAAAAGTTCATATTTGTTGGCTACCAATAAGATCTATCTATCTTCCCATTTACTACGATATAGAATATATTTTAAAGATTTGTTATTCTTGCAATGTTGTATTTCTGAGATTAATATTAAACTGGAAGTTCTAAACCAATAATTAAAATACAGTAAACACCCTTCTGAGGTTTTATTATGTGTAATACGTGGTACAGTGTTGTTATGGACATTTTATATATTTATTTCTGGCGTTATTCTCAATGCTATTAATTCATATAATTATCCAAATTGAAGGGATTTTGTGAAGAGATTATTTGGCACTGTTGTAAAGTCTGTGTCTTGTAAGAGTTTATTCCCAAAAACTGGAAAACTCACGTCATAGAAGTTGGTTATCTACTGATAAAGTACAAACAAATATGTGTTTGCAATATATGTATTAACTTACTTCTTAGTTACCACTAATTTTTAGTCCGGGACATATTTTATTTTCATACCGTGATCAATATAAAGAATAATTTTATTTATGGCTTACGTTAAGATTCGTGTTCTTTTAATATATTCTTCAATTCAATTATATTATGTAGGTATAATTATTTATGTATTACTAGTAAATACTAATGGTTAATGTAATGAACTAATTCACTATAAGTTAATATTGTCGAAACAATTTCAATATATTTTTTCAACAACATATAGCATTATAATAATAATAATGTATGCCTGTAATAGAGTTTCTAATATATATCAATCATTATCTATTACCAAATCCCTCATTTATAATTAAATTGTAAAAATTTCAACAATGACAACGATGAACGAAAGTATATCTGAACGCCAACCTAACGTATATTATTTGCAAGATCAAACTACTGTTAAAATTTTCCAATAATCATTTTCTGCTTGGCCCTTCAGCGTGTTCAGTATGATTCAGTTAACAGCATAGATGTTAACAACTTTTGCTATTCATCCTACGTTTTGTTTTCAATGGCAACCACGAATATAAATGATGAGTATGAAAACCAGTGCTATCTGCTATTTATTTTATCCGTCGAAACAGAACAACTGCTTTCTCAGTCGCTTAGTTTTGAACTTGTCTAATGTCTAATAGTAAGTGTGCTGTTGGAAGAAGCAGTTGAGGTTAGGTGCATTTTTAAGTCCGCACTGTTTATGTTATTGTTCGATAGGCGCTAAGCACTAGTAAAGTATACCTGTTATCTATTATGAAAGCGAAAGTTGAGCATTATAACAAAGACAGATATAGTACAAGAAACTAAGAAATATAAACTCTATCCCAAATATTACAAGAAATATCTATATATACGGTACCCAGAATGTCTAAAAATATATACAGATATATATTGCCAGTCAAAAGTCCCCCTCCCTCATCGTATCTTTTGACGGTTTAGAGATCTAAAATAAAGGGTTGGAAACTTCCCTATAGTGGTAACCGATAACATAACAGTAATAGATGACGTTACAAGGCCACTGTCGCCACGAATCTTAAATCGGACTTAATGGTAAGTGTAAGGTACTGTTTGTGAATTCTTTTACTCATTCGAATATATCAGCTATAATTCATTGTTTTAAAACATTAATATTGCGCGTTCCGTAGCATATACCTTGGACTTAATGTACCTCCTCAAAAAAAAATGTAATGGTGTCAGGTCCGGTGACCGAGCTTGCCATTCTATGGAACATCGCTGTCCAATCCATCTATCACGACATTCTTCATCTAGGTAGCGTCTTACTGCACCATCATTATAAAAATTTCCCAATTGCTGAATTCATCTGGACTGTATTTCAGAATTTCAAGAAGTACTGGCTCAATTGCATTTTGTAAAATCTCTAGAGAGATCTCACCGATTAAGTTTCTATTGACCAACTATGTGGTTTCCCAAAATGATGTGCGGATTTGTGTAACTCCAATTCCTTACTTTTGTTTGTTCACATTTCCATTGAGGGAACAACATTTCATAACTAACAAAAATGGTTTCGAATGATTTCATTAGTCATAATTTTATAGAATTCCAGTCTTCTATCGAGTTCGCTATCTGAAAGATGGTACACTATATTTAACGTGTACGGATGAAATCTGTTTGTTACCTATGTACTGTACTTTTACTAACTACGCAGATAGACGCAACTTTAGCGGTAGAGCAAGTTTACTATCATTTTTGCCATTATATTTTTTGTCAACTGTTGGTCGACCAGATCGTTTCGCCTCTTTAGCACAACTTGTCGCATCACACTTCTGAAAAAAATCCTGCAAGAAAGTTCTCGGTATAGTATAATATCGGTACTTCACATTAAATAAACGTTCCGCTTCATGGAGATTCTTTCTAATTCACTAATTAGTAAGACAGCTAGTACTTTTGCGGCTTGAGGCTGCACCATTTTGAGTATACAAACCCCTAAACGTCCGAAAAGCGGACTGAAAATATTCATTAATTAAATGGGAAATAATACTTTTAGTATTTATTTAATGTATCCATCAAAATTGACGTAAAGCTACATGAAATTAATATATTAAAATCTTTCAAATGAGCTATCACTTACTATAAAGTCCTATTTAAAATTAGTAGCCCCAGTGGCTCTGCGACGTCATGTATTAGTGTTACGTCATGTGTTACCACTAGTAGTGAAGTTTACAAACATTTCCTTTCACTCTACAAATTTCATCAGTATAGGTACAACAGTTCAGAAGATACAAAGGGGGACTTTTTACTGGCACTGTAGAATGGAATAATAATGGAGGAACACACAAAACGAAGGGAATCGCTCCTCGTACAAAAAATTGTACGAGGAATTCTTCCCTTCGTTCTTCATGTATTTTTATATATGAAGAACATATCTAACTGAGAACCAGTAAGCGAGAGAGAGCTATAAGTTAACGTGAACCTGAAAAGTTGTACAATAATAATAATTGTCATTTATTGCCCCAATGACGAAGTGGGAGTTGGAGAGAAGTGCTAAATAATATATCCCAAATAGGTCATAATAGTGAACTAATAATACCAGGTAATCTAAATGGTTTTTACCAATTGAACTAAAGTGAAGTAGTTGGCTGTTATGGTGACAATACCAAAAATGATTATGACATTATCATTTCTGGTATGATGCTTATGGGGCACCCTATGTAACAATTTTTAAATATTAAACTACTTAACTCTACTCGTCTCTATATTTCAAATATCCTATCTGTGCAACTGATTATGAGCCACGCTATTTCACATTTTTTCCTCGTATTTTTTGAAGCACAGTATAAAATATAATTTCTCTCCACACTGCATTTAAACCATCCTTCATTTGCAACTACTCTACGCTATGTTTCAACAATCTTGTATATGCAACTACTTATGGGACATCCAATATAACTTTTTTTCACCACCCATACAGGGTGAAATTCTAGTCCACTCTATATTTCATCTATACGGTATATAAAACAGCTTGTAGATCATAATATTCCTTTATAATATTTCTTAAACCTACCTGTATAGATGTAATAATAAATATAATGCTACATATTTCAACCATCCTATAATATGCTACTTGTGAACTACTTGTGGATATAAAACAATAATTTAACCACCCTATAAACTATAATTCCACTTCATCTTATATTTCAACCACATTGTATAAACAACTGCTTCTAACTTTTTGTTTCAACCCATTTCATAACTATAATAATAGCTCAAGAAAATTCAAATATCCTAACTGCATACATAACATATTTTTTATCCACCCTGTATAAATATAATTCTATTTTACCCTGATTTCACTCACTTTGTAATTGCAACTACTTATGACCTTAACAATATAAAATTTTGTTATCCACCCTGTATAAATACATTTCAACTCCACCCGTTTTTCAACCACCTGGTATATGCAACTGTTTATGGTCCACTCAATATATCTTTTTGGAACCACACCGTATAGCTTCCCCTTATTTCAATCACATTGTATATATGCAGCTACTTACGGGCCACCTAAGAGACCTTTTTTTCAAGATTTTTTAAATCCACGTAATTCCACTCCGCTCTAAGTTTTACCTATCCTATATATGGAACACCCTGTAAAATTACACTTGATATATTAGTTGATTTTTTTTAAAATCGCAACATGTTACATTGGTATATTCCGAATTTTGAATAAAAGCTTAGCTCATGCAATTACCTAATATTTGCTGCATAAAAATCGCAACATGTTACATTGGTATATTCCGAATTTTGAGCTTAGCTCATGCAATTATCTAATATTTGCTGCATAAAAATCGCAACATGTTACATTGGTATATTCCGAATTTTGAATAAAAGCTTAGCTCATGCAATTATCTAATATTTGCTTCATTAAAGTCGCAACATGTGACATTGGTATATTCCGAATTTTGAATAAAAGCTTAGCTCATGCAATTATCTAATATTTGCTGCATAAAAATCGCAACATCATTGCCGAATTTTGAATAAAAGCTTAGCTCATGCAATTATCTAATATTTGCTTCATAAAGTCGCAACATGTGACCGAATTTTGAATAAAAGCTTAGCTCATGCAATTATCTAATATTTGCTTCATCGCAACATGTGACATTGTATATAATTTTGAATAAAAGCTTAGCTCATGCAATTATCTAATATTTGCTTCATAAAGTCGCAACATGTGACATTGGTATATTCCGAATTTGAATAAAAGCTTAGCTCATGCAATTATCTAATATTTGCTGCATAAAAATCGCAACATGTTACATTGGTATATTCCGAATTTTGAATAAAAGCTTAGCTCATGCAATTATCTAATATTTGCTTCATTAAAGTCGCAACATGTGACATTGGTATATTCCGAATTTTGAATAAAAGCTTAGCTCATGGAATTATATAATATTTGCTGCATGCGATGATACCCATTGACTAATTATGTGTTATCGAACATGGTTGTAGTTTTTTCACTATATCTACAGTTTCTGTCAATGTAGGGAGATAAAATGTGTACCAGATTTTAAGTCAAACTATAAGCTTTGCAACAAAAAAAAGATGCTGCAAAAACAGTTAAGTAGTTATTACGTGATGAGGTTATAAACAAACAAACAAACAGCAAACTATAATTTTATAATAGTGTAGAAGATAAGATACTGCCGGTAGACCTGCAGTACGCATGTGACAATAGATGTTGGTATTAAAGAATCATACTGAGGCGCAACAGCTAGAATTAAAATAGAAAATAATGCATCAGGTGAAGCAAAAGTCTTTAGACCGAGTAACAACAAACTTGAAGACATTCAACAGAATGTCTTCAAGTTTATTTAACATATATGTGGATGAATATTCCAGGGTTTGGGAGAAAAAAATTGACTTATGAGAATATCTATCGGGGATACATTAATATATAATCTGTACTTTGCGGAGGACCAAGCAGTAGTTGTACAGGATAAAGAAGATCTCGAAAAAGTCTAGAAAACCACAAGTCGGAGTTACATGTCAAAATCAAAAAGACACCGTGTATGTGCATATGTAGAGAAAAACTAGTTAAGAACTGATATCTAGATGGAGAAAAAATTAAAAGCTGTACGAACTGTGTATATCTAGGCATAAAATAACCATCAATAGGAAGAAGTGAGGAGACAATGAAAGACAGAATTACTAAAGGAAAACTAGCAATGGGAGCAGTGTTTTGGTAGAACATCTGAATGGAAACAAAAAAGACAATATAAAACAAAATATTAAGACCGGTAATTATGCATGGTTGAGAATGTCAGAAAAACAATAAAGACCTTATCTGAGGTTGAACAGGATTTTTCTGAGAAGAGCGACAAGAAGAACTAGACTTGAACATATAAGAAACGAAGAAATAAAATGTAGAAAGAACACTACTAGGAAACAAATGGGCGAAGAACGACTCCCACAATGATTTTGAAATGGAGCCTTCCGGAAACAATAAAAATGGGTAGAACTCTTACAGCATATGTGCAGGTGGATATCTAACTGACAATGACTGAGAGAATAGAACATGCATGGCGATTAGGACTCAGAAGGATTATAAGGTTAGAAAGATGATTAAAGTATTATTTTCAGATACATTCGGTAATCATTGAGTGCTTTATCTGGAATACTTCGAATGTAAGGTAACGTGTTGATTCCAACTGGTATCACCTTTAACGATACAAGTCTTATGAATATATTTCAAATCTCTGGTTTACTATACTAATCGACAGACTTTTCAGGTCTGTTAAGTTAATTTGTAATAACTGTCCTGCGCAATTGAAACATCAATTCAAACATCTAAGTTGTTTTTTATTGAAGTTACTTATATGTATTAATGTAAATCACAATATAGAATCAATTTGTACTATATTTAATTTGTTTTCGTTGAGGAATATCACTTTTAATCTTTTCAGTGAGATTTGGATTGTATTTACCTTGGTAATGTTTTTTTCTATTTTTGCAATATCTTGAATCGCCCACTGTATCCGCCTCTAATAGCTCCGAGATTTTCAGGAAAGAAGAACAAATATGAATCCAGAAAGTTTATTATTAGAGAGATCTTACATCATATATCTTTATATTTATAAAGGAGTCCTAAAACTAGTTATCCATAGTCACCTGTTTTTTTGTATTACCAAGAAATCCAGTTGCGACCTTTCCAAAGGATAACTCTAAAAATTTTCAATTAACAAATGCATTTGTGTGAAGTAAATAAAAATTTAAACTCTTAATAAACGTTTTTATTGCATATAAAAAGATGGAATGAAGAACATTGAGAGGGGTCAATGTTTAAGCACTTTTTGGGTATAACACTACCATACACGAAATTCCTGTATATATCCAAACGTTTCGGAGTCTAGGGCAGACCCCGTTGTCAAAGGCAAAGAAACGATGACAAAAGGCACAATTCTAAAATTTAAAATGAAAATGTTTGACAATATTATTTTGGGTGTTTCCCAAAAAATGCTTTAACATTGCCACAACTCTCCTTCAGGAAACTACAGAGAGAGGTTTCACCATTTTGTAATAAAATTTAAAAAATGATTATACTAATCATTTTTCAAACTTAGTTATTCAGACAATTAAGGAAAAGACCCACACTTTACATATCTTGTGTACAAATATTCATTTAAAACTTTTGAGTTTGTGTTTTTATATATGCAAATATACATACTCATTCCAGTACAACTCATTTCTCTGGGTCAGAAACAGGGACCAGGCAATACGTTAAGAGTCACTAAATTATATGAAATAATCAAAGATTACATCCAAGTAATATATAAAACCTCACAAAATTTGCTTTACGTTCTAATAAACATTGTAATTTTGTATTAGGGATATATTAAATTAGAGATTTGAGATACGCCAGAACTCAGAAAGAACACCACAAAAAAGTTAAAACTATGGATATAATTGGTAAGGCATGTGTACATAACCAAAAGTAAGTTTGTATGAAAGTTGTTATTTAGGCTTCTGAAAAACATACGTAATTACAGAGTACGTTTTGACTGATTGGGGGGGGGGGGTGATATATCGAAAGATAAATGTTAGACATCGACCTGAAAACAAACGCGCGAAGCATTCCGATAACTTGACGAGCAAGAAAGAGACAAGATATTTTTTCATATTGGAAACGGGTAGTTTATAATACAACTTGAGTATGTATATTCTGGATTTACTTGTGTATGGCATGAGTTGGGTCCGCTCGAGGCATTTTAAAAGTTAGGCTGGCCGCTTAACTTGTTTGTCTCCTTAGGTTACAAATGTTTAGAGCTCATGGGAGTGCATGTTACCATAAATGATTTCGATGTCTATTAACAATATTAACACCTAATCATAAGGAAAGTTATTCCAAAACATAACGGAGTAGGAAAGGAGTATGTGGGGCGCCGAGCCCAAATGAGAAACCCAGTTTACGTCATTCTGGGACATAAAATTTAACACGAATTCGCTTATACCATCACTTCATAATAGTGTGTAGCGAACAACTGATTAGATTTTAACAGCAAATTTCTAGAAGAAACTTACTTAAATAATAATGACCCGCAAAGATATTGATTTCTGTGATTTTTTGCTCATATTATGAAATGTAATGAAGAAATTGGGATGTCTATGCCAAAGCTGTACAGAAGCAGAAATCTTTCGAAAGTCCTGATTCAATAGATTTGCACCGAGAGAAGTCTTAAAACAGGTACAAAGTTATTCTCCTAAGAATTCATCTTCTTGATAAGCAAAAGTGGAACATTAGCCTTCGTCAGAATTATAATTTATGCGTACAAAGGAATGACACCTCGAAGAGAGTATTTAATATCCCTGACATGTGAAGTAACTTGAAAAATTTTATCGTGGCATTCTGTCCTAGGAGTTAAGGGAGAACAGCAATTACACGTAACGGCTCCAGATTCGGAGCCTCTGTGTGCTATTTCTCTCGAAAATCCTAGATGTCGGTCATACATCTCGCGTCTTCAAACATCTATGTAGATTAAACATGATAAAACTAAATAGCTCTTAGACCATTGCGGAGTAGCAAAATTTAGTACCAGCGAAATACACTCATGCTGGTTAACATAAGCAGACTGATAATAATGAAGTTTGAAAATCTTTAAACAATTCCTATAAGTTCACTTAAGTAGATATTATATTAACAAGTAACGGCAATACCTATGATTAGATACTAAATAAGTACATTGGAATCTTGATCTGTTTTGAAACAAGAATAATTATGAATATTATGCATGGGTTCCTTTCAATGCTGATTTGGCCTTGGGGGATAGATAGAATAGGATCAATGGGAGGTTACTGATGATATAGTGTGTCCAGATGGATAAACATAGAGATAATACATAAATATAGAGAACGCCAAGCTCCGATAAAAAAGTAACATATGGTGAGATAAACAGAAAACTAGTGGTCTTATCCAACTCTGTCTGAGCTCGCTTCTGATTGGTGCTTGTTCGTGTTGGTCAAGTGACGTCTAGCTATTGCTTTCTCTCTCATCCAGAGTTACCATTGCATTTGTACAGGGTAGCACATAAAAAGTTCTAAAGATCATATGAAACTAATAAGTTTTTCTCAAACTGGAAGAAATTGAAAGAGTGATATTCAGAATTTAACGTGGCACTCCTAGGCGCGACTTTGTTATAACACTAACGTCATAAGGGGGAACCTAGGAAAAACTTTATGAACTATCCTGATATAGTGTTGTTCAAAAATTATTAATTTCGTCCTTGATTATTGGTAACCAGTAACGGCTGAATTGTGCGAAAGTACTTGCTATACAATCTTTTCAGCTTTCGTTTTTATTGTGCTTTTCTTTGTGTAATATTGTTGAATGTTAAAATTCTATGTTAAAACCAAAGTTGCTGGCATACTCAAAAAATTTTGAGTTTTCGAATTGTCGGTTCGTAATATAATTATTGTGTAAATTTATTTGTACATTTAGTTTGAAATTTATTACATTCGTAAGAAATTTTCCAAATGCAATTTTTTGAGTTTTGAGTTGTGTTATGTAGTTTAGTTTTTGATGCAGTGCTGATTTAGATGCTGAAACGTTTTGATTATTTAAATTATACATACTTTCCAGTATTTGTGGTGTTATTACCGAAGAAATTTAAAAAACACAAACCATGAGGATTTTTTCTCTAGTTTGGGTCTTGTTTACTGATTTTACAAGTAGTTGGTCAAGAACCTCAAAGTAGTAATGTTGAGTTAGCAATTTGATTATTAGGAATCCGTTGAGCCACGTTTTAGCTCTCTGTGATCTGGGTCTTAAGGCTTAGAGAAAGATAAGTTTTAGTTTCACCTGAAATATCTTTATAACTTATTATACTATTAAGGCAATTTTCCGGCAAAATAGCTACCGGTTGTACGACTTTGACACAAGTGAAATTTGTCTGCCGATCCAACTTACAACTGAGAATCACTGTTAAATCACGTTTATCTGTTATTCTATTTAAATTTATACAGAAATCCCTATTGGGCATTTTAAGGCTTCGCCGTGTATGAGAAGCCTTTTAGCACACGAATGTGGTACATAATTTGATATGAATATGACCGACCAGGTTTGCCAGGCCATGAAAATCAACTCGAAAATAGGGAGTACGGAACAGTACAACAACTCTTGACAGATGTGTCAGGAAAGAAAACCATAATTATTAACAGTTCATTTATAAACTATTCCTAGTAAGACAAATGAAACTTTAGATCGAAGTATAAACTACAAAAGCAAAAAGACACTAAAATAATTGCTAATAAATCATTTAGTACCACATTTAAATGACAAAAAAAATGGATTACTGGAAATAAGAGCAAAAACAAAAATATCATATACCTACGGTAAATGAGATACGGACTGCCAATGAAAAGATAGATTTATTAGTAAAAAATTAGACTCCAAAGAGAAGTTAACAATCCAAACTAAATTTTTAGATCTGAATCTTCAGGCATATATTAAAAATTTGGGATGAAGTATGGCATCAGTATTACATAAAATAAATTTTCATTTTTGCAGTGCTATAGGCGACAGGAGAGATATTAAATTCAATTGACAAAATATATATTGCTGGATCTGACGTGAATTGTAATGAACATTTTATCATGTCATTTGAGTCGTATGCTGAGTTTTTGTTTAGATAACATGGTTTTCCGATTAAGATTTAAGTTAATATTTACTATAACTTAAGATTGCTATAGGTCAGTTTTCCGACAAAACAAATTCGGAGAGTATGTTTTTGTTTCTTCAAGATTACAAATTTTTACAGATTGTAAGCTTATATAGATTTTTTCTTGCTTTTAACCAAACTATGAAAAGATACATACATTTTACTACATCCGTTTCGTCTTCAATGTGTGGCTGGGAAAGTAAAATCAAAGTACATATTTTAACCGCTGACCTACGGACCACTTCCAGCATATATTTATCGCCATCATTTAACATTATGACAGTTACAACACTTTCCACAAGTACTAAACAGTGTCTTTGTGTCTCACACACATATTGTACAATAACAAAACATCGCTCTAATTCTAAGAATAGGTATAGAAAAAAATATGTTATGAAGTTAGAGTAAGATCGGTCACAAATTGATCACTAATGTCAAACAAAAACACCAAAAGAAGAAACTCACATTTTAATTTGTTAGAAAATCCTTTTAAAACCATTCGAATTACCTTTGGTGTAAAATCTTTCATTTCCATCTTTAGGACGAGTTCTTTTATCCACAAAATTATTGGAGTAGGTCAAGGTTAGCAAACGTCAAGGTTAGATCATACTGTACTAAACCGAATGGACGGACGTAAGTGCTTACGGCTTAATTGGTTGAAAAATAAAACTGATTATCCCGACGAAGAGAGCCAACTGTTAAAGTTTGTTAATATACTGAGGAATTAGACAGCGGATTCTTTTGCAACACTGGCAACGAGTTGCTGAATATAATTGGACACAGGAGTGTAAAACTGCGTCATCAAATCTATTTCAGTTTTCGGCATGTGCTAATTACGTAAACGACTTTTTGAAACCTTAAAGGAATGTTTACAAGCAGGATGAATCAATCCGTAAGGTTGTTTTTAGAATGTCAAAAATGTTTACATTTTTTATTTGGAATCAGCTTGTGTATACAGTTGGCATTATTGCACTTTTTAAAGAGTGAAATATTTTTATAGGCTTACATTTTCTAAAACCATGGCTTTGATGTTATTGTAAACATAATACTCAAAATATGTTATTATAGTTTCTGTGAAACATTATTCAGATTTTATAATTATTATCAAAGGGTATTTTTGGCAAAAAATCGAGTTAAACACTTTGGGGTCAAGAGGCACCAAATTTCACGTCACAAGACGCAAACACACACCCATACACACCTACAGATACACCTCCGCAAAAAATCTAAAAATCATTTTAAAGAAAAATTCTGTGATCGTTAGATATTTATGACTGTTATGGATAACTAAATCGCCATTATTTCGGAAGTCGTATATTTAATACGAGGGACAATTTATATTTCACTATTTAATTTCGTAGTATATACTGCTTGGGAATTATAAAGTTCTTTTTTGACGATGTGTATTTTGAGAGTTTTTTTAACTGTTTATTTTATTTATACTAACAAAAGATATCAACACACACTCACAACGCACAACTCAATAATTCTTATAGTATAACTCGTTTAAATTTCTATCAGTAGTTTAACCATGAATCAACGAATTTATCCCTAAAATATTATTTTGATGATTATGAGTTGCTTAGATTTAAGGGAATATTAAACTATTAATTTGTAAGATTATTGTGAGATGTTCAAAAGTGTTTAGTATAATTTAGAAGATTAAAGGATATTCGGAAGTCCAAGGTGATTGTTCCTTAAGATTAAAGAAAATGATTCTTTAATATTTGAAAAAGTTAATATAGTGGCGGATGAGTTTGTCTCAGGTGAATTCTATTATGCACTTTCTCTAACTGGCTAAAGGTTGCGAAGCTCAATAGAGAAACAACAACAAGAAGAATCATTTAATCCGTCACCATATTTTTCAAAACTCTTATATAGTCACAGTGGCAAAAATTAAGAGATAACAAATTTTTTAATTTATTTATTTATTTTAGATACAGTTTTAGGTTGGCGAGCGAGTTATTGTAAACAATTTTTGTACGTTTTATGATTTTTGAATAATTTATGTAAGTTGGTTCTAGAATTTGCACCTAGTAATGTTCTCAAGCTGCAATCAGAGGTATTATTTAAAGGAGGTTGGACCGCAATATACGGTGTGTTCTAATTAAATGCTGACATTTAAAACTGATAAATTTTGTTGATTTTAAGAAAAAACTTTATAGAAACATAGGTCACAAACAAGAAATCTATTCATTGTTTAAGATCTGTGATACCGTCTCAGATTTATTAAAGAAAATTGGTACACATCTTCTAAGTATCAGTAGTTATTTTCTAATACAAAACAACTTTTTACAATTTTGAAATTAATGGTTTTTAAAAAAAAGATGGCACGCTACTGTTTTTTCTTGAAATATTTTTTATTCCCAATTATTTCTGAGCAAATTTGATTTTTTTTTCAGTACCACGAACGGTTTTGGTTCTGTTAATTATTATTTCGCTATTAAAGGTTGCATTCCTAATATGTCAATAGAAGGAAAAACACACTTTTTTATTATTTGAATACGGATGTTTAAAAGTCCAGTGGAACCGTCGTTCATCCGATACCAGTTTCTCTGTCTGTATGATCTGTGCTGCCGAATACGCAATACCGATCCCAAAGCATAAGGCCGGGCATAGACCTACCGTTCCTGTTCTATTCTTATAAGAACAGAACAGGAAAGAATTGTAACGGAAGGCTAGAACGCAATGCAAAGTAGGTATATCACTCGTCAGATACCTACCGATCAGGAACGGCAAGAACGCCCGGTCAGAAAGCAACCGGCCAGCGTCCCCGGTCAGAACGTTCCCACCGGTAAGAAAGAGGCATGTATTACGTACAAACTCTATATATCGGCACACACAGGTCGGTTGCAACCCGGCGCCGGCGATTTTACCACAGTTGTCCTAAAACTGTGCTTTTGATCGGTTCCTCATCTTCTATTACGAAATATGATATTTTCAATGTGTCTACCATAAGAGATAGATAACAACTGAGGGCAAATCAAGAAAGCCCGTCGACCGGTAAGTATGTGGCGATGACCCGGATTCTCTTCTGTTCTTATAAGAACAAAACAGAAACGGTAGGTCTGTGGCCGGCCTAAATCGGGGTTGCTCAGCTCCCACAGCACTTAATTTATTCGGCTGAACGTAACCGTATTCGGCCGAAAACGGAAGACGGATGAATCCCGTCGAAATGGGATTTGCCGGCGGATTTCGGCCGAAAAGAGGGTGGTTAGTGTATTTTACAGGTGAATATAATGGACGTGGAGAAATTATTTAGTACCATAGAGAATTCATGTCGTTTGTAGGACATGAGGATGAAGAAATATCAAAGAGACGTTCAAAAAGAAAGTATCTACAGTGGTCTGATAATAATTAGGAAATTTGTCTCTTTCTTGTTTAAGTTTATTTTGAAGCTAAACCTAGTAAACGTAAAATTTAATGCCAAACCCTAAGTTATGCAAATATAAGGCCATTCAGGGGTGGAAAACAACAACAAAAAAGGATAAATAACGGTAGTGTTATGGGAATTATGACTTTCATGGAGTGTTTGGAAGCATTGTGTTCACCAGAAATGAAGGTACAACAGCGAGAGGACTACGTGATCCCAATTAGCCCACACTCTTGTCCATGCTCTAGCCTCTCCCTCTCCATCCTTTTCCTAATCCCCCTCCAGCAAGCAAGCAAGAGGGGGCTAGTCAAGGTCACGTAGTCCTGTTGCTGTTGTAGCTTCATTTCTGCTGTACAAAATGCTTCCAGCGGGGGAAGAGGAGGATTAGGGAGCAAGATGGGAGACTTGTCCGGGTCACATAGTCCTCTTGCTGATGTAGCTTTATTTTTGGTCAACACAATGCTCCCAAGGAAAACCACGAGAGCGATGGTTAATGTGGAAGTTCTCTCGGTGTTGTACCTTCGTTTCTGATGAACACAATACTTCTAAACTCTCCATGAAAGTAATAGTTCATACACCACTACAGTTATTTACCGTTTGTTTTATTTGCTGTTTTCCACCCTTGAATGGTTTTATATTTGCATAACTTAGTGTTTAACATTACAAAAGGCCCAAAAAAATAAGGAACCAGAACTTACCTAAAGCGTAGTATATCCTTCTCCACGTCTATTTTAAAAATTACCCAATTTTTTAAATTTGTTTTTGTAATTAATTTTGTTTAATTATTAAGAATAGTTGTAGTTTTGAAACTAAATTATGGGGTCTTTGAACGACAGGATATACTTGACGGCCGAACATTGGTTTCACTTTTTGATAGTACGGCTCTTCGGCTTTTCGACTGCGTTGGCCCTTCGGTCGTTTACGGATTCAGTGGACGTTTAGGCTAAGGGTTATAATCATTTGTTGTTAAGAAAAAAATCTTCATATTATGTCAGAAACTTTAGATAGTTCTTATTTTGAAATTTCCTCTTATTGGCTGCAAAATTCGTTTTCGAGTAAATCCACAAAATCCATCTGGCATCAATTTTTATTAAGAAATGATTACAAATCACAAGTCTTAAATCTACAGCGAGTTTACAAAAAGGGATAAATAAAATAAACACAGATTATTTACAGAAATTGTTGGAAGCGTCCTCCACCGATACGAATGCAAGCTTCAGCTCTTCTTCACATCGATTGGGGCACATTTTCGCAGAGTTCTGCAGTATTTTACATGTGGAAAGTATTTTATTTGAGAAAGGAAACTCCCGGAAACGTATATATAACTGAGCCAAAGAAGGTAATTTTAAAACGAAAATAATTTATTACAACACTCGTAGGATCAATTGTAGCTAATGGTGCTGAATTTTAACAATATATCACAAAGAAGATGATTCTCGAAGCAATCAAGATGGAGGCTGTAAGAAATTCATATCAGAGATCAAAAATGGAGCACATGAGATTTGTGGGAATAAGACGAATAACAAGTAATTATCATTTAGGATATGATAGAATCTAGACAAATAAAATGATGTCGACACGTAAACAGGATAGGTGATAAAAAATCTCCTAAAAGGGTACAGGTCTACTGCCCACAAAGAAAGAAGTATGTGGAAATAATATTATTCAATATGTGACAGACAAAGACATCGATGAAGAATTATGCAGTATGCGGATTTGGAGGTTGAACAAACAAAGCTAAAGAATCCCCTCTCATACATACCTACAAGTTTAAGGTCATTTTTTGATTCGAGAACATCTTGCAATAATGGCATCATATGATTTTTTTAGTACGACATATCACAATTCGTGTAAATAATTTCAACTATAAGACCCTTTTTAAACTTCATTGATAAAATAAGCAATGTTGTGTGGAAAATCCTTACTTCTGTTATAATAGGGCGAAATATAAACAAACTGGAAAGGAAGTCGGTTAACCATGACAAGAAGCCTGAAACTGAAAACCGTTAGTTAATCAAATGCCAAAAGTAGGAAGTTTGGAGGTAAAACTGTGGTAACTGATTCCGTATTTCTTTCATAAATACAATAAATAAATGAATGTACATTTTTTGACTGAGTGTCCAGTGCAGTGCAGTCTTCGTCCTTGAATGATTATTATTCAATGTGATTTAAGTTTAGACAGAGCTAATGCTGTTTATAAATTAAATATATTTTTTAATAATTCTGTGAAACAAGAGAATCTTTCTAACATTCAATCACTTGTTTCAAATTTACATGAGTGGATTACTAATATTATTTGAAACGCTTGTGTGTGACTATCGTTTTCAGATTTACAATATTCGATGTAGGCACTACGACTATTTAGAAGAGCCTGAAAGTGATATACTTACATGTATCAAAAAGAAAAGGCCAGTGACTGAGAATCCATTAGATATCAACGAAATTTATGTAATGTTTTTTGAGTAAATCAAGTATGTATAGAAGTAACATTTGATACGGCAAATATTTACCGAAGTCAGATATTTATAGTGTTTTACAAAATAAAAAGCAAATATAAATGTACTTTTCAGCACTACCTACACCATTTACCGCCCTATGTGGGAATGTTTCAGATATTCTACCTTGAACAATGCAGTTCTGAGGTATGTGAAAATATTGAATAAATTTATTTGATATCAACAACATGTAAACAAATCAAATATATAATAGCATTTATTTAAAAAATTCTTATAGAACGCCTCTAAATCTCTTTCAGTTGATTAATCATTAATGAGTTCCGGACATTTTTACATACTGTAATTTTTTGTGTATTAGTTATGGATTAGGACTGCAAAAAGTATTTTTTTCAGGTATTTCCAGGATACATAAAATTGTATAAATATCAAATTTATTTTTATGAAATACATGATTAATTTGGGGAGGGGGATTTGAACCCTTTGTGTGAAACTCATTGGTTCTAGTAGTTTATAGATTACAAATGTGGTCTATTTACTCGGAACTATATCACTCCACTTACGACAACGGTTTCGGAGACGTTCTTCTCGTCAGCATCGCTTTTATTATGGCTAAAAAAATTCCCCGGCTGTCGAGGGATAGTACAGCGAACTGCCAAGCTGAAGTGAAACTATTTTGGGAAGTATATTGATAAGTTGTACTTCGCAACTTCGCTGTTCAAATTGGCACCGACTTCAGAAAAATTATTTAATTGTTGTAGCAAAAATGTTCAGGCTTTTTAGTTAATTGTCTTTTGAAGTCGATTTTTGTTTTTTCAATAATGTATTTATTTCATATTATATAATTGATAGAACTTTATTTATGTTCAAATTTTAGTCCTTAATTTAATATGCCAAAGAGGCAGTAAGTGGAAATTAAAGACAAACATTTAGTTACAATGAAATTTCTTAAAATTAAATAATTCAGCTATTAACCGGTAGAATAATATAGAAAACAGAATAAAGGTGAATGGTAATTCCATTTGAAAGAATTGTATAGTTATGAAGTAAAAATCGTATATCTAGAAATTGCAAAATAATCTGTTAAGTTATTACTAATACGTATTAAATTTCCATTTGTAGACTTAATAAATAGTGCATGGGTGACCGAGCTTTACTAGTAAATTTAAGCATTTATCAAAAAGTTGATACATATATCCATATAATCGGACATTTGCTCTATAAACTAATTTTTCTCAAGATGAAATGATTCTGTTTAATTTCAATTCCCTGACATTTATTAAAATACTCATCATAATAATTCCACTTCAAATATATTTCCACCACCCTGTATGTGCCTATGTGCCACCGTATGTACTCTTTTTGTTTGCATTTTTGTTCTATCTTCTGTAACTATAGTTCTAGTCCGCCCTATATTTCAATCATCATATATATACAACTTATGGTGGGCTACCCTATAAATCATTTCATTTACTAACATTTTTATAATCACCCTGTATAACTGTAATTCCTCTAACCCTATATTGCAGCTATTCTATATATGCAACTGCGTATGGGCTACGAATGTTGCATTTTTGGTCTAACATTATTGCTTGACTAAAATTGTGTATATTCCTGTATAATATTTTTTGCACAACTCTGTATAACTATTTGCAGTATAATTAGATCTATTCCAAGAACCGTGTAAATTCAACCGCTAATGGGCTACCATATATAATTATTTTTTCTAATCACCCTGTACAATTACAATTGCACTCATACATTTCGTTCATAACATTTATGAACCATCCTGTATACCCTATAACGATATGGATTAACTCTCAAGACTACTTCATTATGTGCCTCAAATTAATATATAACATTTTACCCATCCAAAAATTGCTAAACCATTTTTTTAAAATACTTGTTTCAGCTGTAAAAATGTAATGTTAGTGATAAAATTCTTATAATATCCTACACATCAATTTGTATTGAAAGATTTTTTCAAGAGCAGTTTCAATCTCAAGTAGGTTACCAAATCACCCTGTATTGAAACGTTTGTAATTTCAAAACTCAGCTGTCATAATTGTAACATTCTCGTTCTTTCTCGGTAAAACGATTTTTCCCTAGACATCGTCGTTTCTCGGTAGAAGGATTTTTCCCGAGGCATCGATTTCTAGACGCCAAAACCGAAATGGTGAAATTTTGACGTTTTGGAGAACTTAATTACATATAAATAAGATGTATACAAATAAACACTGTGTGTAATATATTATTAGGCAAAAAAGTTAAAGAGTATATCTCGTTAAAAGAACATTAAAGAATTTTTGGATAACTAACATTTTAGATGACATGTTAAAATTAATTTAAAAGATTACCATTCATGAAAAAAATAATTTGTATTATTTTATTACTATAACTTATTAAAGTTCAATTTGCACACGTCAAATATAAATAATTTAAAAAATATTTGCATATTACATTTAGTGAATGTACTACTTACTACTTTTTGACGCAATACAATGGATAGACATGGTTATTAGATTTGTGAAAACTTCATGACTGAAGGAATTTACATACTCAATTCGTGAGGATCGGAAATCAAATGTATCAATTAGCTTTGGAATCTATAAATATTTTGTGCTAATTGTGTACTTGTACTTACGTAAAACTTTTCATGAGAATTCTTCTGTAAATGCGCAAACTTATAAACGAATTCAATTTGATCACTTTAATAGTTGCTGTCGTTATCGTTTTTGTAAAAAGTACCGCCACAAATGAATAGAAAAGAAGGTTTAAGAGCGTATATCTTAGTAAGGTTATTTAAATAATATTTAACACTCTTGACTGCTGTCAAACACCTCAATGTCGAATTCCGAACTCAGAACATCAGACTAAGGCTCAAGCTACTTGTTCATAGACGGCGTCATCTCACTTGGATCTTATAAATAATTTATCTTTAGTTTACTTATTTTGAAAGAAATAAGTAAATATTCTTTATATATTCTGCACATCTACGGCACAGTACCTTTCAAATGGTATACGTTTCATTACTCTCCTTGCAAAATAAAGGCCGAAAAAGGGGTAGTGCGTTTTCTTTTCCACGTATTAATAATAGTAAGATATGATATCCACCTACAGAATACGGCTGCTGCAGCAGCGAAAAATGTGTATTTTTATGTATTCCCAGTGTTTAAACAGAGTATAAAATACAAAATTTATTATTATGAAAATAAATGTTAAATTGTTAAAATTGAATCTATATATCTAAAACCCCAAAGATTTGGAGGTGGTTTGATAGTCAAATTTACAAGTACTTATGGGTTATAATATTGAAATAACAACAATGCAATATTTGTTTATAGATGAAACACTGCAAAATTTTACGGGTCTATATAGGTCTATCTCAATTAACCCGCAGCAGTCAAACGACTACTTTGGGGGCTTAAATATTTCTCAAACCAACCACCATGTGGTGTCGCCCGTCGCTTAACAAGTCGAAATTTTGGAGATGGTCTTTACCCAACAATCCATATGTCATTATAACACAAAGAACGATTTGTAGGCACAAAACATTCAATTTGTGTTTTATCGAAATGTTATAACTATATCATACAGAATACGGCTGCTGGAACTTTATTGTCAATGGTTGGTAAATAGATCCCAAAATGATAGGAATCTTTGACATATGAAATTTCGAAAAGATTTTTGAGGAGGTCTTGGCATATGTTGCCTGTTCATTAGGGTTTTCTCTTCTGAGATTTTTTCCTGTAATGTTTGGAAATTGTAAATCGATAACAAAGTGTACTAAGGTAATTTCGAAAATTGTCCAGATGACTTGTTAACCGTATAGATTCCTCACAGTTAATCTGAGAGAAAGAGATGTTTACAAAATGATCAACCAGTATTCCTGTATATAAACAGTGTTTTCAGTGTTTCAACTTCAACTCTGGAGTCGTTGTCAATCGCTTTGTATTATAGTTCGAGGTCTATTATAAAATATTCGCTTTCATGCTGATTTTCATGTTAGTCAAAAATTTTGACAGTGACAATTTTTTGTCCCGCGCTCACTAGATATTGTGGCTACCACTTGTTTGCTCTTCTAGCAATAAATTTATCCAATCCAAATCAAGGTCGATTGAAAGTGCCGCGATTTCCGGGTTGTTTATCACCATTCCTTAAGTTTTAGATTTTATGTATGGCTGGTTGATCTTTTTGTAGACATCTTTTTCTTTCACAATAATTGTGAGGATGAATTTCTATAAGGACTTCCAAAAATCCAGACATTTTAGGAAATTGCCTTACTACACTTTGTTCTCCATTTACAATTTTCAAATACTTATCTGTTGCAGTAGAGAAAACCCTAATGAACAGACAACATACCTTTGACGAATGTAGACTTTTGTACAACTGTGGTGAGATTATTCTCAAGAAGTCCGTTTAAATAAAATCTTCATGTTGTATACAAACGTGCGTTATTGTTTTCTTTGCACGACGGTGTTATACAAACAAAACTATTTTTTTTTATATTCAACTATCAAATATTGATTTTTTAATAAGCAATTAAATATTATTTTATTACATATTATTCATATTTTCTATGAACGCCACAGTTCGCTTAAATTAGTATTAACTTAATTCACTGGAAATTTCCATTCTTCAGAAGAATTAATTGGTTTTACGCTCTATTTTCTAATAATTTATTAATACTGATAATACACACATTTATTAAAATAATGGAGAAATAATTAAGGCGTATTCTAAAACTGGCCCCTTATATCTTTATTTCAATATATAATCATATGCAGTTAAAAACTAATTATTTTTAGTAATTGCCTGAAGCTGAATATGTAAAATCATTCAATGATTTTACATATTAGGTGTTACCTTTGACATGTATGAAGATTTCCGTTATTAAATCTCCAATTTATTTGTTAGGCTGAAGAAGCTGTAAAACCAAAAGCGAAATTTTCCTATGTACAAATAAATTTAGAACAAAATCAAGTTCCGTTTTATTGGAGCATACCCAAAATAAGAAATTATAACTTATTGGTCTATCATTTTCTGAATCACCCTGTACAACTATTATTCAACTCAATTCAATATCACAACAGACCTGAAATGTTTAAAACCACCCTCTCCACATTATTGACTCTTTCTATTTTTCTATTGTTTAAATTATTCCTGTATAACTATGATTTTATTTTGCCCCATATGTCTAGTATTCCATTTATGCAACTACTCAACAAAATTCACCTTTTTGAGCCACACTTTATGACTATAATTTTACTGTACCATTTATTTCAGTCACCTTTCTGTAATGTTCCTTAATAATGCAGTTTAAATCATCAAAATTGCCCAAGCCGTTTTGAATCATCGCAGGACATACATAAAAAAAAGTTGCATACGAATTGATAACCTCCTCCTTTTTGGAAGTCAGTTAATAAGCTACTTCGGGTAGTCTAGAAACCATATTTTCCTATAATCAGCATTTTGTAGTTTTGATTATGATTTACGGAATACCTCGTTTTTACCCGTAAATATGATGAATTAGCCTCATTTTTCTTAAAAAATACTTCAGGTTTTTGAGATACAAATGTTTTTACAGTTTACAAATTTCATCTGTAATTTAAGTTTGCTAATAGAGGGCCTTGTTACTTCATTAAATCAAAGCATATTTTTATCTCTGTTTAGGTCATGGGCCGATCCAAGGGGGGTCGGGCGATGGGGGGCGATCGCCCCGACCGAGAGGCTGAAAGTTAGTAAATTTAATAATAAAACGAGGTAATTTTAACTCCAAGAGCCTAGAAGAAGGTCACTTCTATGGGTTTGAACCACATAACGACTAATTTTAATGTAATAGTCCAAGAAATATGGGTTTATAAGTAAATTTTGGTAAATTTAGTACAGGATCGCCCCCCCCCTGTAGCATGAAATCGCCACCCGGGAAGTACGTGTCTGGATCCGCCCCTGGTTTAGGTATGATCAAATTAATAAAAAACACAACAGGACGTTTAATTCCAAACAGACAAAGGTGACTTTGTTTGATTTTTGTAAATCTTATTAGGTTATTTGATTTAAAAAAACAGAATGCTGTGAAGGAGTTAAAATTTAATGTATCGCCAACATTTTTGTCAATATATTTTGAATGTAAGAAGTTATCTGGCATTTAATTTCTCTCTTTGTCACTATTTGTTAGCTTTTTTATTTATTACTAATAAATCTTGCAATTAATACTAATATATTAGGTTAATACAAACAAATGTTTAATTAGATCACCTTTTCTTTACCAATTTTTGTAATTGTTGTTAACAAGGGTAATAATCAACAAAAGTCATAGCATAACTGTTTTTCTAACATTGAGATGCGCAATATAATTTGTGTTTTTGCACACTCAAATTTCAGTGCAACGACTGCCGCTCGAAAATATTTATAGTTATACACAAATCGAAGGCAACTACATTCTGTTTTGAAATATTTACAACCGTCTAAGTGAGACAGGGTTTTGACGTCTTAAGAACCTTGGTGTTACTAAAACTGTCACTGTGGATGAAGAAGATAAAATTTTAATTCTTGTTTCGGAAAATCCAGATCTCAGTACGCCTCAGTTAGGTTTGGCAACACATATAAGCCAATTGCCAATCATCTGTTTTTAGATACTGAAGAAGGAAAAACTGTATCCATATTATTACACTCCTCGTCACAATTTGTTATCTCAAGATTCATAAGCTCATCTCAAATTTGCTCGATATTTGCAAGATAAATAAGATGTAAACGAAACTTTCTTAATAAGATTACTTTTACAGATGAGGCAAACTTTTCAAGATGTGCAATTTTCAATTGGAAAAACAAAGAGTTATGGAATTCTGAAAATCCACAATCTACAAGAATAAGACATTTTCAGCATTAGGGCGTCAATACCTAAATGGATAATTTCATCATTAATGAATTGGGCACGTGAGTGGGCTTGCATGGCCACCGAGAACTTCTAATTCAATCTTTCTAACCGGCTTAAAAAAAAAGAAGATCTCAATTCGTCTGTATCTATGTTTTTTTATGTGTGTTCAGCGATTACTCGAAAACGCCTCAAAGAATTTCCAGCGTTTATATTGGATCCTGTTCGGGGCATCGTGAAGTGGTCCTCTATTTTTTCCAAAACATAGCTTATACCGTTTTTTAGAAAATCGGGAAAAAAGTTTTTACATGCATTCTCATATACCTACTAAGTTTTGGTGGAGGTGCTCTCGTACTAAAATATGGAAATGTTCGGAACTTGGGGTATAATAAATTGAAAATAAATTGGTTCCGGGTGATCCCGAAGTGGTCCCATACTTTTTTCAATAACATGGATTGTAGCATTTTTAGAAAATCTGGAAAAAAAAATTTTACTGACTTTCTTATATAGTAAGCCTTGGTAGAGGAACTTGGGGTATAATAAATTGAAAAAAAATTTGATTGATCAATTTAGATATTTATTTTGATTAATCAAATTCTCAAATAGTCTGTATATACAGTGTGTCTTCATAAATCGAACGATTTTTTTATGAATGATATTAAGAGAAAAAGGTTCTCCTCATAAACATATTTGCATGGTCTAAAAACGTATGCTGTAATGATAACGTTTCACTTTTTCAACTATATACGAGGTTTATCAGTAAATATGAATTTTGCTTAAAAATAAAATACCTTTATTTTTGATAATATCTAAAATTAGTAGAATAATTATAAAATGGATATAATTATGTAACATTACTAAAAATTGTATGATAAATCTTTATGTCACTTTCAAATTGTATACTTATACTTTTGTTTAAGTTAAGTATCTTTATTTTTAATAATAACTAAAATTGTTATGAAACAAAGTTTATTAGAATTGAAAACTGCGTCCTATTATTCTATATCACTTAAAACTGTATAAAGATTCAATATAAGAATCCGTGGAGAAGAGAATGAATGTCAATATAATTAATAGACCTAAAAAATCAAATCAAATCGTCTACAATGTAATGGATTCACCAAAGTTGGAATTATTTGCAAAACTTTGTTAATATACATAAATATTTAGAAAAAAAGTTACTCTATTCTATTCAACAGTAAAAGAGGTTGGTCAAAATAATAAATGTTGCTTAAAAATAAGATACTTATTTTAGGCAATATTGAAATAGTTAATTAGATTTAAGAACTGCATCAAATCAAGTCATTACTTAACTAAAAATTGTAAAATAAATAAGTTAAAATATCATTTAAAAAAGACAACTCAACTAACAAGCATGAAATAATTTTTTACTGCAACAATTAAATACTTTTTCTGAAGTCGGTGATAAGGTAAAGTGAAAATAATTTGGGAAGTATATGTAAATAAAGTTGTACTCCGATCCTTCGCTGTTCAAATTGGCACCGACTTAAAAAATATATTTTTTAGTTAGGTTAAGTCGGTTTTTGTTTATTTTTTAATGTATTTATGGCTTTTTGACAAAATAGGCTTCTTCTGAAATCCTAAGGAATATAGAACAAGCCGATAATGCGATTAAAAATAGAATAAATGGGCTATTTGTTATTAAGAGATCTTTGAGAAAGCGAATGAGAACCCGAACACATGCCTATGTGCGGTTTCTGTAAAAAATAATATTTTCTATTTATGATGACTGTGATTCACAGATCTTTGAGAAAGTCTGTAAATATAGAGCTTTGTGCTACAAACTATTTCGTAAAAGAAAAAATAAGGTGTGAGTACTCATGTCTGACAACTGAAGCAGATGAACGAAATATAAAAAAATATTTACTGGAAAAATCAGCCAGACAAGTTTTCGTGGTGATCTCAAATTTAGTCGGAATCAATCAGATATAAAAAAATTATCGATGGACACGATGATAGAATTCTAGAAAGAAAGAATATTATTAATTTCAATTTTCAATTTTGTTCACACCTATAAGTTTGGAAAAACTTACAAAATGATGTATCTTAAAACCTATTGAACTATTCTGATTTCAAATTTAGTGTACTGCTCTTCAAATCTTCAGTTAATAAATTATTGTGAATATTGACAATAAAATTTCGAATTAAGCATTCTTTTTTTCCATATTTTCTACGAACAGTTGATATAGTTACTTTGGTAACATATATTCTGTGGAAATTTCCACTCTTCAGTAGAATAATTAATGGTTTTGTCGACAGTCATAGCATTTACCAGTGTCGTACTTTACTTATTATACTTTATACTTTTATTATGATTACTGAAGTCATTGATTTTACTCTTCATGTTCAAAAGTAGGGTTCTTAAACAATAGGTATAATATGAGGCTATGGCATCCAAATAACTTTTTTTGCTATATAGAATTTATTAAAAAGTGTACGTCGAGCAATAATTGAAATCTGAATGTGTCTAAGTAATCTTAATTTCAATTTGGTGGCTGTGTTTTTTAATACAATAGAACTGCTTATTTCGCTTCATTTTGTCCATTGAACTGAATACAAACTGGAACGGAGACTGAATCTCATATAGTAGTGATGCAAAATGAAAATTTATACAACCTACTATTCTGAGGGATTTCCATCTCACTCTTACTTACTTCGTTTAATGGCTGATTAAAAAACGGACAATTGAAATTAATTTATTTCATAAAATATATTACTCTTAATTTGTGTATGAAATTGATTTCTGTTCGCTGAGATCTAAATAAACGAATTAAATTCATTTAATTCGAATTAATTTATTTTTTTCCTGAATTAGATTTTTTTTGTATATGTCTTTAAGTTAAGTATTTTTCGACTTTAATCGATAATTTTAATATTGTTCTAATTACCAAGCATAAAAATCCATTGAGATCTTTAACAATCAATGAACTCATGTATTGTAATGGACATTTGAGTCCTTTGATTTTACGTTTTTATACCCAAAAGTTACCCAATTAACCAAAATTTTAGATGTCTGAGCTCAGTAATATTCACTAAACACAATGGAACAACCACTCTATAAAATAAAAACAAAATACAAGGATTTATTCATTTTTAAATTACAACACCATGTAAATACCATTAATAACAATACTGTGAAAAGAGACAGAAATCCCTCACGATCATACGTTATCTTTCGGTTGCCGCTGACACAAAGATTTTAATGACATAAGACAGCAGCAGCCGTATTCCGTAAGTCATTAACGTTATAAAATAACGATAGAACGCTAAATTATTGAATATTTTGTGACTCCGAATCGATCTTTGCGTTATAATGACATATGGTTTGTTCGAAGAGACTAGTTGACAACGATTTGAAAACATTTGAGCGAATCAGCGATCTCGACAGTTGGCTGTGCCAACAATTTTTCTGTTAGAATTATTGGCAACTGGTCTGTACGAACAAACGGAACGTAACGTTTAGATCATAACGAGTTACAGAATACGGCCACGGTCACCCTTCCAGTTTGTATTTACTTCAATGATTTTGTCATAGTCTCCATCGAGTAGTACTTAAACTGTGCGTATCATGCTTCTGGGCGATGACAAATTGCCAATGTCATCCTTCAATTAAAGAAACTGCCAGAGGAATACACCGCTTTATGTCCATTTGACAGCATCCTACCCTGTTCTTAAAGAAATCTCCAAACAAATCCAGAATAGATTTTATAAATTACAAAAAAAAATTGTTGACAATAATATCAATAGGGATCCCAGTACCTTCTAGTCATTCATTCGAGACAAATCACATGATGGCGATTTGCCACGGAGGATGACTTTAAATAACATTACCTTGACTGGAGAACAAAGCATTGCAGAGGCATTTGTACACCATTTTCATTCTCTGTTTGAACCAAGTAAATTCGACCAGCCTGCTCGTCATGTATGGGGAGTTTTAGTTTTCCTGGAATAGCTGATGATGACTTTCTTTCCAACATAAAAAGTTTGAAGTCCAAAAAAACATCTGGCCCTGATTATATACCACCATATAAACAGGATAAACAAAGCATACAAAGTTCTTGGATTTATCATACGTAATAGCCAAGATTTGAGTGTAAAATAAGAGTAGGTACACATTTATGTGAGAAAAAATTCTAAAGTTGAAACGGTTTATATACGAGTCCAAATATTGTTTTAAAATTGAACAATTGATGGGAATCATCAAGATTTCAAAATTAATGGGAAATACTTATTGCATCAATTTTCCTCAAATTTAGTGTATAGTATCTACGTTTTTTGTGGAGGAGTATGGATTATTGCATATTGTAGTTTCCACCATTATTACTTTTTTTGGCTAAAACAATATGTATTCTGTTTTTCATTTTAAACTTACTACATCCTGCATCAGAGTCAATTTAGAAACATTCAATTTTTCTCTGAAGTACTCATTTTTTGGAATTACGCAAAGTAGATATATTTTTTTATTGTTTGATTTTCAATACGTACAAATCCTCATTCCTGTAACCATTCCACAGCCATTTCAATGTAAATAAACGATCATATGAACAATCTGTAAACTCCATTAATTACTTGAAAACATGTACCACGTTGCCTAGAGTACGTTTTCCAAAAAACAAACGTTTCAGGGTCTTAATGTGAGTTCGAATATTATTATAATGTCATTGACAAATTTTTGATTTTTCATGTAATTTGTTAATTAAACAATAATTTAATATTTGGTGATTTACGTATTAATAAGCCACAAATGACTAATTCACAATTTCTAAGAATATAAAGAAGGAGTAGTACAAGAATGAACATTAGTTCATTATCTTTAAATAAATTTGAATACTATAAAGTTGGTACACTATACATTAATCAAAACACATGTGTCTGCACCACTATACCTGGTATACATTTATCGCAGACATATTTTTTCTGTAATAATTTCGCTGTATCATGCACTAAATTTTGCTGTTGAGAAAATAATTAAGATAATAAAATTATTGCGAAAATGACTAATTATTTATTAATTTCCGGTTGCGGAAAATTACAAATTCTCTTGAACGCCACTGACGATTTATATTGGTAACCCAGAGTCAGTGGAAATTTCCGTTCTTAAAAAGAATAGAAATAAACTGGTTGGGAGTTAAATAATGGTTTGGTCGCCAGGTCATACATATCTTTGACAGAGGCGTACTAAGTGAAATTGTAAATTTGATATAATAACGTTCGAGATTTGTTTACTTTAGAGGATTTTTCTTAATACTGAACTTCTGTTTTTGAAACACACATATTGGGCACTAGTATTGGTTGATTTAAAATCCAATTTTTTAAACTTATTTATTAAATTAAACTTCATAGAAACAATACGTTCAAAATCCTGATCTCTGTTCAGTTCTGAAGTAAATTTAAAACTTTTATATTAAAAAAGTTTATACAGTTTTCAATAGTGCCAATTGTGTTTCGAAGTATCTATATATAAATAAGCATTTTCTCCTATGCCGCTGAGCCGATGTTCTTTATTTTCTTTTGTTTACTAGCAAATGACAACCTTCAGTGAAGAATGCCAAAATGTATTTATAATATTGGTTCAGTCATTAAATAAAATAAAATAAAATAAAAAAATCATTAATTTTGACTTAAAACAAACATATTATTGACATTTTAAAATTGCTTGAAGATTTTCAGCAATTTTCTGAAGACTGCAGGGTTAGGTACGTCGAAAACCATGTTAAAGGTAAAGAACTTTCCATTTTTTTTCTTTGTAGACCTGTGTAATTAATTTTACATTACATGGCCCCATTCCTTCATAATCGTGGTTTTTTATTACAAGATTTTTATCTAAAATATGCATGCATGTCATTGACATTTTAAGGATCTGTATTTTAAACAAAAAAATAATTCAAAGCATTAAATGTAAATTTTACATTATTTTAGAGTAAAACGTATTTCTATTCAACATATTTTTCCTTTGAAATTATGAGCATGGCTGACCTTGACCGTCAAACCCTTGAGTAAATATACAAGGAGAAAGCGTTAGCTGCTGTTAGATTGGCTGACTAACGCCCTTTCAGACCATTATGTGAAAACAGTCTTTGATAGCTCAGCATCAAGCGTTGTTTATAGTACAGTAGTAAAATATTCCATGTAGATCAGTATAGAATCATTTTGTAAGCTTTTGTTGTGAATTTAATTATTTTATTACTATATCATTTTGAAAATTTTCCGAAGGAGTTATGTAAACTATTTTCAATCAGGGGACAAAAGTGAATATAGTAAAGATTGGGGTTTTGTAAATTTGTTTGTCATTTCTTTGTTTTTAATATTTATAAACTCGATTGAAATGACGGAAACTTTTAGGTTACAAAAACAATCCTCCAATTATAGCATACATTTTATCAGGAGCGGATCCAGCCAAAACTTTGGGGGGGTCACACATTTTTCAAAATTATTTGTAATATATGTATTTGATTAAATTTTCATATTTTTTCCTTTCAATAGAATTGTCAATATGACGTGAACGATTGGGAGGTGGGAGAGTCATCCGCTTACTTCACCGGTATCTCCTCTACTTTATTTCCTATAGAAATATACTTTTGACAAAGGAATCTCAATAATGTACACAATTTGATGAAATAGAGTCGAGTTTACACCATCATATCTCTGGGTAAAGCATTTAAAGACTGATTCATTAATATCTTATACGTTAAGGTTTGTGTAATATTTTATAACAAAATTTTGTATTTCTAACAATACACATTTGACAAAACATGAACATAGCACTTAAATTGTAAAGATTTTAATAGTTTTTTTAAATCTTAAAGCTTCATTTCAAGTGTAATGGGGGTTTACTCCTTAATCTTTTGAGAACATCTGTACGTGATTGGGTATCAAAGACCGGATTCTGTAATTTTAAGTTCAACAATTTATAAATAAAATCTCGTTTTTAAAAGACTGGATATTTATTTTATTCTTCTTTGTCAATATATTAATTCTCTGCCATGTCGTATCAACACAATTCTGTACTAAATTAATTTAAATCTTATTTGCGTGTGGCGTTGAGGTCTTTTCTTTGCTTATTTTTGATATTTTTGATGACACTGATGGTAAGAGCTGTGCTTACTTTTGCTGAGAAGGAGCAAGGGTGGGGGTAAATAATTGTATTAAATCTTTTATCGCGAAATGAATTCCGGCATCCAGGAGTTAGTTAGTATTGTAATAAATTTGCTTACGTAATACCTACTTGAACGGCCCCTAAACCCATAGAACTCACCTTCTTCTAGGCTCTTGAAGTTAAGATTACCTTGTTTTTATATTAAATTTTCATCATGTGTAGTTGATGCTCCCTGTTGTAACTATTAAAAATTTGAAATCATTTTTACAGCGTTGTTAAAGCTGTTTTCCTAATAAAATATTTCCTGAGATTCAAGTAAATATTTGTTTTTAGGAATAGGCGTCGTAAAATTTTTTGTCGCCGCATTTCACAAAATTCGTCTGTGAACATGTTATCTTTAAAATTAATAATGAAATGAATGAGAACCAAATCCACTTTTATGGTCTTTATACTTTTATCTTCCAAACTCAATTCGGCTTACCTCTGTCTGGTTCATGGGCATGCCGTGGAAGTAAGAATCGCAAAACGTTCAAGGCCATTCTTCTTATACGTGTACAGACAAGTAACAGACGACTGGATTAAATCAAATTTACTGAATAGTGTGATTATTTCACCAACGGCACTGCTATTACGAAATAAGCGGAAGGCGCGGTGAACAAGACACCAGAATATAAAGACGATAAGCCGTGTGCGTCTAAATGTGTGTGAAGGTATCTCGCAGGTCCGTACTTGAGTATCGTAGTGGAGGTGGAGAACAAAGTTTTATGAAATTCAAAAATGTTTTAATTAATAACAGTAAATAGTAAATATGTACCTAAGCAATAACCTAACAAACCAAGAGAAAATACCCTAATAAACACAAGACAGAAATATAATAATACAAATTTTCATCTTTCTCCTCCCGGGAATTATATTTCGTCCTTCGTTCAATCTCAAACCACTGCCACTCTTTTAAAAAATATATTTATATTACAAACAAACTTAAAGATTATTTCTTTTACAAACATTTTTATTGTACTGTTTTGTTAGGGTATATATACAGGGTGTTTCTAAAATACGGCGCCAACTGCTGTCTATAGAAGTCTTTAAAATAAACCAAAAATCCCTATGAACATATGTCCTAAAATGCATCCTTAGGAAGTTAGATTCCCTTAAAAGGTCTCTAACAAAACTTTTTTTTCTGTTATTATAAAGTCAAAATTGATATAATAATACGATTAAGTATTATTATTTCAAATTTTTTACAATTTTCTCTGCAGATTTATATGATTTTAACAATTGTACGATAATTCTCTGACTTTTCGTAGACACATTAATCTAGTTGTTTCCAAGAGTATACACACACATATAGCTAATATTGAGAATGTTAAAAAAATCTCTTCGAAAATTAGCATTTAACATGAGCAGGGACAGTTATCAATAAGTGATATTTTATCACAAATGCATTTACAATCTTTGCAAAATCGGCGTAACATAGCTGATATTTGTTTTCTATATAAGTTGTTGTCAGGTGAACTTGACTGCCCTTCCTTTGTCAGAACTCTTCCATGTTTCGAGGGAACTAATTATGGATATTGTTCAGCAATGTCTAGGTTATTCCGTACAGCCAATCAGTACTCTTCGCATATTTATGTGTTTTGTGTTTTATAACTTCGTCAATGTAATCAAGTGCTCCTTATATTATAATATTTAATGCCGCCTTTTGTTTTGTTTTGATGTGTTCTTTTCTGTTCTTCGCTACAACATGTATTTTAATTTTAATTAACTATATTTTATTCTGTATTATGTATTGTTTCTTAAATTTTAGTCCAATGTTAGTATGCTAGTCATGTCAACTTGAGGATTATGTTATAAGATTTAATGTTATTTACCCAAATTTTTTTTTGTTTTTTTTTTTGTGGTATTTTATGTAAATAGGGTTACCCGTAATAATAAATAAATAAATACATATTATGTTTGTCGAAATCGATATTTCCAATGATTTTCGCATAAATTAAGTTTGAAAATTACTCTTTAAGTTATTAGGCCAAAAATTACAATAACTGTTTACTATGGCAAATAAAAAGATTGACATTACCATAACGCTTAACAATTTAAGTTATTGATAAACTGTAAATTGAGCTTTGCAGTGTTTAGTTAGTAAAAGTGATGGAAAATATAGGTATACAACATTATTGCAACTCATAAAATTCATACACGGAAATGTGAGATAGGCAGATTATGTACGGCCGTGCGGCAGGTAGTTCAGAGGAAACTTTTAACAGAAAATGGTTCGTTCCAACTGTCATTTCCGTGTTTGAATATGACTCCATTTTATGAGTTGCAATAATGTTGTTTCCCAATCACCACTTTTCCTAATGAAACACTGCAAAGCTCAATTGACAGTATAACAATAACTTAAATTGTTAAGCATTGTAGTTCTGGGCGTGGTTAATTCGGTGCCTTTTGCTAAAATACAGGGTGTTTCTAAAATAGGGTTCCAATTTCTGCTGTGTATAGAACTAAAACTCCCTATTAACATGTGCCCTAAAACGCACCCTTAGGAAGTTATATGCCCTTAAAAGGGCTCAAACAAAACTGTTTTTTTTTTCTGTTATTGACAAAACGGTCGAAAATAAATAGAAAAAATGTATAGGTCTTACATAACTTTTTACGTTAAATAACATATGCTACTCCGTTTTTCGACGTGCAAATATAAGCGTCCTATTTAGGTTGGTGAAGGGGATTTTCGGTCCGGAATTTTTAAATTTTTTTTTTGCAATTGTCTCTACAGTTTTATAATATCTTAACAATTTTATATAGTTATAAATACACTGGGCATAAAAAAGGGGTGCTAGGTTTTGCAATGCAGTAACGTTAGCAAAAAGAAACATTAGTTCAGATGAGCAAAGGAGTAAAGGTTCAACTCAGAAGAAATATTTACCGCCTGATCAAAATATTACTATAATGTACAATACACAATGTATAAACATGATTGTGCTGAAAAAGTCTACCATTCACAAATTTCTCAAAGTACAGAAAAAAAATTCTGATGAATAGGTATTGGACTTGTAACATCCTAGATACCTAGTGCATTCACATATGAGTTACAACATACCCAGTAGGATTAAAAAGAAATATGGAAGCTTATCACCAAGACCACGTAATTGCTAAAGAAAAGTCCCGAAACACGAATTGGATTGACCAAAAATTCTCATTGTTCCTAATGATGCGTTGAGAAATGCATTATTCCATAAACAGCGTTTGAAATCCTTTGATTTTAGTACAATGTTGCCTGTTTTATGAAAGACTTATTTGACTTTATAAATTTTTCAAATCATTGCCCGAGAATGTTAAACAAATTATTTGGTGTAGTGATAGGTGTGGAGGACAAGGTCTTGTTAAACTTTTGCAGATAATAAGTTTAACTAAAGATGGAGTGCGACTCTATGCATTCAGTTACATCTACAAACCAGGGACGTTGCGAATATTCGCATCCGCATCCGCATATGCGGAACATCCGCATTCGCATATGCGGAACATCCGCATCCTTATTAATTTAAATGAGAGTCCTCTTAAATGGTGGAGTGTTAATAATAGCGAGTTCAAACTGTTATCTAAAATAGCACGTAAATTCTTATCAGCTCCACCAGCCGGTGTTCCAAGTGAACAGTTATTTAGTAGCGCAGGATTAATATACGAACCCTTACGAAACAGACTGGAGTCTGAAAAAGGCAGCCATTCTACTTTTCATTAAATATAATGCTCCAATATTCAAATTAAATTACTAAAATAATTCATTCGTAATAGTAATTCATTCACCACTTTATTATTAAATAAAGAAAGGATAAATATTACTTTTTTTTACCCTTCTAAACCAACACTTTAGTTTTTGTACAAATCCGCATCCGCGGATGTGAGCATCCTAAAAATCCGCATTCGCATCCGCGTCCGCGGATGTGAAAAATAATGCATCCGCAACATCCCTGCTACAAACCTAAATGAGTTGGGAACGCAGATTGGTAAACTACAGCATGTTCTGCAAAAAGAGGCAATACATTTTATTTGGTTTTCTATGTAACACCTAATCAAAGACTGGAGGGAAAAACTGTTGTAGATAAATAATTAATTTCTAGAAAAGAAGATGAATGTCCAGAGCTGTTTAGTTTGCACAAAATTTGGTGGTTAAACTTTTTAATATTGAAGCATTTTATTATTAAGTTTGAGGAAGATTAAAATTAGGAGTTTTAACTAAACTGCATTCGTAATTTATATCCTCTGCCAAAAACAACCTAAAACCTCTGTACGAAAGATCTTAAAAAAAAATTACGACCTAATGTCAACATTGAAACCTCCGGCTCTACCTTGCTAGTACAAACCGTTTGTTGAAAACCTATTCGAAGGGATCAAACGTAAAATCTCCCTGTCATAAAAGTTTCTGAAAGTGGAATATATGATATTGACCCTTAGATTGAGCAATAGATAGCTTTATTTTATGGGATGGGAGTTTTTGCAAAAACTAGATATCTTTAGATATTATAAATTTTTAATTACATAACAGTTGTATTTTTGAGATTTGAGTGTTTAAAAGAGCTTTTCTCAAAACTATGAATTTTGAGTTATCGCAGTAAGCGAGCGATATGCCCTTTCCTAAATAATTTAGTAAAATATTAATATGATTAATGAACATTTTCCGAATTCTATTTAACTGATCAGTGTAGATAGTAGACATACGACCACAATTATTTAATATATGCAGATACATATACACGTGGCTAATACCCGATTAAAATGAAATGTTATATAAGACCGCTCACATGCTTTCATTCATGTGCAATGAGCCTTTAGATTATAGGGTAACGATGCTCGCTTGCCAGCCGACAACTTTAGCGATTATTTTTAGATTGTGAAACGAATCGACAATCCGGATTTATCCGGTTATGTCGACAAATGAGATCTTATCTTTGCAGTCTGTCACGTTAATGATTTTCGCGATTGTTAGCGGTCACGAGGCTTTCCATACACGAAAGAGGTAGGTAATATTGTAAAAAAATCAGTTAGGTATTAATCCTTTTGTTCTTCCTTTATTGGTTTTTATCTCTTATAAGTTATGAAAGTATAGAATTACAAATAATTTGATTTTATATAAAACATTATTTAAAAACAAATATAGTCCGCAGTAAGCAATTTCTTTTGTCCATTTGGTCCATTTAGTTTTTTTTATACTTTTGAAATTTGTTGCGTCTTTCTGAATTAAAAAACGAAATTGAACCATCTGCCTTACAAAAAGTTGTTATTATACGAGGGCTGCCTTTTCTATTTCGGGATTAGAGAACAAAAACAAATATTAATCATCGAAAATCGCGTTATTGTTTTTCAAAATATTCCCCATGAAGATCTTTAAACTTTTGCATGCGTTTGAACCAGTTGTCAAAGCACTTTTTCCACTCTGATTGAGGTATCTCCAAAACATGCATTCTAAACGCAGCAACCGCTTCTTCAGGTGTCGAAAAACGTTGACCTCTCAGTTGTTGTTGTCACTCAAATCGATGTTTTGAGTGGTCAAAAATGCAGTTGTTTGAGCCGATGTGTGAGAGCTCGCATTGTCGTGGTGAAGAGGGATCCGTCTTCGGCGGCTGGTTTTCCTTATTTCTTGGAAGACGACTGGCAAACAAATGATTGTATACCACTCAGAATTGACTGTTCTGCGTTGTTCTAGTGGTACGGTTGCGACATGTCCAGTTTTTCCGAAAAAACAGGCGATCATTTGCTTGGAAGTGCTTCGTGCGCGAACATCTTTTGTTGGATTCGGCTCATCTTGAAACACCCATACAGTCGACTGCTATTTACTTTCGGGCTCATACGCGTAAATCCACGATTCATTACATGTCACTATGTCATAAACGTGTTTCTTTCGACCAATCGACACGAGCCTTTTTCTGAACGATTGGCAAATTGTGTTGGATCCAACGCGAACAATTTTTTTTGACATTCAAATGTTTATGCAATATTGAATGTATGCTGGTCCCACTAATGTGTAAGGTTGACTCAATCTCACGATAGGTCACATGACGATATTGCAATATCAGTTCGGGCACAGCATCAATGGTTTCCCGAACAACAACTGTTTTTGACCGACCTTCACGAAATTCGTCTTGGAGTGAACTACGACCTCGATTGGATTCACCATACCATCGATAAACAGTGGTCCTTGATGGAGTTTCATCGCCAAAAATTAAATTAAGTTCATCCATGCACTCTTGCTGACTTAATCCACGTCGAAAGTTGTAAAAAATAATCGCACGAAAATGTTCACGATTTAATTCCAGTTTTTGGCGGAGATGAATCCTTTAAGTTACTGTAAACAACACATAGCGCTCGTATGTCAAAACGTTCTGAGTACGTATAACCTCAAAAATGTCAAACTTTACGATAGAGCTGTCAGTTGTCAGATTGCAACACTAGGGTTGTCCAATCCCGAAATATCAAAAGGCAGCCCTCGTATCAAAAGGGACAGGTTAGGCCAGCACGGCCGATATTTGTTGGAATAGTATTTAATAATAATATAATTAACATATAAGTTTCATATCCACTTAATGTTTTGACGAGCTGTGTCTGCGATAATTTAAATTATAGACAAAAAAAATATATATCATATCCCAAAATGTAAAAGTCATAACTTCGAAACAAATTGAGATAAATTTTGAAATTTTTATCTACTATAGTCAAATTTAGCTTGTTAATTTATACAAGGCGCCCTGGAAAAAAATCAAATTTCATTTCAGCCATATTATACATTCTACCTAAACAATGGAATATGCTAATTGGTCAACAACATATAAACTTGATGACAATGGCTAATTATATTGTAAAATGTGCTTCAATATGATTAAAATCCCTTTTTAATAATTCTTTAGTAAGGTGATGATGATAGTTTCTGTCTTTACTTGGTGAAAATTCATTTTAATCTTACATTAAAATAAACACACTTAATTTTCACTTATATTTATTTGCTATTGACAATTTTGTTTCACCAGGTTACTGACTTCCTTTAGTAATGCATCTGGAAAATGCAAAACATAATGGAAGTATTAAAGCAAATCATAGGTATAGAAAATATACCAATACCTAAAAATGAAGATTGGCCTAGGACTTGAATTGTATGTATGGCACAATTTGTAGCCTTCACATGTTTCAGAACTGGACAATGGGTTTGCTGATAATGCTGTCTTGGGACTTGTAAATGGCGTTTCTATAAACTTTGTTTTTTGAAAATTGTAGTGATTCTAGATCGATGTCCAAGTTTTTTAGACAAGCCTCTCATGTACTACAATATTACCTGTTTTGGTTTATTCTTACTGCCGTGTTGGATTTTACAGTTTCTCAAATATTTGTTTATTGGTGCTCTTCAGTAGTCATGTAAATCTGGATTTAAACAATTTGTTTTCTGATAAAACTCCTCTTTGACGTTTTCCAACGAGTTATTTTACATTTGTTTGATTTCTGATAAATTAATGTAACAGTTCATTACATACACTATGGAATGTAATCTCATAATACTTATTATATTCTCATAATACTTATTACATTCGAAAAGTCTACCGAATAATCCATAAAAGAATGAGATTAAGAATATGTTTTAGCACTGATAGAATAACATAAGTCACGTGGTACGGACACGTCAGAGGATATTAAGACGGCATATGGATGTATAGGATAATTAGAGTCCTCCAATAGAAGGATCAAGAAGATCATGGAGAAACAAAGTCGAGGAAGGCATTAAGACGGAAACAGAGCCTATCCTGATTCTGCTTTTTCTGGATTTGGACCGTGTCATTTTTTATGAAATTAATTAAAAATTGAAAAATGACGCGGTCCAAATCCGGGAAAAGCACAATCAGCTATGACTTTGGCCGCAAGAACTTACGTTCTCATGCCTATCCTGTCCATTGCTGGACAAATACTCTAATATTTTTCCTTCTGTTCTCTGGGAAATAGTAGTCAATTTCAAGTTACTCCATTTTGTAGGCGGTCATCTTCGGCTTCTGTGTGCTTTCATTTTTGTCCCTCAATTACATTTTATTCTAGCCATAATAGCCTAGCCTAAATTCCGTTCTCTAATAGTGATTCCCAACTTTGATTTTTTAATCTTATGTTGTTTGGGCTTGAATTTTCCAGATGTTGTTTCTAGCTATTGATAGAGTTAATACCAAAACTGCAATAGTTAAATACCTTTCCTGTTAGGTATATTGTGAGATTGGATCTAATCCATCATTGATACTGTAGTATCTACTCATTTATATTACTTGTTACTAGTCGTCAGTCGAACTATTATAAGTATTCAGTTGTGTACTGAGTTGCAGCTACAATAACAAAGTTCATTGTTGGTAATAAACGGTACATACAATGTTTAACGAAATGAAGGCTTGTTTTCACAAAATATTTATCACCTCTATTTATTTTGCTTTAACATCATATGGTATCAAGACATATTATATCACATTATATTACAAAGCCTAAAAAAAGCAAAAGTTTGTGACCCTCTAAAGTAGGGGTTCCAAAATTTTTCTTAGGCGGGCGAATTTAATATTATCGAAATTTTTGGCGGGCCTAAAAAACGGAATAAAATCAAGACAATCACTTAACTATTTCTAATTTTTTTCATTAGTAGTACCTAGTATTTGTAGTATTTATTACTTATATTACTATTTACTTAGGGGCCGTTTAAGTATTATGTAAGCAGATAACTATTTCCCCCTCTTCCCCATTGTCAGCAAAACTAAGCAAAGCTCTTACCCCTCCTCCCATGCTTACCTAAACATTGGAGACTGGTATATGCATTTTTCTTTTAATGTACTCTTTTTTTATTGATTCATGAGCAGCAGTTATAAATTTAGATATAAGAAAATAGATTTAGGACAGAGGAATTTAACGCACACAATATTCATTTAAACAATCTTTATTGACACGGTATTTAACATAGAGTAAGGAACAAATGTTATAATCCAAAGTAATATTACAAATAAAACAAACTTCTATTAAATTTTTTGTATACATATTAATTCCAATAATCAGACTTCAGTCAATTACACCCGAATACATGACTCTTAAGTTTTCGATGAAACTGGATGTGCTTGCTTTATTTTGCTTACAACACGTCAACTCGTCAATCGTATCAGAACGAAACAATAGATTGAAGAAATTTACACGAGTGAATAGCGCGCGGTAATTCCCCTACTCGGTTCATTATTTGTGGGAATGCCCGAAAATGTGTTTCATTTTCATCATAGACAATGTGTGGGTTGCCATATGTGTAACAAAGTAAATAACTACTGCTGATGTAATCACCCCCTTCTCCATGTCATCAAAAGTACGCAAAGCAAGACCCCCTCCCCTATAGAGCTTGCGTAATACTTAAACGGTCCCTTAATTATTTTTAAATAAAAATAGAATTATTCCTACCGATATTGTGGGCCACATTCTCAGGCTTTTGCCGTACTTTCGGAACCCCTGCTCTAAAGTAACAAAATCAACCATAATTTGCGAATTTGTGATATACTCGGCGCCTTCGCCAAAACTAAGAGTTCCTGTCTTGAAACATTTGGAATTAAACATGCTAACATCTGGATAGGAGAACTAAATTCTGAGGAAGGAAAACATACTTTTATATTGCGAATTATAAAAGCCTTCAAAAAATATGTATTCTTAATTTAAATCTTAAGTAAGTCGATATAATTATCCCCTGTTGAACATTTTGGCTTCATTACATTTCCATGACAGTGCTGCGGCCGTAAAGTTATTTATAACATTACTATAGACAGTAAAGTTATTGAACGTTTTGTGACTTTTAATCGCTCTTTACCGTATAATGACATACAGTTTGTAAGACAAAGTGCACCTCCAATAATTTTGAAATTTTCTCCACAAATCAGCGATTTCAACAGTTGGCAGTGCCGACACTTAATTGGCGGGGAATCAAACCTTAGGAATTATTGACAACTGGTCTCTACTTTTGAAAAATTCCCCGCCTATCGAATGTTTGCACAGCCAACTGTCGAGATCGCTGATTTGCGGAAAAATGTTCAAACCGTTGGAATTTTTGAAGGTATTCTTTACCCAACAAACCATAAGTCATCATTATAAGGCAACGAGCTATTAGGAGACACAAATCATTTAATAATTTTGCATTCTATCTTAAACTTATAATTATATCGACTTATAGAGTACACCACATCCAGGGTAGCCTGGGTAGATGATCTTTTATACAATAAAAAATATACTAAGATATAGAATTTCGTTTGCCCTTTTTAGCAACGTTCATATTTTTAATTGCCTCGCCTTACATTTTTTAAACAAAAGTAAAAGTACAACATTTTTGTTATTTTGCAACAGCTATAACTTCAAAATGAAAAGCTGTTTTCAATTGCAAGAAACGGCAAATAATTGCCCCTGAACCACAGTCATATATTTGAAATATTTTACGAATATTAAAATAATAAAAAATTGTAATGCATTTAACATACTTTTTTACTGGAATTGAGTTATGATTTTAATAATATTCGTAAAATATTTGAAATGTCTGTTGGGCACACTACTCAGGCGCAGGAGCAATTGTTTGTCGTTTACTGCAATTGAAAGTAGACGGTGCAACTAAAAATATGAACGTGGGTGAAAACGGCAAATAAAAATGTATCAATTAGTATATTTTTTTAATAATAAGAATATATACGCAGGCTGATCAGGGGGTGATAAAGAGCCAGGCTGCTGTGGTAGCCGTATTCAGTAACTTGATATAGTAGTGTTACGATAGTACGTAAATTTATACAATGGTTTATGGCACGGAATCGCTTTTTGCAAGGCTTGCAACATAGAAAATATTCCCAGCTCACAGATAAAAACTTCGTATGTTACTCATATAATTACGTTCAGTTAGTGAATTTTATTGACCAGGTTTTGTACGCAATGCCCTATAATTATAGACTGTCTCCATGAAATGTGTGTCTTTCGTAAAAAATACATATTTGGTCTCGTGCTTTTCCCTACTTGCTAATTATAAGGATGTTAGTTAAAATCTCAGTAGATCTATATTGCTTAATGTTTCTTTATAATTATTATTTATTATTATTTCATTTGTTTATTTGGAAGTTTTATTTCGAAGCATAGACTTTAATTATGTAAATGTAATATAAATAAAAAATTCAAATAAAATAAAAAAAGAGCACTGGAATCACGTGAACAATTAGCATCGTGGTGTGTACACAAGTCACATCGAATGACCATTGGACTACAGAACAATGCCGCACAGACCAATTAGAAGATCCAGCCTTCGAATCAATTTTGACAAGGAACAACGGAGGAGCGCATAGACGTCGATGGGAAGAAATATCGAACCAACATAACATAACATAACATCATTGTGGGCCCAATGGGATTCTCTGCGAGTCAAGAATGAAGTTTTTAAAAGAATCTGGGACAGTGTCGACCGGAAGAAAACCACATCTCACTTAGTGGTACCAAACGCATCTTTCCAAAGCGGTCGAAAGTAACCAAGGGGATTGGGATGAACACATACCTCGGTGCTTGCTCACATACTGATGACATAGATGACAGTACTGGGTTAAAACCAGTTCATGTTTTGTTCGGAAAGAAGATAAGATTTCTATGTGATCTGGCTTTTGGGGCGTCACATGAAACCCCTATTAATGATTATAAAGACTAATTACGGTAAAAAGCAGTACTGCTCATGAATAAGCAAGGAAGCGAATGTTAGATATAAGTGCCAGGGTGAATAAGTCGATAAGGTCTGGTTGTACAATCCACAAAAGGATAAGGGCAACTCTCCGACGTTGTCATCCTCATGGGACGGACCCTACATCTGGATCATCAACATTTTTCCTGTAACGAAAATATTTCATAATCTTTATTGAAATATAATTTATTTTTAAGGTGATAACAAATTTTTTATGAAATATGTAGGAAAAACCAGAGTTCTTTTGATTTCCTTTTTAAACCCAAAAATCGTCACCTCCTTTAGACCAGCTCTATAGCCTATCAGAAAAATTCATCCACTGCCCATAATTTTAGATTTAGTTATACCGTACCTCTACATAACTGACTAACTATTAAACTAGTAGAACTCATTTTTGCTCCATAGTAATAATAGTAATAGCTTGAGCTTATTTATTCTTTTGTAACATTTTTTACTGTATTGATATTTTTTCAATGTTCGCTTTGAATTAATTTGCTGTCTTTAAATTTTTACACCTTTTATTCTGTTGTCCTCACTAGCCTCGTGCTGTTAAATTACTAATTGCTCAGACCAATTAACTGTAAACTCACTCTTACCGAATTTACACATAGACTGGAGGTAGAAGTGTTCTAGTCGAACCGAGGATACGAAAGTTCATTTAGAAAAAGAAAAAGAAAGTAATTATCCTGAAGAAAATACCTAATTAGATTAAGTACCTCGCTTAAATGAATTGCTATCAGCGATTCCCAATCAAGAGGTCACCAATTTAAAATTAGTACTGGTGATTCAATTATTTACAAGATGTGAGATGCCACTAATACTCTATTCTGATCAAGGCCGGAATTTTAAGTCTAGTGTAGTTTGGATTAGTATTGGGCGTTATTAAAATAGAACCACTCTCCGGCATCCACAATCATTGGAAATTCTAGAACGGTTTTATGGAATAAAAGCAGTAAGGTAAAACCTTATTACGACGTAAAGACAAATTTGGGTGGAAATTTATAACTGGATAAAGTCAACCTATACAACCTCGAATGAAGTAACGTGAAAACACTAAAGTTCACACCTGCAAGTGACGGTCCATACAATATTATTAAAATCGTTGAAGATGTTGTATACCACATCCGACGTAACAAAAAATGGAGTTTGTCCGTAATGTTTCAGTGATTCAAAGAAGATTTATATAGTTATATAATTAGTTGGGTTACAGTTGTCGTATGGTGAGTTACTCATTAGAGAGTACGTTTTACTGGTCACTCAAAGAACATGTTGAAGGTATCTTGCACATTTTTATGATACGCTATCTGGAAATTTTGCTTTCCAGTATTTTGAAACGATATTCAACGATAGCTAAATGTCTTTGTTTTTCTTTGGACTGACAGATTTTCTAGTCTTTTACATCAACTTAAAAATCAGATTAACAAATTTTGACAGTTTTTGAAAATATTTTCTCTGTCTGGTTTGGTGTATTTGCTATAGTCATTGTTTTCCATAGAATTTATACTTTAAGGTCTTTAGATGAGAACTAGTTATATTAAATCAAAAAAGTGTAGTTAATAAATCAGAGGATATTTTAGTTAAAGAAGATGTCCATCACCCTGTGCTAAACATGACTATAAATGAACAACCGTTTAAACTCATTAGAGAACCTTCTAGGGAATGTAAAATATTTAATTTCTCGAAAGCAAACCTACCCAGAGCTATACAAAAATATTCAAATGTAAATATTGCATGTCAATTATTTTATAATGAAATTTATGAGGTATTTAATAATTGTATTCCTAAATATGGTACTCTTAATAGTAAATATCCACCCTGGTATACCGTCGATATTATTAAAGATATTAAAACTAAGTCTAATTAATTACAAAAATACAAACACTCAAATTATGAAAATCACCATTCAAATTTCTAAGAGCAAAAATAAAAATAGACATCAATTAAGCTTATTTGAACTATCTCAGAAATACCGAAAATAATATAAAGAATGATGCGAATCAGTGATGGGCTTACATAAACTCTAAAAAGGGTACCACGCTATTCCGTCAAATATGAAATTTAATAATGATGATTATTTAAACACACAACAAATCGTTGATGGTTTTGCTAACTTTTTCAGCACTGCGTACACAAACCCTTTAAATAATAACTATTACTCTGATGATCAATTGAACTGTAGCTGTCCTAAAACAACTGAAGCTTAACCACATAATTCCTGATTAGATTTCAGCCTTTATAATTCGCGATTGTGCAGCTATTCTTGATACTCCTTTGACAAAGATATTTAATCTTGCTTTAATACCCGGGAAATTTCCTACTGTTTGGAAATTGCCAAGGATTTGCCTAGTGCAGTAAAAAGGAGACAAAAGCAATATTGAAAATTAAAGACTTATTACTATCCTGTAATTTTGCCAAAGTTTTTAAGATGGTTTTTCATAATTTGCTTTACTTGCATGTACAAGGTCAGATTACAGTACACCAGCATGGTTTTGTTAAACAAAGATCCACCATTTCTAACATTCTTTGTTTAACTCAGTACATTTCTGAACATCTAGATATGAATAAACAAGTTGATGTTGTCTATACGGATTTTTCAAAAGCCCTCGATAGGCTTAATCACGGCATTCTGCTGGCCAAACTAAAAGATTTTGGTGTATTATTATATTGTTAGAATCATATTTTACGAACAGAATACGTTGAGTGCCGTGGTTTCAAGTCATCAGAAATTATGTCTACATCGGGGGGCCGCAATGGTCCGTATTGGGTCCACTATTACTTGTCTTGTTTATAAATGACATTGTTGGTGTTGATGTTCAATATCTTCCATATTCTGATGATATTAAAATCTATACTGTAATAGAAAATGTAAATGACTGTTTTAGCCTACAAAAAATTCTTGACAATGTGAATGCCTGGTGTAAAAAAAATGATCTGGCATTTAATGCATCAAAGTGTCATGCCATGACTTTTACTAGACGGCAAACTCCTATTTTGTTAGACTACAAGAGGTTACTCTGTCAAGACCGAACAATATTAGGGATCTTGGTGTTAGTTTTTATATAAAATTAAATTTTAATGTGCACTATGAAAATACTGTACAAGCAGCTTACAAAAGTCTTGGTTTTATAATTCGAAACTCTGAGGGCTTCTCAGATCCAACCACCCTGATTTTAGTTTACAACGTCTTTATGAAATCTCGACTTGAATACGCTGCTTTGGCATTCAGGGTATAATAAATACAACGAGATGGTCGAAAATATTCAGAGGCGATTTTTGAAATTTCTCTCTTTTAAAATTGACGGTTCATATCCTCCCTTAGGTTTTCCTCAATCTGAGCTACTGAAGAGATTCCCGCTTCTTAGTCTGCACGATCGGAGGAGAGTTCACTCAGTTGCCCTTCTAAGTAAGTTGTTTAGAACCCAAATAGATTGCAATGACATTTATATCAATTACCTATGCATGTTCCTCGACCTAGCTCGCGTACTGATAATATATTTTATTTACCAAAACCAAAGACTAAATTGTTTTTTATGTTAGCACCTCTCTATTTTATGTGCGAAAGTATCTCCCTACAATTAGACATTTTTCATTCATCCATAAGTTTAATATAAAAGGTTATTACTATTTCTATTAATCTGATGTATAATGGTTTAGTAACCAATTGTCTTTATTTTTGATATTTCTATGTTTGTCCCTGTCCTATAGTTGGTCTTTGTACTGTTGTAAGTGTAATCATAAATAAATAAAATAAAAATAAACTCAATACGAAAAATTTCAGTTAAACCATGTTTGCCATAGTAAAAAAGCAGTAGTAATCCAAAAAATCATTTATATTTGTAAGTAGCTTTCACCGAAAATTGAAAACAATAAAACATCAAAATGACAGAAATAAATCATGTGTGATTTTTGTGATTTTGTGCCTTTATGTCAGTGTTGATATTTTTTACAAATTTTGCTTTTTTAGGTGCTAAAAAAAGACCAAATATCGTATACCATGTGTCCAAGATAAAAGCTACTATAAGGGGACTTCTGAAACGGCAAGAGCCACAGGGTGACTTAAATGATAAAAAATCTAATGTTCACCATTTGATAAGATGTGGTAATTTTGTGTTACGGCCAGTCAATTAAGGTTAACCAGTTTTTTCTAGGCCTTCTAGATTTGTTCGATAACCACATTTTTTTGTCTTTTCCGGATATTTTGAAAACCCCTGTAGATATTTTTCAATGTTGATACAGCAGCTGATTGAGCTTTGAATAGCGCAAATATTTTCTCATTTAAGCCACCCTGTAATCAATTTAATATCCGAATATGAAATAAAGTATCGTTTGTTGTGTATGGATTGCTTTAAAATAGACATGGTTCAATAGAATATAAATATTTACTGCGTAGTTTCTTCACCGTTTTCACTAGCAACATTCCGAAGACTAAATCTATTTTTAACAGGTTTGCACCATTGTTTGCTGGATACTGCCAATGGAATTATTTATAATTGGCTCAATCAGACGGCACTCCAAAAAAATTAATTGAAACATGCCGTTACATAGTGCGAATCCATTTGTCAAGTTTATTCATAAATTTCCGGATTAAGAAAGTTCGAAGTCCACGGGCGGCCGTCGCATCTGTGTTGTAAATATGAATCATAGGAGAAAATGTCCTATATAAGGTTTTTGAGCAGTAAATTCGTTATTCTGTCTGTTCATTGGGGACTTGAAAATTGTAATGATTTACGGAGAAATTTCCAAAAAATGCCCGAGCTACTGATTGTCTCTTACACACAGTCTTCTACAAAGATATTCCTAGAGAAAGAAATTTCTACAATAAGATCACCGAGACTCGAACTTCAAGTCTAGAGTCGTTGTCTATCACTATTTTTTGGATATTTGCTGAGATACACAAAACGCATTAGAGAGAAGAATAGAGTAACTGGTGATTTTTTCTTGTATATCCGATTGTGACCTTATCATGAAACTGAAGGTTATTTCAGACCCAAGTTTTATTTTTAAAATGAAAGCCCCTTTTTGATATGTTAAATCAGTAGAACAGCAAATGAACTCAAGTTATGATTCATTTAACCTTAAATGCCACTCTACAGTTATTATAAACCTTAAACAAAGTCTTACTTTTTAAAAATAATATGAAGTTCGAGATTAACTCCATACTAAAGGATCTGTAACACCTTTGATATTTGTTATAAACTAGGTAAATTCATATAGTGTATATAACAATATATTATAATTTTTTAGATTGCCTTTAAAATTAGTTTACATTTTCTTGCACTCTTTTTCAAAATGTGGGCTAAATAGTTTGTTTTAATTTGCCTCCCAAAATTAACACAATGATTTTCGCTGTATTTTGCCATTAAACTTTGAGTGAGATTTTATATCATCTTTTTTTCTTCTTAATTTTAATCCCAGGAGTTTCGGAGGGTGAATGGGTCAAATTTGTACAGTTCAACAAATTATTTTAAAAATACAAGTAAAACTTATGTGTGTTATTCGACACGAGCCCTTTCACTTCATGTATTATATCATGCACTTGAATATATATATATATATATATATATATATATATATATATATTTAATGTTATAATTTTACACCAAAAGTTAATTCTAGGATTTGCCCTTAATGTTTCCTGTAAATTTTGTCTTAAGCTCTATATTACATATTTTTTTAAAATTTTAGGTTCACTAGTTTCGGTGATAAGGGGGTGAGAAATGGTAAATTTTTTGTGATATTCATGCCTTATGGGCCTCAAAATAAGAATTCTTCATTTACACTAGGTAATCCTCATCGGATCACTAAACTGTGCACTTACAGATATCAAATTTCCTCTTATTGAGTGTATGGAACCCCAATAAAAGTTGAGCTTAAAGTAATCTCAAAGTTATAGCAAAAGCATAACCATGGGTAGCTAGGAAAAAATCCTAAACCACTAAAATTTTCCACTCTCCCCGAAATCAGCAACAAAAAATGCGGTTTCGATTAAAAGAATTGGACTGACTTTTGCATGGCTATTAAGTTCACGTTTGAGGGCGAATACAAGGTCGCAATCGGGTAGCCAAGAAAAACCTAAACTCGTGTGCGAGAAATTTTTTTTTCCGTTGCTTTCTTCTAAAGTCACAGCCGTCCTGGTACTGAATAGTCACACTCGATATATATCATGTCAGCGAATGATCTGTAAAAGTTATATGTGTGTATCAAGATTTTTGGTTAGTAAGAACAAATACTTTTATTAAAGATATTTTATAATCTTTGTTGATTCCTCACCCTATTTAGTTTCTGTTGGATTTGTAGTTAATAATCAAGACAATAAGAAACATAGTGAGGTTATGGGGTTAAGGGGTTCAACCCCCCGCTCCGAAATTTTGGGCTTAGAAATGCCATTTAATGATATAACAATAATTTTACCATAACTATTTCTTTACATTATACATTTTTATATGCTAGAAATACATTAATAAAAATATTAGTTAATTAAGTTTTACGTCTTAATAAATTTTCAGCTCTCCAAAAATTTTTGCTAGATTATGACGACATGAAAGAATCTAAATTGTCGGAAGTCAGCGGCAAATTAAAGCACATATCTTTACTATCAGTTCATAAGTTACTAAAAAGAGCAAAACAGATACAATTTTTCACTTTTTTAGGTCAATAAGATCTTGAACTTTTCATTCCTTCAACAAAAGATTGTAAACAAGAGTTGACTAATGTTGCAAATGCCAGAATGTTAATAAAACTAATAACTGACAAATACTAAAGAATAATCCTCAATTTTACAAATGTTTAATAGGAATATATAGAAAGCCATGTGGTTCATAATGCTGTTAATTTCACCTGCAATTTTTTTTAGCCTAGCTTATAGCAGTTAATGTTTGTAATAAAATTTAGGTATTAATATTAAAATCGAATTTGAGTCTTTAAAAGTAAAATTAGCTGTTTTTAGGGTTTACCGATACCCTTATAATATCACTCCCGATTTCTGCCTCTGTCACATCACAGCAATTTTCTCCTAAACTACTGGACAGAAGAGGTTGAAATTTGGTATCAATGTATAGTTCGGTGAGCACATATCGTAAAAAAAAATTGATTTTAGGGGTACTTCTGGGGGGCAAAACTAAAAAAATCGACCCTTCCCCCCTGATTTCCGAAACTACTGAGCCTAAAATTTTGAAAAAATAGAAAATATAGAACGTTGCCCGAACTTTACAGGAAAAATAAGGAGAAACCATTAATATTGTAATTTTGGGGTGCAAATTATATAATTAAATAAAAATTTAAAATTAAAAAAATATCAAACGCCTCATATAATATATCAAATGAAAGGTCTCATTATGAGGAACACAAATATATTTTTTTCATACTTAAAAAAAATTATTTAAAAAGGTATTAACGAATATATACCAAAATTTACCCATTCCCCCCCTTATCACCGAAACTATAAAACGTAAAATTTTGAAAAAAATTAGAGGTATAGATTCTGACCTGAAGTTTACTGGAAAAATAAGGAGAAACCTCTACTTTTAATTTTGGGGGGCAAATTACAGAATTAAATGAAAAATATAAAATTAAAATTGTTTCTAACCCATCGTGTTTTATATCCAATGAAAGGGCTCATTACGGCGAAAAAAATTTTTTTTTCATATTTTTTAAATTAATTAATTAAAATATATTAACAAAAATATAAAAAAATTACCCATTCCCTCCCCCCTTAACTCTGAAACCATAAACTGGAAAACTTTGAAAAAAATAGAGGTATAGCCCCTCACCTGAACTTTACAGGAAAAATAAGGAGAAACCCCTAATATTTATTTTGGGGGGCAAATTATAGAATTAAATTGAAAATATAAAATTAAAATTGTTTCTAATCCATCATATTATATATCAAATAAAAGGGCTCATTATGATGAAAACAAATATATTTTTTTCATATTTTTAAAATAACTTAATTAAAAGATATTAACAAAAACATAAAAAAATTTACCCATCCCCCCCTATCTCCGAAACCATAAGATGAAAAATTAAAAAAAAACAATGGAGATATAACCCCTCACCTGAACTTTACTGAAAAAATAAGGAAAAACCCCTAATATTCATTTTGGGGAGCAAATTATTGTATTAAATGGAAAATAAAAAATTATAATTGTTTCTAACGGGTCATGTCATATATCAAATCACAGGGCTCATTATGACGAATACAAATATGTTTTTTTAATTTTTTTAAAATGAATATTTTAAAATATATTAAAAAAATTACCCATTCTCTACGTTATTCCCCAAACTATAAGACCTCTATTTTTTTGTTTATAGGAAAAATATGAAAAAAATCCCTAATTCTATTAATTGGCCCCCAAATAACAGAATTAAACGGAAAATAAATTATTAGGAAACCTCCATAGTAATTTTATGGACAAATTATACAATTAAATTAAATTAAATTAAATGGAAAATAAAGATTCAATTTTCAAACGCATCATGTAATATATCAGATAAAAGCCTCATTATGTGAATTACAAATATATCATATTTTTAAATCATTTGTTTAAAAGATATTAACAAAAATATTAAACATCGACTTAATTCCCACTTTAGAAACTACACTATTTAAATTTTGAAAAATATTTTTTATTTATATTTTTAAATAATTTGAATAACAAATTTAATAATTTATAATTTAAACTTTGACCTATTTTGCCCGTTATCTTCCAATCTACAGAGCCTCAAAACTTCGACAGTAAATTACAAAAGGCATCTCTGAAAGTTTTTTAGTAAAATAAAACTCTAATGTTACTTTTTGGGGGCCACATTAGAAAATTAAATACATATGTATTCTGTTAAAAATCAAGCGAATCCTAAAGCAGTTAAAATAAAAAGTCTATGTGTGGAAAATAAAAGTGTATATTTTTCATAAATTTAAAACGCTATAAGGGTAAATATAAGAAAATGCACCCATTCCCTGCTTGTCTGAAACTGGAATATTCGAAACTTGAAGGTGGTACGGAACCCTAAGTATGCGAGTCCAACTCGCACTTGACCAAATTATTTTAAGTTACTATTTAATAGTAAAAAGTGGGCAAAACCAAGACGACTCTGAAACTTCATAATTTTTGATTTTTGACACAAGAAGTTTATATTATAACAGTAGTCATAAACTATTTATACAAACTCTTTGCTGAATAAAGCTTTATGCCTGATTTACGAAATCTGATATAAAGTTCACCATGTATATATTCATTTCAGGGAATTAAACTGCCCTCCCATAAAAACATTTGTTTTAACCCTGAAAGTCCCCAAGCACAGATAGACCATACAAGTATTTTCCTTTTGCTTAATGATTCAATTAGGTCGTTATCGACTCTTAAGTTTCCCTGCTGTGTACTTCATGTTCTATTGAGGCAGGGGGTCTCAATGTTTGAAAGTACTTTATTAAGTTTTGTCTTTGATATTATATTAGGCAATATTCCAGTTCTCTACTATATGTCCCCTTTTTAATAAGACACTCCATTTTGTCAACATGCAAAGCATAAACAGTGTTATGATAAAGTTATGCACACATTTGATGGATCGGGAAATATCTCTTTTTTGTTAAATGCCGAAATATCTCAAGCAAGTATATTTATTTCTCTAACTGATGGCGATTTCGAATTCCGTTTCAAAGCATAAGCGACAATTACCTTTGAGGCAATAGATTAAAGATATTGTTTCTGCAAAAGACAAAGTACATACTTAAATCAGGGAGAACAATTTTGGAGAGAAAAATAAACTTAATGATAATATAAGTCTTTTCCTTAAGCACTTTCTAAATAGCCTTTTTAATTTAATTCAAAAATTTATTTCTTTTGGTCTAATGAGAAGTAAGTCATGTTAATCTAATCATCATTTTCTAATCATCATTTTCTTGTACTAACAGAGAGATGCTTTATTTAATAAATTCTGTAAATAGCAAGATACGAGGAAACGGGAAGTGCTAATAAAGATCTACCTAGTTGTGGTAAACCTAAAATAAACGATAAAACCGTCATACCGGTCACTCAACAACAACGTAAATGTAAGCCAGATGTTTATTGCAAAACTTATAAAGAAATTCAAAATTCATCCTTACAAGGTGCACTTCATTTATAAGCTGATAGAAATGAGCACACCCTGAATCCACAAAAAATGTTTGGGAAGGAATAATAAACAATCTATTGATAGAACTTTTTTTATGGTAGCTGAAACATAGAATGAAGGCTTTCACGGCAGGAATCAAACTGAGAGATTTTGTCTGCCGGCTATTAGCCGTTTGTCGTTTGAAACATCTTCTATATAACGTTTCGTATATAACGACAGTAGCCATTTTCAAAGCCGACGGTCTAGCAGTGGTCTAAGTGATCGCGCAAGCTGACTATATCATAGAAACTAAATTAAAAGTTTTATTGTTTTTCCAAGAGAATCCACACAACAGTGTTCGGCAAATTAGTTGGAACTACTTTTCCATCTGTTCATAACGTATGGAAGCATGAAAAGTGGCATCCCTTTAAGATGCATCTTGTACATGCGTATGATGAATTTAGCAAATTATTGGTGTAATAATGATTCGCTTCTTGCAAAATTTATTTTTTCCAGATGATTTTATATTTACATTACATGGGAGGTGAATAAGCAGAATTGTAGCTATTAAACAAAAATAAATCCCAAATGCATGAGAAAGGATAAGATATAATATCCACAGAAATTTAATGTTTGGGCGGGAATTGTTTAGAAAAAAATAACTTCTTCCATACTTTAAGTTATATACAATATAAGATATGTAAAATATACAGTATTATATAATTCTACTTTCTCCCAGTACCAACTACTTGTCAAATAAATTAAGAAAAGGTAAGGGTTGAAGTAGTTACCTGTTACTAAAATTTGTGATGATAAATAAGTACCTGGAAGGGTGGCTGTTTTACAGGTAACGCCTTGTTTACATAACCCAACAATACTATAATCCTTGGTGAATGCTACTTAGAGTTCTCATAGACTTATACCTAGTGATATAATAGAGCAACTAAAACAACCGGAGTGTTACAAACAGACTAATAACGAAAATTTATTGTAATGTTATGTAATGTTGTAATTACTTTATTTATAAATATTAAAACTAGTTTTATTACGATCTATTTTTAAACTTAACTTAAATGTCTAGCCTTGATTTCTGTATAAGAAAGAATATTGTAAAACTAATATATTATCGGAAAAGGGATAATGTTCAACATTATATGAAGTTTATTTTGAATATGTCTTTTAAGAAGGCGTCAAGACTTTCATACTCCAAGATTTGTCTGTAATTGTTGAACCTCAACCTATTGTCAGGAAACTAAAGTACTACTTATATACTCATATTCTCAAATAAGTGCAGTCGAAGTAGAAAGCTCTTTGTTGTAAAATTTAATTTTTTGTTAACTTACATGTTGATGAACCTCTCCTCCAGATAATCTGAAATAAAGTATAGCTATTACAAATGTTCTAAGTACTTAATAAAATCAAAATTGATCAGTGATTGCTAATAGCCTCCATAATGTAATCAAACGAAATATTTTCATATCAGTCATCCCGTACTTGACTTTGAAGTCTTCCAAGTTTTTTATACTAGGTTATGCCGGATATTTTCCAGCTGTGTATGTATAGTGCGGTCCATGAGGACAAATTTTAGTGCATATATGATAAACTTAGGATAGGATAATGGTCAACTAATCTGTAAGTTAGGGCTTAAAATTTGAAATCTGTTTAAGAAAACAGTATCTTCAAAAATATTAGAAAACATTTTTTGGGGATAACAGGTATGCCGAAATAGGTAAATGATCATTGCTTCCCATTCGAAAAACAAAAATTTATAACTAAATTTTGGAAGCCCTCGTATAGAGCGTTATCTTCTATACAGCTTATACTGAAGATAGAAATAGTGGACATTTTTCCTTTTCTTTTGTGCACAAAAGCATATGAAAATTTAGGAATAGAAACAAAGATTGTTTTAAATAAATATCCTGATAATTTTAGTAACAAATATATTTCCGCAAACATTATAAAATCTGAATTTATTAAAGACAACTGTTATACGCATGATCATAAAATAGTAAAATCAATTAAAGACAAAACCCAACAAGACAACATAATATTTACCCGTGCGGATAAAGGTAATACAATAATTGCTATAAAAACACCGATTATATAGACAAAACAATCAATTTTTTGAGTTCAGGTACATATCAGGTCCTTATTAAAGAATTTTTTCAAAGCCAAATAAAATCTTTAATACAAAATACAACAATATTCCAAGATATTTCAAAATTTAAACTGATTCAGATGAACCCACAACCGCCACAACTGTATTCATTAATCAAACTCCATAAACAAAATTACCCTATCCGTCCAGTGGTATCCATATATGACAGCTCCAGCTTATAAAATTTCAAAAGTTTTAATAAATGTTATTAAAGATTCCTGCAACTTTCATTCAAAATTCAGTGTTAAAAACTCTTTAGAACTTGTAGAGAAAATTAAAAATGTTAGTCTACCGTCTAATGCCAAATTAATTTCTTTTCACGTTCAGAATGTTATTCCCCAGTATACCTCCATCAGACACTATCACTATAATTTCCGACATATTAGATAAAAACAACATTAACCCAATAATAAAAACAGATATATTAACAGCATTAGAAACATGCCTTAAACAAAATTATTTTCAATTCTATGATGTTTTTTACACAAGTCACGAAGGATTGATTATGGGGAACCCTATGAGTTCCACACTCGCAGAAATCTTCATGGCTAATATTGAAAACAAAGTTCACCAAAACATATTGGCTAAAAAATTTTATTTATTGGTATAGATATGTAGACGATATTTTAGCTTGTTTCGTAGGGACGAACAGACAACTAGGAAACGTTTCTCAATTTTATAAACAATATCCAGCCAAATATTAAATTACGATAGAGTGTGAACAAGATGATAAAATCAATTTCCTAGATCTAACAGTTAACAAAGTAAATGGCAAACACGAGTTTTCAATATTTCACAAGCCATCTCAAACCGATCTAACGATTCACCGCACTTCCGCTTACAATAGTATGGTTCATAGATTACTTTCCATAAAACAATCACCAGATAATTTTCAGAAAGAATTAAACATAATCAAACAGATAGCAGTAAATAACGGGTTTGAGGCCGAATTAATAGAAAATATTCTTGCAAATCAAAAACACAAAAAGGCATTAAGAGAAGTTTACCCCTCAGCAAAACCAATAATGATTCATATAATAGTATAACCTATTTTGGCAAACCAAGTTTAAAAATAGCATCCTTTTTAAGAAAACAAAATATTAACGTTACATTCAAAACAAACAATAGTCTTGGAAAATTTATCAAAAATAATAAATCAAAAATCGATCCAAAAAATAAATTTGGACTCTATAAATTATCATGTGGATCCTGCCCTAAAGCCTATATTGATCAAAGCGGCAGAGCGTGTAAAAAACGTATCTAGGAGCACCGTAATTCTTTCATTAATCACAAAACAGATTCCAATTATGCTGAACATTTAGTAATAGAAAATCATCTTTTCCACGAAAATTTTTAATTATTACATTCAGAAAATATAGGCAATAAGTTAAACCTTTTAGAATCATTAGAGATTAATAAACTTAAAAATACCGGTAATTTGCTAAACGACCAGACAGACATAAATAATTCCCCCTTAATAATCCTCTTTAGTTAATCCTTTTACCTATAATAAAATTATATAATCCTGTCTAAAATTAAGTACCTGGTAATTATATCACTCCTTGAATATAAATACAACTCCCTCAAGAAATACCCAGTTAGTCTAGTTCCATTGACAAAGACATTAGTCGAAACGCTTCGGACAGTTTTTAAAAAAACGTAAATTGTGGAAATTGCAATTGTAGTATCAGTTAAGTATTATAATGAATTTCCAACAAGTATCAATTCAGTAATAAATAATTTCCCGACGGGTGGTCATCGACTGGTTAGAGGAAGTGCGTACTTCAAACAAAATAATAGAAAGTGGTAAATGATATATAAAATTAACATACGAATAGATAGAGAAAAGAAAGAACAAGCTGATTAATATAAAAAACAACCGAGAAAAAACTCAAGGAATACGAATAGAAATTACTATTAAATTATAGCGTTTTAAATAAATGTTTCGAAAACTCAGCTTTTTATACTTACATCAAACACTTACAGTTTTTTAACGTTTTTTTTTTCGATATTTGGTATGGGAGTTTTTTAAGTCAGTGGCGTACCTAGGAGGAGAGGGGTCGATAATTGAAAACAAATTGGTATTTTTTGAAATAATTGCATAGGAAAAATCGTTTTGCGGTAAGAAAAAAATTAAAAACCAAACGGTAACTTTCGTTGCTTTTAAAAAAAATCCATTATTAAAACCCCAAAACTCTCTTTAGGTCCCTGGTGTACCACTGTTTTGGGACTATAAAATGTTAAGAGGAACAATAAACGTTATCCTTACTTTTTTCAAAAACTATAGGAATCGTGTTTTCTTTATTTAAAATGTGCATTTGTTTTGGAACATAAGCTCTATAAGCTTTCTGGAAAAAATTCAGTAAACCAAATTTGTGATATTTTTTCCATTTTTGACATCGCGATCTTAATCTTCTAATAAAAGTACAAGATCTTCAATGATCTTTAGAATTATGCTTTCGGGGATAAAGCTTTCGAAATGACCTTCTTCTAGGCCCCCGGAGTTAAAATTACCTTGTTTGAATAGTAAACTTACTAACTTTGAGGCTCTCGGAGGGGGCGATCGCCCCCATAGCTCTCCCCTTGGATCCGCCCAGGTTCGAAATAGCACAAACTGACCCCCAAATTGGTACCACAGTCTCATGTAATCTGATATGCAGGGTCATTTATGTTCATTACAAGTGAATTTAACTTATTTTTAAAATTGTTACAGGTTAAAATTTAATATATTTGTCGGTTTGGACATTTTTCAATGTTTTATGAAATGCTGGCCCACAGTGGCGCCCCATAAAAACTTCCTTTTGTGAAGAATAAACTGGTCTTTTATATTTCAGGGAAAATTGACATTTTAGGTCTGAAAATGTTGATTGTACAGAATTGATACACTTTTTATTTAAATATCTTGGTAAATATGAACTTAAATAAGTTGAATGAGAGCTATTTTGAACAGAATTTAATTTTCTACAAAACTCCTCGATATATTATATAAGATTGGCGACACACTAGAACCCTGTATATATTTTGTTGTTTTGTTGTTTTGAACGCATCTGTTACTTTATTTCCTATTTTAATTCTAGCTCTTGTATCTGTATATAATTTTTTAATAGCAAAAGTGTAACAAACATGTTATTTAAACAAAAGCTTCTTAACGGAGGCCCACACCTACATATACCACAATAGATGAATTGTGGAAGGAAATGCAAAAATTCAATTTGTTTCGAAACTTAGTTCCGACCGACACTTTTTTGATTTAGTTCTCTAAAAATGAAACAGGGACCAGGTTATATATTAAGAATCTATAGAAAATCAATAAATTATAGTCAATAAACAAATATAACTGCCAAAAAATATATAATAGTCGCACAACGTTTGCATTTCCTTCTAATAAAAATTCCAATTTTCTGTGTGCGATATTTGACATGTCAGAAATCAGACCATTAAAAAGGGTAACTTTACTAAGTTTATGGAGGGTAGAGACAAGGATCACAAACTTATATAAGAATTAAACTTAAAATATTAAAGCATTAATTATGTTCAAGACGTGACCAGAATTGCCCTGGTGTAGAAGGAGGGTATGATGTGAACTGCTACATTGTAAAGAAGTATTAATTTTGTGCAATCGATTTTGTCTTATGTTCAACCAAAGATATGTAAAATATATATTTTTTCTAAACATCTATGAAATATTCTATAAACTTTTGGCGTGCTGTTTAAAATCCACCCCATTCTAGGAGATCAAAATTTATTTATTGTCAGTATTTTAGGGTTGCCCCCCCACCTAATAACGCTTGTGATAAGGCAAAGTTAAAAATTTAATTGTAAGAACTACAGGGCAAGCAAAAAAATTTCAAAAAATTAACACAGCTTAGATTTGTCAATGGAATGTGAGGGTAGGGTGAGAGACCGGTCAGCTAATTGACTAAATAAAACAAAGTAAACTAACACTATCAGAGTGTCTAGCTAGTCTTGATTGAAGGGAGGCATATAGCATTAGGGGTAGACCGAATGATGAATTCACTCTAAATAAGATATGAAAATTTTTGAAACACACTTTGTGAATGCTATTCTGGTATAGCACTTTAATTTGTAACTTTTCTCCTATAACGTACTTAATAATTTATTGCATCTTCTCAGTATTTTGTCTTAATATTTTCGAATTTTGTGGGTCCTGTAGGTGACTGACCTATTTTTATTAATGCTTTATTGGTTTAACTACTCTGAAAAATAATCTTCTATTTCTTACCATATTTTCAATTGTGGATGTGATATCATAAAAAATAATTAAATTCAGTGATTTATTATTGCATAACATATATGATATAGTTGTGAGAAACATTTTACAGATGTATTTAGTTGAATGAAATAAAATTGAAAGAAGTTACGGGAATCCAAAACTAACTAACCTAATAATAAAATCCTCTTTACAAAGAAAAACACTAAACTTGTTCTCGAATCAGTTTTTTTAATGTGATGTCATAGCCTATCTATTAAGTTGGTCCTATTTTTGCCATTTTGGAAATAATTGTACCTCATAGCAAATATTTTGGATTACTCGGTTTCAGTATTCTTAGTTGACTAGTTATTTTTGAAGTATCTATGTCTCTGGCAATTAAACACTTCTAACCATTATAAACCAAGGATATTTGGATGATGTTTTTAATACCTATTAATTAATAGGTATATTAAACTGATATCTCTCACATGCGACATTTTCTTATATTTTTTCATCTCTATATAAGGCGTATGTTGCATTATAGCTATTTTATTTTAAATTTTTACAACTTTACTACTTGTACATTATCAGATAAAAAGTTATCATATTTTTTTGTCCTAGATAGTAATGGTTTTGTTTTGTTCTCTGTTATTATATTGACTGATGATAACTAAGTGTTTTATTATAACACACAAATAATGGATTGATTGTTGGTGGTTTTCATCATTTAACTAATTACTGTTTTAAATACTTTTTGTGCATTTAGCACTATTAATCAATTTTTTTTTTGGAACAAAATAAGCAGTGAATGTTATTTTAAGTGCTTCAACATCAAGTATATATAGCTGCAGGTGGCTTAGAGGGAAAGATCTTCAGCTTTCATAATTATCTAAAAATTGGTGATTGATAGGAGATATTTCCCCCAGCTAGATCAAGGTTTCTCCAATTACTGAAAAATTGTGATACAATTCCATGGAGTACAGTCGTGTCTGAAGTAAATAGCAAAACATGATTCTTCCCTGTGACTTTGGTAATAAAGTAAAATTTGAAAATTCATCAATATTAAACAAAGAAGAACACAAGAAACGAAAGCAAAAAGAGCCTGCTTTAATTTTGTTAAATGAAAACGATTGCATCTCTACTCTACTACATCCATAGAATTCAGTCGTTCCTTGTCGATAATTAAGGAAGAAATTACTAATGGTTATGTCCTTGTTAACAACCTAATATCGGGATAGGTCATAAGGTCTTTTCTAGGTTTTCCCGTACTATTTTAATGCGACCATTTTGTTATTATATTATCTTTAGAATTGCCATTAAATTCATAAATTAAGTAACATGCCAGAATCATCACTCAGGAAACAAATTATTACAGTAATACATTGCCTGCCATCTGCCGTGCAATAGACTAACATGTACAATGCACACAAGTTCATATGATATTTAATTCACTGTTGTATGGATCTGTTTAGTTATTGATAAGGTATGTTTAGCTCTTATGGAACAGGTGGCGCTTTATGAAAATTTCTGTGTTATTTAAACATTATTCTTAAAAATGAAATTTGTTACTGCTTTATGATCCATTTAACTATTCTAAAAAATATTATAACTGCAAAGATTACATTAAATAGGTACGAATTGCTGAATAATAAATTATTAAAATTTTATTATTTGTTATTACTAAACATTACTACTTACAGTATCTATCTGATGATATAAGTTGGATTAGGAGAAACGCTGAAACTTCTATTTTCACATTTTAATAAAACCATTACTAGTTTGTTACAAAACTAGAAAACGACTGTCAAAATAAATATGTACATACCCACATAACGAATGTATTACGTATTAAATACACTGCATAATTGATTTTAAGTGAAACCTTTGAAACAAAGTAGTTAGATACGAGGATATATCAGAAAGTTTAAGGAACAACCGGAAATCATCAACTTTTAGGAAAAATTAGTATTTAGTTATTTACCTAGTTTTCCTTAAGCACTTTTTTGGCCTAGAGAATCCTATCTTAACACGGTAAATATGGGGGTGATTTTAGTAGTAAAGACAAATATGTTCCCTACTATCATTTTTAGGAAAAGAACAGGAAAAATCTGATGAAAAAAAGTTTGGACTGTGCAATGCTCGTTTCTTTATCAGGAATAGTTATTCGGGAAGTCCTGATATCATGCCTTTTGGATTTGTTTGTTTCTTGATTATTCTTTATTGAGATTCGTTATTGAAAGTAACGGCTACAAATGTTTGAAAGGAGAACAGCTCTTTCAACAAATCCTGTTACATTTTAGTATTAACAAATGTTCTTTTAAACGAATTTGAGATCAAAATGTTGACAAAGCGTGGTTCAAGAACCTAAGTGATGACGTGTTTGCTGCCAAAATTATTACATTAGATGGTAAGATGTTTTATTTTATTTGCACTGTCAGTTATTTTAGATTTTTTTTATAACAAAACTTTATGAAGCATAACACCCGTGAATTTAGGTCCTCGCTTTTTATGTGCAAAAAAATACTTTTGAATACTAATCCGTTTTGTATTTCAGGCATATTCATCACAAATAATCAAAATAATAATAATAATAAAAATAATAATAAAGGAATGTAAGAAAAGAGGCAAGGTTGTGGAATTATTTAAGTTATTGTGCTTATACCTCGACTTTTACATTTTTCAGTAATTAAAAAAATAAACTGGGGTATTTTGAAACTTTTGTGGCATTTTCAATTTATTTTGATGTTTTTTCTGGGGAAAATAACCCCACATTTAGAGAAAAAATACTGAGATTTTAAAGATCCAAACGGTTCAAGGTCTGAATCTGATCTCGTTGTCAATGGAATTGTAACCTGAGTTATAATAAGACTTTGAAGTGTAAAATATTTTCGTATCATTCAAATATTTTATGGGAGTATTCGTCTGCTGTTGACTCTTCAAAGGAAGACGAAATAAATAGAAATATTTTATCACTTCCCTATAGACTGCGCTGTTACTTAAAGCTCAAGAGTCGAGAAAGAAACACAATCACCGACAGCATCTAAACTGTCAGTGCTTCTAGATATTTACCTTTCATCTAGCTTTGAATCAAACACACACGTAAGCTTCCAAAACCAGGTTACTAACCTAACCTAATCTTCCACAACCAGGTTTTTCCACTTGTAAGGAAATAAACGCGGGGCAACATTCATTCTCACTAAAATACTGTATTTTTTCTTAGGCGCATAAGAAGGAACAATAAAATTTGGGAAAAAGAGAATTAATTTAAATTAAAATGTAATCAAAGCTAACAAGACAAAATAAGAATATACCAGTCAGAAAAACAAGACGAGACAGAACACAAAAATTTCATTAAAGAAAGAAAAAGAGGTAATGTCAAGACTAACCAGTAGTACAGAAGCAGATAAAATGAATTGTAGTTGCAGACGATGCCATAGAACAGTGATACTCAACCTTTATTTGCCGTGGCACAATTAATTAAATATTTCAAACTTTGGCGGCACACAAGGAAAGAGGTAAGTTTAAAAGTTTTTTACTTTACACTGTATAAAGTAGTTTATGAAAATAATTTTGCATGTAAAATAAAATAATATGTAAGTACTAACAGAACGTTTATTAAGGGATTGCTTACAAGTTAATAAAAAAAATACTTTTAATGATAAATTTGAACTTGATGTTTTTTGATAATTTCATTTATTTATATTTAGTGGTAAAACTCACAACGCTCCTCTCAAATCGTCTACTACATTTAAAGCTCTCAATCTTTTTTCGTTTTTATATTGGTTAATACAATCCAAAATCACACAAACAAGATGTAGAAAATTGTAGTAACATTTTTAAAGCATTTTTTGATGGTGCGGAAATGGCATGTAATATTAATTCAAAGTAAATTTATAGATTTTCCTGAAAATTTTGAAATTAAATCTGAATTATCAGAAAGCGAAATTACTTGTTCCTCTTCATTTAAAGGTAATGCAAATACAGAAGTATTTGTTATTACAAATGGAATCCGAACCCAATCAAATTTTAACATATTCATACATATAAGTACTTTTCTTTAATTTGAACTTTACTCGTAATAAAAAAAACCTAATTTTTTATTGTATATATTTCTAAAACTTGGCGTCACACTTTAATTTCGGGATTTTAAGTGCGCGGCACAGTAGCTGAGAATCACTTCCATAGACTAGATGATACTTTTACTGTTCAAATTACTTTTCTGAAGATTTTGCTGTGTCTAAGTTGATCCATTGCATGAAATGTCAGTGTTGATGTTTCGGGCATTTAGATACAACAAAAGAAAAATCTTTTGATGATGGTTTAGTTTTCATAAAATGTACGTGAACCGCGAACACCCCCTGCTGGCTACAGCCTTGATATAAGATTCTTGAACATTTTGTGACATATGAATTAGTTATGAGTAGGTGCTATGTATCCGATATTAGTTGACGACTATTCTAATTCAATAAAGTGCCTTTTTTAATAAATTTTAGAATAAAAAAAAGTATACTTCATCTAAACCTAATTATCTCTTGAAATCAAAACTAGAGAAAACATGGAATCAGTTTGCCAAATTATTAAATTGTAGACCCATAAAACGAAAAATTTTAGAAAAGTTTTAAAATAGAACCCAGTATTAAGCGGCATTCTTCTCTTGACAAAACAACGATTTCACTGTATTTGTTCCTTTGCTATACAAAATAAAATTTCAGGATGTTTCATAGAATTCATCTCAACACAGTTATTTGTAATAAGTGAAAAAGAACGTTTGTTAAAATTCTGGAAAGATGTTTAGTGTGACTTTACCACAATATGTTGTGAATAAATATGCTTGTTTCATATTAGTGTTAATGTTTGACATTTGGGATATAGTTCGAGTATTTTGGTCCCATAAAATATAATATTTCAAATTTTTGGGATACTAAATTATCATATTAATAATCACATTATCTTCTAAAATTTCCTTATTGATGTAATCTTTTATACTATTATAAAACTGTAGTTGTCTGTTTGTTTGTTTGTTTTTTGTTTGTTCTGGCATCACTGAAGAACTACTCAACTGATTTTGCGGAATCTTTTTTTGTTGCAAATCCGGTGTACATTTACAATTAGTCAATTGGTTCCACTTATGCACCAAATATTAGATACTTGCATCAGCTTAGCTTTTATTCAAAATACGGAATATGCCAATGTAACATATTTCGATTAAAAAAAATCAACTAATATATCAAATGTAATTTTACAGGGTGTTCTATATACGTGATAGGGATAGAGCGGAGTAGAATTACATGGATTTAAAAAAATCTTGAAAAAATAAGCCCGTAAGCAGCTGCATATATACAATCTGGTTGAAATAAGGGGGAAGTTATACGGGGTGGTTCAAAAAAGGTACATTGAGTGGACCATAAATACTTGCATACACCAGGTGGTTGAAAAACGGGTGGAGTTCAATTATATTTATACAGGGTGGAAAAAAATTGTTATGTAAGCAATTAGGATATTTGAATTTTCTTGAGCTCTTATTATAGTTATGAAATAGGTTAAAAAATGTTAGAAGCAGTTGTTTATACAGGATGGTTGAAATATAAGATGGAGGGAAATTATAGTTTATAGGGTGGTGAAAAAATTGTTTTATATCCACAAGTAGTTCACAAGTTCACAAGCAGAATATATAGGATGGTTGAAATATGTAGCAGAGTATAATTACATCTATAGAGGTGGCTTAAAAAAAATTATAAGGGAGTGTTATAATCTACAAGGTCTTCCATAAACCGGATAGATGAAATATGGTGGTGCAAAAATGTTATATTGGGTGGCCCATAAGTAGAAAGTAGCTTATTCAAGGTTGTTGAAATATAGGGTGGAGTAGAATAACAATTATGCAGTGTGGGTGCAAAAAATGGTTTGTTATATAGGTTAGAGCATGAGCAGTTGCATATATGGAGTACCTGAAATATGGAGTGAAGTCAAGTTATAGTTACACAGTGTGATTCAAACAAGGTTTGAAAATATTGCAAATGAAGGAAGGTTTAAATGAAGTGTGGAGGGAAATTATATTTTATACTGTGCTCATAAAAATATAAGGAAAATTTGTGACGTAGCGTAGCGCTCATAATCAGCTGCACAGATAGAATATTTAAAATATAGGGAGGAGTAGAGCTAAATTGTTAAGTATTTATAAATTGTTACATAGGGAGTCTGATAAGCAGTTGCAGTTTTGGTGAAGTTTATTGGGAATTGATGGATTTATGTTAATACAGGGTGGTACAAAAATGTTACTGGGTGGCCGATATGTAATTGCACATACAAAGTAGTTGTAATAGAGGGCGGAGTATATATCCAATATCTGAAATATGGAGCGAAGTAAAATTATAGTTATACCGTGTGAATCACACGGTATAACTATAATATATAATATAGTATAAAATTAAACCACTGTTAGAAAAAGTTGCATATAAGGGGTGGTTGAGCAGTTGCATAGATAAGATAGTTGAAATATAGAGTGAATCAGAGTTATGGTTAAGTCTTTAAAAAATGTTATATTTGGTGGTCCCTAAGCAAATGCATATACAGCGTGGTTCAAATATCATGTAGAATAAAATGTTGGTTATATAGGATGGTTCAAAAACTGATATAGAAGTTATAATGGTTGACTAATTGGCAGCAGTATATACAAGATGATTTAAATATAGATGGAAGTAGAGTTATAGCTATAGAAGGTAGTTCAAAAAATATTTAACAAAATTATTATATAGGGTGGCTATAAACTGTAGCGGTTTGGGTGAAGTATGTTGGGGATTGGTGGATATATAGTTATACAGAGTGGTACAAAAAATATTATTTTGCGTGACCCATAAGTAGTTGTATATATACTGTGCTTTAAATTGGGGGCTTAGTAGAATTATAGTTTTACAGTGTGGATTAAAAATTGTTAAAAAAATGTTGTATAAGGTAGACCATGAACCGTTGCATCCTGCTATATGGAATACCTGAAATATGGGGCGAACCAAAATTATAGTTATATATTGTCTTTAACACAATGTTGGAAAAAGTTGCAAATAAAGGGTGGTTAAAATATAAGGTGGAGGGAAATTATACTTTACGAAGTGGCTCAATAATTATTAGAAATAATTGTTATGTAGCGTATAGGGTGGAGTAGAATTATAGTTAGGCAAATAAAAATGTTATATTGGGTGACAAATAAGCAACAACATATACAGGATGGTTGCACTATAGGGTGAAGCAGAGTTACAGTTATACAAGGTGGTTTCAAAATATGTTGAATAAAATTGTTATATTGGATGGCTCATGAGCACTTGCCGTTTGGGTGAAATATATTCAGGTTTGGTAGATTTATAGTTATGTAAGGTGCCTCAACAAAGTTAGAAAAAATTGGTATATTGGATAGCCCACATGTTTCATAAGCTATTTCATTTTGCAAAGAATTCTACATTCCATAAACAGCTGAAACATTATTAACGGATTGGAAATCATATTTACTTGAATTGCTAGTGTTTCTCAAAAACGTTCATACAATTTTTATTATGATATTCAAGCAAGAAAATTATATTTCAGCCACCTCATTGAATTTAATATCTAGCAAATATCGTGATTTTAATAATTACAGATAGAAATGGTTTTGTTTTTATAGTTGCCAAGTAAATCGTCAGCAGATAAGACCAGATTTAAAGAGACAAATGGAAGTTTGTAATAAATTGAAATATGTAATTCTTTACATTGGGTAAAACTCACCTAAATTCCTAAGAAGAAAGTCTTCACCACTATTCACTATGAACCAACTACACTTTACGTTAAAATTTACTACAACACTGTCGACAGTTTAAAATAAGTTAAATGATGGGTTTTTCGTTGAATAAATTAAACATAATATAACTCGAGCGTCTGGTTTTACCCGAAACTTTGAAAATCACTGGTTGCACCGCAGATATTTGCTCGTACTCTTAAATGGACATTGTGTATATTTGTTAACCATGAGAGAATCAAGTTCCTGAGGTCATATTAGAAACAATATATGTATGTTTACTGTTAATAACGATGAAAGGAACATTACATAACCAATTCAGATTAACGCGAATATTTCAAAGCAAAGAAATGTATTTCTGTTAGTCGTTGTTATACAGGAATAACTATTATTAGTTTATGTCAATCAATCTTCTATTATTCGATTATATTCTTTATACTCAACTCTAAACAGACATTTAATTTTAGAATAATTCACATTTAATGGGAAATTAGATACTCAAATAAATTATTAAAAATGATAAGTAACATCCTAAGAATCTCTATAGATCCGGCTTACACAAAATATTTTTATAAAAGTCAAAGTTCAAAAGATAACTGAAATGGATATTTTTCTTAAACAATAAAAGTACTTGTAAATGGTTTGTAAAGAGTTTGCACATCATGCAGTTTTTTACAAAATATGTTGTTTTACTTCTTTTGTACATATTATCATGTATGCATTTTTAGGGTTCCGTATATACAATATACGGATACAGTTTAGTGATCCGATTAGGAGTAATATCACTCAGAAATTTTGATTTTAGGGGTACTTCTGCTAAAAAAACCGACCGTCCCCCCCCTGTCACCGAAACACTGAGCAAAATTTTCGTCCTAAACTTTACAGGAAAAATACAGGAAACCATAATATTAATTTTGGGAGGTAAATGAAAAATAAAAATTGAAAAATTCAAACGCATATGTAATATATCAAATGAAAGGTATTCTGAGGAACACAAATATATTTTTTCATATTTGAAAAAAAATGATATTAACCAAAATGATTAGGGTTCTGAGAAGTTTACTGGATATCGTTACAGAATTAAATGAAAAATATAAATTAAAATTGTTTCTAACCCATTATTACGGGTACTATCAAATGAAAGGGCTCATTACGAAAAACAAATATATTTTTTTCATTTTTTTTAAAACCGATATTGACGAAAATATAAATAAAATTACCCCCCCCCTTATGACCGAAACCATACTGGAAAATTTTGAAAAAAAAATAGGAAATATAGAACCTGAACACCTGAACTTTACTGGAAAAATAAGGAGAACCATTAATATTAATTTTGGGGGGTAAATTATAGAATTAAATAAAAATTTAAAAATAAGAAAAATTCAAACGCATCATGTAATATATCAAATGAAAGGTCTCATTCTGAGGAACACAAATATATTTTTTTCATATTTGAAAAAAAATTATTTAAAAAGATATTAACGAAAATATACCAAAATTTACCCATTCCAAAAAAATAGATTTATAGGTTCTGACCTGAAGTTTACTGGAAAAATAAGGAGAAACCTCTACTTTTAATTTTGGGGGGCGAATTACAGAATTAAATGGAAAATATAAAATTAAAATTGTTTCTAACCCATCATATTATATATCAAATGAAAGGGCTCATTACGACGAAAACAAATATATTTTTTTCATTTTTTTAAAATAAATTAATTAAAAGATATTAACGAAAATATAAAAAAATTACCCATTCCCACCGAAACCATAAGCTGGAAAATTTTGAAAAAAAATGGAGGTATAGACCCTCACCTGAACACCTGAACTTTACTGGAAAAATAAGAAGAAACCCCTAATATTTATTTTGGGGGGAAAATTATAGAATTAAATGGAAAATATAAAATTAAAATTGTTTCTAACCCATCATATTATATATCAAATGAAAGGGCTCATGATGAAGAAAACATATATATTTTTTCATATTTTTAAAATAAATTAATTAAAAGATACTAACAAAAATATAAAAAAAATTACCCATTCCCCCCCTTATCTCCGAAACCATAAGCTGAAAAATTTTGAAAAAAATGGAAGTATAGCACCTCACCTGAACTTTACTAGAAAAATAAGGAGAAACCCCTAATATTCATTTTGGGGGACAAATTATAGAATTAAATGGAAAATAAAAAATTATAATTGTTTCTAACGGGTCATATATCAAATCACAGGGCTCATTATGACGAATACAAATATATTTTTCTATTTTTTTTTTAAATGAACATTTTCAAATATATTTAAAAAATATTTTAAAAAAATTACCCATTCTCCTCGTTATTCCCCAAACTCTAAAACTATAAGACCTCAATTTTTTTGATTATAGGAAATATATATATATATAAAAAAATCCCTAATTCTATTATTTGGGGCCAAAACGGAAAATAAATTATTAGAAAACGTCCATAGTAATTTTATGGACAAATTATACAATTAAATGGAAAATAAAGATTCAATTTTCAAACGCATCATGTAATATATCAGATAAAAGGCTCATTATGTGAATTACAAATATATCATATTTTGAAATCATTTGTTAAAAGATATTAACAAAAATATTAAACATCGACATAATTCCCACTTTAGAAACTACAATATTTAAATTTTGAAAAATATATTTTATTTGTATTTTTTAATAATTTGAATAACATATTTAATAATTTATAATTTAAAACTTGACCTATTTTGCCCTTTATCTTCCCATCTACAGAGCCTCAAAACTCAGATAGTAGATTATAAAAGACTTCTCTGAAAGTTTATTAATAAAATAAAACCCTAATGTTAATTTATAGGGGGCCAAATTAAAAAATTAAATACATATGTACTCTGATAAAAATCAAGGGAATCCTGAAGCAGATAAAATAAAAAGTTTATCTGTGGAAAATCAAAGTGTATATTTTTATAAATTTAAAACGCGTCCTTTAAAAGATATAGGGGTAAATATAAGAAAATACACTCATTCCCTACATGTCTGAAATTGGAATATTAGAATCTTGAAGGTGGTACGGAACCCTAAGTATGCGAGTCCAACTCGCACTTGACCAAATTATTTGTTTATCACCGTCTACTTAGACTAGTTTTCTTCGAGGTACATTCGAGCAACTATTTTGATCAACAATTGTAATCTATGGAAACATTTAATAAATAAAATTATGTGACTAATTATCAATTTCGAAAAGATTGTTGAAGAGGCCTTGAATTATTTTGCCTGTTCATTGGGGTTTTCTCTCTTAAATTTTTTTTCCTGCAACAGATAAGTATTTAAAATCGTATTTGGAGAACAAAGTGTAGTAAGGCAATTTCGTAAAATTGCCCGGGTTACTGGCTGTCCGTACAGAAATTCTTCCTCACAGTTATTCTGAGAGAAAGAGATGTCTTAAAATGATCAACCAGTATTCCTATGTATATAGATAGTATATTGTGTTATACTTATCTGTTTAGAGACGTTTTAACACCGACTCTGGAGTCGTCATCAATCGTTTTGTTGAGTATTTCGAGGTTTTTTTTTAAAAAATTCTCTCTGATGTGGATTCTGTTGTTTGTCAAAATTTTTTTGACAATCTGTGAGGAAGAATTTCTGTACGAACAGCCAGTAACCCGGGCAATTTTACGAAATTGCCTTACTACACTTTGTTCTCCAAATACGATTTTAAATACTTATCTGTTGCAGGAAAAAAATTTTGAGGAGAGCAAACCCCAATAACAGGCAGAATAATACTAATGATCAAATTATAATGTATTATAGCTGGTTGGTATATTGTGCTATGGTCTAATAATACTTGGTTTTATTGTTGTTAGTAGATTTCTATAAATCAGCATCTTTTGTATTTGATTTAAAATTGCAGAACAAAACTCACCTTGGCAATTAGTGGGGAATAAAATAACCCAATCTTCTCAATATCACAGTATTACTGTAGCTTCTCTTGCCATTACAAAAACAGTATTAGAAGTCTTTCAGGTCTAGATGGGACTAGAATTTGGAGAGGCTCCAAAGAAGTTATTTAACTGAACAATGTTTAGCCCCTTTCTTTAGTCACATTTAGACAATACGGAAGGCACGAAGTTGGTAAGCTATAGCAGATATCAGATGAAGACCGTATAATGTACTCTCTTATTTGTTACTGTATTAGTTGGAATTTTTTTGGAACTCCATAGAAGTCAAGAAATACCAATTTTTATTGTGGTAATGATGCCTGGGGTAGAGTAGATATTCTTAAATATTTTATTTCAATCTGTTGAATCGTGATATTTTATCATGAAATGCATACCGACATTTAGTGACACAGTGATTCCAAATCGGGAGCCGTAGTGTGTAATGTCGTTTTCCTGGGTTTCTTAGGATAGAGATCACAGAAAAGAATTCGTAGGTTAACAAAAACCTGTCAAAGCAATTATGATAGTGTCTTTTCAAAATACTACAATCCACTGAACGTAAGACAATATAGTCTGTATAGTCGAGAACCATCATCAGTTGCGCTTGCCCCAACTGATTGAAACCTCTAATAATTATTTATCTGTGTATTTATTATATAGGACTGAATTTAATCTTTTATCGTGAAATGAATAAATATGAAATTTTGTCGTAGTCTTGCAGCAAGATTTTCATTTGAGCTTTATAAATAGGGCAATTAGTTAAACTTCGCGATTAAAACATTTCTGTTTCTATTTAAGCATTCCAAGGTTCTTAAAATTAAACACTGAATTTGAATGTGTACATTCGGTATTATAACAAAACTATTGTTGTTTGTATTTATGTATGAGTATCAACAAGAGATCAGGATGAAGATGGTTTTGTGTTCTATCAACGTTGCTCGAGTTCATACGGATGAACGCATTTCGGGAGTTTTGCTGTATGTATTAAGCAAATAAAATATTGCTGTAGCTTATTCGAAGCTTATCCAGGGTAATGCAGCGGGATGACCAGGGGCCCTTTGAAATTCGTGGACGTACTGTTCAAGATCAATTATTTTGAAATAAAATATGCCGTACCGATTACCCCGATATCCATGTTCCCTTCGCAGATATCACTATGGCCTGTGTAACTTAATGATTAAGGTGCCAACACCAATATCGATTGAGAGTAACTAGTTAGCAATAAACTGTGTCGCAAAAATCACCACAATATATCTATTATATCCAGACATACGATATCTTGTATCTTGAAAAGGCTGGAGCAATAATTATCTGGAGCAATAAGTTAGGAATAAACTCTGGGTTGTCTCATTTGATTACTGTGATATTGCCATGGTAGCTTAACAAAAGAACATAAAGAGGAATCTGGCGGTGCTAGTTCAGGCGATCTTGGTGTCAATGAGCTCGTATACATATCTACCTCAAATGCAGGAGGATAGTTTCTAAGAATTCTGGTAATGTATTGGTTTACAAATCAAGATACATATTATCGGATAGTTGTATATTAAAAAAATATAAAGCCCAACTAAATGCCCATCAATCATTCCACACCATACATTAACACTTGACTCATATTTACCAGTCTCTCCATGCCAAATGACCTAAGCAATTGCAGATTATTAATGTTAAAATTATATTATTTGTTTTTCTTTAGGATTCCGCCATTAGACATATTCAATTGATTCCTTGTTTGTCTTTATAATTCCGATTTGTCCAGAGAAAGGATTTTGGTTGGTTTTTAAACTTATTTCCAAACGCTGAGTGGGTATGTTTCTGTCAGGATACCGTTTCCCATATTTTCTTTACACTTGGTGATATTAACTGACTTCAACAAAGGAGCAACTAGGTACTCAATTCGCTTCTATAACGTTTTTTTATCTGTGTTCAGCCATTACTGGAATAATTTTTAAAAATTCTGTAAATTAAACCTGTAGAAAATTTGATGAGTATTCAAAACCATCTATTTATTTATTTATATTCTTGCAATTTAGTTGTTGTTGTGCTCGGTTTCACGAAGTCAACTTGTATTTTCTGAAGTAAAAATGTAAACGAATGTAAATTAATTGTTTTTTTGAGGAAACCTTTTAAGTTAACAAGGTCGGCAAAAACTTGTTCTTACCTTTGGCAGAGGCGACAGCATTAAAGGAAACAATTGTCGCTGTTTGAAACCTGGAGTGTAATAAATTGATGATACTCGTAAATTGGAGTTAAACCAAATGAGTATGACCTAACCTTAGCTTCAAGATCAAGGTTCTCAATTCGTCTCTATATAGATAAGTTGGAATCTAATGGTAAATTTTCTTATGAATAATATTCAGAAACAAATTCTTAACAAACAGATTTGTATGGTCTGAAACATAAACTAAAACGTTAAATGTCACTTTTTCAATTGTATACGAGGTTTGTCAAAAACATGAATTCTGTTTAAAGTTTAAGTAAGTTTATTTTTGATCAACTATATCTATATCGTCTATATTATTAAAAAATTATAGTTGTCTGTATGTTTGTTCGGGCATGACGTAAGAACTACTGATTTTGGTGAATCGGTTTTTTGTTGCAAATCCTATAGTTTGACTTAGAATCTGGTATAGGACACAGTAGATATAGCGAATAAACATCTACGATGTTGAATAGCATATAATTGCTCTATTAGTTCCTCCGCATGCACCAAATATTAGATACTCTCATTATATTACCGTTTATTCAAAACTCTGAATATGCCAATATGACTAGTATTTTTCAATTAAAAAAAAAAATCAGCTGATATATCAAGCGTAATTTTACAGTGGGATAGGTGAAACATAGAGCGGAGTGGAATTAAGTGGGTTTAATAGGTTGCTAATAAGCAACTGCATATATACTATCTGGTTCAAATATGGGGGAGTGGGGAGTGGAATTTGCTATATGGAGTGTTTCAAAAAAGTTATATTGGCTGGTCCATAAATAGTTGCATAAACCAGGTTGTTGAAAACCGGGCGTATTGGAATTAAGTACATTTGTACACGGTGGATAACGAACTGTTGTATTCTTTGGTTCATAAGTAGTTGCACAATGTGGTTGATACAAGGGTAGTATAGAATTCTAGTGATATGAAAAAATGTTTTATGTAAGCATTTAGGATATTTGAATTATGTCCTGGAGTTGTTATAGTTATGAAATGGGTTGAAAAAATGTTAGAAGTAGTTGTTTATACCGGGCGGTTGAAATCTAAGACGAAGTGGAATTATAGTTTATAGGGTGGTTAAAAAAATATTATATATCTACAAGTAGTTGCATATATATGATAGTTGAAATATGTAGCGGAGTATAATTACAGTGATACAGTTGGGTTTAGAAGATGTTATAAAAAGATGTTAATGATACACATGCTGTTCCATATACAGGATGGTTGAAATATATAGTAGGACTAGAATTCTAAGTGTACAGTGTAGTAAATATTTTTGTTATATGGGGTAGGATATGAGCAGTTGCATATATGGAGTACCTGAAATACTATGGTTCATAAAATGTGAGTAAAAATTGTAAAATAGCGTAGCTCATAATCAGTTGCACGGATAGGATAGTTGGAATACAGGGTGCAATAGAGTTGTTGTTAAGTTTTTAAAAAATGTTGACAACTAAACCGCAGCATATACATTATGGCTGCACTATAGGATGAAGTAGAGTTACAGTTATACAAAGTGGTTAAAAAAATGTTGAATAAAACTATTATCGGGTGGCCCATAAGCACATGCAGTTTGGATGAAGTATATTCGGGATTTCGTGGGTTAATAGTTATGTAGGGCGGCTCAAAAAAGTTAGAAACATTCTTTTATAGGGTTGCCCATACGTTTCATAAGTAATTCTGATTGCAAAAGATTGTACATTCCATACGCGGATGAAATCGCGGGTATCGATTAGTAACGTCTAAAATTGTGATCAAACAAAGTTAACTAGAATTGAAAACTGTTTCCGTTTATGCTCTATCACTAAGAAGTATAAAATAAATAAGTATTTGAAAATTGAATAAACTGATTATATTATAAAATTCCGCGGAGAAAAGACTATTAAATGAATGTAATTGGAATTAAATCAAAATAACTCATAATTATAATTAAAAAGAGGGATATTCTCTATTCGTCTATAACAACTTGGGTCCACTTAAGTTGGCATCATATGCAAAACCTTCTTTACACATTAATAATATTAATATTTAGAAAACAAGGTGTTCTATTCTATTCAACAGTAAACTGGTTGCCCAAACGTGAAAGTCTTATTCTGAAGTCGGTGCCAAGTTAAAGAGAAAAGAATTTGGTAAATATACTATACAACTTTGCTGTTCAACTTGGCACCGACTTAAGAATAAGTAGTTTTTAATTGCTGCAGAAAAATACTGTTTGTTGCTTTAAAGTTGAGTTACTTTTGTATTTTTTTTGGATTCGTTTTTTTTTTTAAATTTCATTCATTGCTTACCGAATTGTAAATACCTGCAACACATCATCTCGCGGTAGTTAGGCAAATCATGACTATTTTTCATTTTTCTAGTTGTGGACGCTCAATGAGGTGACGGGAATGTAAACCATATAGGAATGTTTTAATGTGTTTTTGCTAATAATTGTTTTATTACATCGAATAAGATAAATAGCTATTGATATAAAAAAAAACAGATTTAGTGTTGTAACACTGCATATTGGTGGGAAAAATAAATTGTAAATCCTTTACATGGCTTGTTGATAAATGACTCGGTTTATTCACTAATATATATATATATATATATATATATATATATATATATATATATATGTTTTAGGTGGTTTCCGGGAATTCATCCGCGTAGTTGATAACTGATCCCTGCCGGGATCGATGGTAAAATGACGACGTTTCGGCAGAGTCACATCTGCCCTCTTCAGGTCGGTTCGCATAATTCTCGTAGCCTTCTGCTTTCGCTTCTAGTTACTCGAATACTGTAAATACTGAAGAGGGCAGATGTGACTCTGCCGAAACGTCGTCATTTTACCATCGATCCCGGCAGGGATCAGTTATCAACTACGCGGATGAATTCCCGGAAACTACCCAAAACATTTAGTGCCCGCGAAAACTTACAAACATATATATATATATATATATATATATATATATATATATATATATATATGTTATATAAGTTATTCCAGCGACTTATGTGAAACCATCTAGCAACAGTTCCCAAGCTGAGTCAGCATCCACGTGTCGTCTCAGGTTACCTTCGACGACGTACATCCGTGAGAACAGCAAACGCTGCGACAGCTTAGTCAGCATTCTAATAGTTATAAATTGTTCAATTGCCTTATGTCTGCATTCATTATTACTTACAGTTCTGTCTAGTTTAGTTTAACACTCATTTTGTCTTTTTAATTGTTATATAAGTTTTATTATTTTCATTGTTATTTTCAAGTTATTATTTTATTAAAAGTTAATAATTGTGCAACTATAAATAAAATCTTTTTTTAAAAAGAGAAATTTTGAAAGTGTGATATAACAAATTGGCGCAGTCAGTAGGATCCGTCTAACGTTACTAGAACACGAGTACTCTAACTGGTAGCGGCGGATTCCTATCCCTCAACGGAAGAACGAACCTGAAAGAAGTCCTCACTGCAATCAAACGTAGAACACGGCGCTTTCAATGTTCCTGTTGATGTAAGTAATGGTGAATCGTCATTCGTTTTAAGTAAATATTATTTGATTTATTTTATTGACATTGATTTTTAACAATTTGATTTAATACATTCGATTTGATTGATTTTTATTGATTTTATTATTTGATTTTTATATATTTGATTTGAATGAAATATTGATCTATTTCATTACTTGATTTATTTGATATATTTATTTTATCTCTTTTATTGACGTTTGATATATTTGATTTACATATTTTATTGATTTATTTATCCATTTGATTAACTGATTTATTTGAACTATTGATTTTATTGCTTTACATTTTATACTGTTCTATCGTTCAAACAATCGTTAATTCCCACTAACGTATTCTACAGTTCATTAATTTTCTACACCTTTTAACATTTTATTCTATATACTTTATACTCCAATTCATTTATATCGATAAACATGGCACAAGCTTCACCAAATTCAGGTACACCTGAAACAGAAAGATACCGGTTAACGGAGATATTTTCCGTTATACCCGAATTTGAAGGCGACCAAATTTCCTTGGGAACCTTTATAGATGCGTGTAATTGCGCATATAATATGTCCACGGCGGATCAAAAATATTTGTTAGTGATCCATATCAAAAATAAACTCAAAGGGAAAGCGGCGCAGTTGATAAATTCAAGGAATCCCGGATCATACCTTGAAATCAAACAACTACTGACATTGCATTTCGGAGATTCTCGTGATCTCTCTTCATTATTCACGACCTACAACGTCTAAAACAACTGTCGAACGAGTCCCCATTAACGTTCTACAATCGTCTCCAGTATTGAGTGCGAAAATGCACTCCTGCATCCACAAAACGGCTGGGCTTAGTCCAGAACAAAAAGACGCCCAGACCACTCTAGTGGATACTATGGTCATGAATACCCTTCTTACGGGATTAGAACCCCGTTAGGACAAGTAATTCGTGCAAGTAATCCAAAAGATCTTCTAGAAGCACACTCCCGGATTAGGAAGAGAGCTTCCAACTTTCTTATTTCGAGGACCAAAAAACGAACAAATCTGTTCCTCTCAAACCCAACTTCCAAGCACCTCGAAAGCCGACACAACCTCTTAAGTGTCTTCATTGTGGTCGATTAGGCCACATAGCCGCAAATTGCCGTTTGAAAACACAAAACAGTTCTCAAACGTTTAATCCAAACTATAGACCGAATCCTGTTGGGCCTAATCAACAAACAAGGCCAAATTTTCCTACAAACAATTCCCCCGTTCAACAAGGACAACAATTTCGTCTATCAAACTTCCAGAGACCCCCTTTTAGGTCTCAAATTAACCCAAATTATTCTCGTCCTTCGGTTATACAGTATAACCCGAATAACCGTCCTGAAAGGACACATCATTTCAATCAACATCAAAATGATGGTTACTCACAATATTCGGATTATTATACCGATAATTACAATACTTATGGCTACGAGGATGATAGTCAAAATTATTCAGACTTCGAAGAAACTTTTGACGATACCCCTATCGAGCCTTTTAATTGTCACGATTATCAGGATTTTCTAGCGCTTCCGAGCCTAGATCAACCTCCCGATTCGACAACAACTTTGTGCGAAGTCGAAACCCAGATTCAAAACGTCAATCTGGACGATTTGAACCCCGACTTAAACTTCCCGGAGCAACTATTTCTCTTAAGCCCACTTCTTACCGTTAACTCTAAAAATCTATATTACATTCTTGACGCTTCTTCTAAATTTAAACTTCTTATTGATACCGGAGCTGGTATCTCTATCTTCAAAGAAAATACCGTAAAGAATTTCACCCAAAGATCTCCTGAAAGGGTAACTATTCAAGGTATTACCCACGAAAAAATCCCGATTTCACAATCAACTTTAATCCCATTCGCTCCCACGTAACCCACATAAAGTTTTTATATACGATTTGGACATTGAGTTTGACGGCATACTAGGATTAGATTTTCTCGAACACTGTGAATGCATAGTTGACTTAAAATCTAAACAGCTAATAACAAATTTTAAAACCATCCCTTTACACAAAGTTCCCGATAACGATCAACCCTTGACTGATGTACCCGACACACCCAATGTTAAGCCAAATATTATTTCACAAACACCCACACAAAACAAAATAACTATTGAGGCACGCACAGAAAAGATCTTTAAACTTAAATGCGATCTTTCTAACATCGACGCCATCTTACCAACTCAAGAAATTGACAGAGTACGACTTCCAAACGCGCTCGTACACATTAACTCAAAAGGTGAATTTCTAACTTCCATAATATCAACGCTAACGCGATGCCCAAAACAGTAACTTTTTCTGATTTAAAACTGGAACCACTTGACAAAACTCACTCCTCTTCTGAATTTCAATACAGACGATTATCATGAACCCCAATACATAGACAGAAACTCGACTATTAGACAACAAATTAGAACTGATCATCTAAATGACGAAGAACGCGAACAAATCACTGAATCTTTGTTTGGAATTTCAAGACATTTTCTATCTTGAAGGTGACGTCTTGACTTTCACTAACGAGGTTAAACATTCGATTGATACGAACAACGCAAAGCCCGTTTCCACTAAATCCTATAGATATCCTCAAGTACATAAAGAGGAAGTGAAAACCCAAATTGGAAAAATGCTTGAACAAGGTATCATTAGGCACTCCTCATCTCCTTGGTCCTCCCCTGTATGGGTCGTCCCCAAGAAGCTCGATGCTTCTGGTAAACAAAAGTGGCGAGTTGTTATCGATTACAGGAAATTAAATGAATTGACTGTAGACGATAAATATCCTCTGCCAAATATATCCGATCTTCTCGACCAACTTGGAAAGTGTCAATACTTTTCGACACTGGATCTCGCTTCCGGGTTCCACCAGTTGGAAATCCAAGAGAAGATATTCCTAAGACTGGCTTTTCTGTCGAAAATGGTCATTACGAATTTGTTCGTATGCCATTTGGTTTAAAAAATGCACCTTCTACTTTTCAGAGGGTCATGGACAATATTCTTCTCGGTATACAGAATGAACGTTGTCTCGTCTACATGGATGATATCATCGTCTACTCTCCGACCATCCATGAACATATTTCCCGGTTAACAGAAGTTTTTAAACGACTTCGGAAGTCTAACCTCAAAATTCAACCTGATAAGTGCGAATTTCTTCGTAAAGAAGTGGCTTATCTTGGCCATCTTATCACACAAGAAGGTGTAAAACCAAACCCTTCAAAGGTTGAATGTATTCAGAACTTTCCGCAACCCCAAACTCCGAAAGACATCAAATCTTTTCTTGGTCTCGCTGGGTATTACAGAAGCTTCATACCAAATTTTGCGAAGATCTCTAAACCTCTGACTAACACTACTCCAAAAGACGTCAAATTCATCTTTGACGCAGACTGCAAGTCTTCCTTCGACGAACTGAAGCAAGCCCTTGTATCTGACCCAATCCTGATATATCCAAACTTTGAAGAGCCCTTCCTGCTCACTACTGATGCTAGTGCTTTTGCTATTGGAGCGGTTCTTTCTCAAGGCCCTGTGGGAAAAGATCTTCCTGTTGCATACGCTTCTCGCACCCTCTGTGCTGCAGAGACACGATATTCCACCATCGAACGAGAATTGGGCCATAGTTTGGGCTGTTAAGCACTACAGACCGTATCTTTTTGGGAGAAGGTTTACACTCCTGTGTGACCACCGTCCGCTTACTTGGCTCTTTTCCATCAAAGATCTGGCAGTCGTCTAGCCAGATGGCGCCTTAAGCTAGAGGAATACAATTATAAGATCGAGTACAAGCCCGGCAAGGTAAACCAAAACGCAGATGCTCTTTCTCGCATCAAAATCAACCATTTCAAGCAATGTGCTGATTTCCTTTCCAAAATCAAAATTTTCGCTAACAACGAAACTGACTCCGAACAACCTGAAAACTCTGACAATGACGACGAACATGACGAAAGAATTATCGCTGAGTTTAATCGATTTGTTCAACTCTACAAAACTGAGTCAATAATCGATTATTCTAAAATTGAAATATCCAGTTCCCAACTTCTAGACAAGTCACACAAACGCATAGTTACATTCTTTTGGCAAAACAAAACTAACGACTTACACGACAAAATTATTGATGACTTTTTCGAAGAAGACCCTAATTTCAGTAATGACACTCTTAACATCATGGCCAGTAAATCTGTCAGGCATAGAAAATACTTAGTTGTACCTTTGCCCTATGACCCTGAAACTGTCGTCTCACATCTTTTCAAAATTATTTATACCAACCAAGAACAATTTAACGACCCCGAAACATACTGCATAGAAAATAACATAGAACTTCCCATTCTTGAAATTTTATCCTTTCATTCTCTCCGACAAAGAAATCAAACTGAAAATCTGCCAAAACATTGTTACAACTCCTACCGAAGACGAAATTCCTATAATAATACAACAATACCACTCTGGTAAAAACAACCTCCATCTTGGCATTAACGAAACTATCAGACGTATTAGGGAAAAATACAATTGGACCGGCTTAATTAAAACTGTAGAACAATTCATCAAATCCTGCGAAACTTGCCAAAAAGTAAAGTTCTGTAGGAAAAACTTAAGTGCACCTTTTGTTATTACGGAAACACCCAAGACTCCTTTCGAACGTATTAACGTTGACATCTTTGAATATCCATCTAGAAATCATGCACTCACTATTAGGGACGAACTCACGAAATTTACGCAAGCCTACCCCATTAACGACAAAACAGCTTCAACTGTCGTAAACACCCTTCTGATTTTCTTTCAACATTACGGAACTCCACTTCGCATCCATTGTGACTATGGACGTGAATTTGACAACACTTTAATGCGGGATCTATGCCAACTATACGACATAAAACTGACATTCTCCAGCGTTCAACATCCCGAGTCAAACGGTTCTATTGAAAGATTTCACGCGACCTTAGCAGAAATGATAAGGGCAAATACAGCGGAACATCCAACGAACATCCATTTAACGTCCTCCCTTATGCCATCATCTGTTATAATAACACGAAAAATAAAACCACCGGTTTCACGCCCTATGAACTCATATTTGGGCACACTTCAAGTAGGCCTCCAGAAACCCTTTACAATCCAGGAAAAACTGATTTCGAAATACGTAAGAGACCTAAATAACAGAATGGACTATTACTACAGACTCGCCCGTGCTAAAACCGAAAGACAGAAAGAAAAATCTAAAGTGCGATTTGACCAACACGTTTCTACTAAACAACCCGATTACAAAGTAGGCGACAAAGTCTACGTAAAAGAGTCCCAAATCAAAAACAAAGCCGAAAACAAATTCAACGGCCCCTTCGAAATTACCGCAATACGAAAAAACTCTGCCACCGTCATAAATTTACAAACAAACCAAATAACTAAAGTTAACTTTGACAGACTAAAACCCTATTTTGAATAAATCCCTTTTTTCAGATTCTGTGGACTGTTTTCAGTCGTGAACCTTCAACAGTACTCCATTACGCCTGTTAACAATACTATAGGAGTTTTCTTCCATGAAGAAGGCACCCTTAAAATTTCTAATGAGAAATGGACACTCCTTGTTTACAAAGATCTAAACCCCTTTCGAGACGCTATTTTAAACAACGACAATATACTGAACAGACTTTTAGATACTATTAACCACAACAAAACTAACATTAAAATATTCAAATTAAAAGTACAGACTCACGTAAGCCTCCTGAAACAAATATCAAAATCTGTTAACATCAAATATACAGAAATTTTCGCTGACACTGAGACTTACAGTACCAACAGAAAGAAACGCGGACTAATTAATGGACTGGGATCGATTTGGAAATCTATTTCCGGTAACTTAGATGCAACAGACGGAGAATACTTTAGTGACTCTATAAACAAAATTACTAAAGACCAACATCAAATTGAAAACTTAATGAAACGACAATTATCAGTAACAACTTCAGTCATTAAGAACCTTAACACCACAATACAAAAATTTCAGTCCGAAGAAAGAATATTTTCGGAAAATATCGAAGCAATTAGGAAGTCAATTGTGTTCATTACAGACGATCTTGCTTTTTATGAACTTCAGCCAATGTCTTGGATTTGTGTGAAAGCTTAATGGAAAGTTACGTATACATTGAAGTTACCCTCAACGATGTATTAACTGCAGTCTCTTTCGCCCGTCTAAAAATCTTACATAGCTCAATTATAAACCCAGTAGATTTGGTCGACTCCCTTCAGAAAATATCACAGTCACTTCATGAAAATAACTTACCACTTCCAACCTATAGTTCAAATGTTGCTAGATACATCGATCTAATAGAATTGGAAGCTTTTCAGATCAATACTAAAATTGTTTTTGTACTAAAAATCCCCTTAGTCAATCCTGAAACTTATACACTATATCGCTTGTATCCTATCCCAGTTTTGGATTATCGAACAGGATTTCACCATATTCTTCCAACAAAATTAAAATATATCGCGAGAGATGACGATTCGCTATTGTACGCATCTTTCGAAGACCTGAGTGACTGTAAGCCATTATCTAAAGAACATAAGATCTGTTCCAAAGTTATTCCACACACCATAGACAAAGAAGCCCTCTGCGAAGCACAGCTTCTTAGACAGCCAGCAGCCCTTCCTCCAACTTGCAAGCCTTTAATATTATATGCCGAAGAGTATAATATTCAAGAGATTGACCTGAACCTTTGGTTAATCTCGATTTCCGGACAGTTGCCCATCAACATCAAGTGCAAGGGAGAAGATGTCGTTACCCAATCCATATCGACAAATTCTCTACTGACCATCCAACCCAGTTGCAATGCCTTCATCGGAAACACCAGGGTCCATGCCAGAAGGACCACCAACAACGTTGACAACATCACACTTAAGAGTCACCCAGTCAACATCCCCTACAACTGTTGCGACAACCTGCCAACCATCAGTCAGCTTCCAAAGTTGAAACCCATGAGACTACAAGAATTGGATGCCAGAGACCTGAATATCGCTAACCATAAGCTTAGACAATACTCCAGGGAATTGGAAAAGCTCCTAGACCAACCATTCTTGGAGAAACACACCTCCTGGTTTACGATCATCACAATGGCAACAACTGCAATTGTGGTTGCCCTCCTTTCCATGAACATCATCAGGAAGAAATTCCAGAAGCCTCCAACGATCAGCCCTCCTGCCGATCCAGCACCACCACCAGGTCCATCAACCATCAAGCCCAGGGTAAAACTCCATAGCCTCCTTAGTCCTGTCGAGGATATGGAATTGCAGAACCTCCCTTAAAAGTCGATGCTGTAGCATCAACTTTTTTATATGGATGGGAGTTGTTATATAAGTTATTCCAGCGACTTATGTGAAACAACATCTAGCAACAGTTCCCAAGCTGAGTCAGCATCCACGTGTCGTCTCAGGTTACCTTCGACGACGTACATCCGTGAGAACAGCAAACGCTGCGACACCTTAGCAGCGTTCTTAGTCAGATTATACATTGTAACAGCTTTCAATTACTTACAGTTCTGTCTATTTAGTTTAACACTTTTTGTTTTTTATTGTTATAAAGTATTATATTGTTATTTTCAATTTTATATTAAAAGTTAATAATTGTGCCTTATAAAATCTTTTTTTAAATAGAGAAATTTTGAAAGTGTGATATAACTGCATTCATTCGCGTATTATAACTTCCCTGCCGGGACATGGTAAAATGACGACGTTCGGCAGAGTCACATCTGCCCTCTAGTTTCGCATAATTCTCGTAGCCTTCTGCTTTCGCTTCTAGTTACAAATACTGTAAATACAAGAGGGCAGATTGACTTGCCGAAACGTCTTTTTAATCGATCCCGGCAGGAATCAGTATATACGCGGATGAATTCCGTACCTAAAACATTATGCCCGCGAAAACTATTTTCATGGGGAAAACCGTATAAAATCGTTATTTTCAAGTTATTTTTTATTAAAAGTATTGTGCAACTATAAATAAAATCTTTTTTAAAAAGAGAAATTTTGAAAGTGTGATATAACATATATATATATCGTCCCCTCTGTATATCTGCGGGATATATATATAGCCCTATATATATATATATATATATATAGAAGAGGTGGATATGTCCCATTTAAGTCCTCATAAAGAGATATATTAAATTTGCAGCCATAAGATTACCTCATATGGATATACGAGCCCGAGTTCTAAAAATGATCAAACAACTCATAGAATATTATGCTCGCACGGTGAGTCTAGAGAACAAAAGCGAAACACTGTTAGGTTGGACTCCTACATACAGTCGCAGCCCTCATCAGCTTTTGGGGGTGCTCCTGGACGCACGGCTCAACTTAAAAGCACATTCGCGGCCAGCAAGAAAGCAGCTGGGGTACAGGGGGCATATCTAGTAATGCCGAATTGGAGGCCCTAAAACGCTCGGACAGTAACGTCGGTTTTTTTACGGGGCACCGGTTGGACTGCCGGTTTTTGTTATGATAAATTCATTTATCGCAGAAAGTTAGAGAAAGACAACCGACAGGAAACAGCGATGAAAGGCCATAAGGGCATGGCAAATGGGACAGCTCTACTAAAGCAATATCGATTGATACCTAACATCAGTCGTTGGGTCACCGCCAGCATGGGGAGGTGGGTTCTATCACTCAACTTGACTGGACATGGATGCTTTCGAGCATATGCACAGGTTCAAGGGCACTCCCCAAACTGCCCACACTTACGGACGTTTAGAGGACGCAGAACACGTTTTAGGATCAACGTGCTGAAGTGGAAGGATTTTAATATCGTTCCAGAACAATTAGTAGAAGCTGTAAGGGCCCCCAAGCCTGGAACTGAATTCTAAGAACTCCGCATACGTTCGAGGAGTAGGCTTTAGAGGCTTTCATTGTAAGAGCTACATTGTCCTATAGTATTGTAAGAGTGCCGAGGGGAATGGTTGTAGGAGAAAGAGGTTAGGGTTTTAGCGGGTATACATACTGTTATGCAACGATACTCTTGCTTTGAAATTGCATCGGGAGTCCCGCACGACGGCCAGCACGTACAAGTACGGAATTATTTCTTTATAAAAAAAAAAAAAAAAAAAAAACACACATACATATATATATATATATAATATATATATATATATATATATATGTCCCATAATTCCTCATAAAGAAAAAAATTTGCAACCATTTAATAGTAAAGCCCGAGTTCTAAAAATAACCTCATAGAATATTATACTGAGGACGCGTTTGTTGGTTTGAAACTATTTATTTACATGATTGTTGGCTGTATTTTAGTCGCATGAGTGGAAACCCTTTAATGCTGGAGTTTTTAACACTTGTTTATTTCTATAGAAACTGTACTATAATTTTACTTCAAATAAGTAGTTGTTAAGTGCAATTGCAAAGTTTCAAAGTATGGCGCGTTTAATATGACGTACCTGGAGCGGCATATTACACGATTGGTAGTTAAGAGACAATTACAAATCCAAACGTCTACCAGAAGATAGACAATTAAATGTTTTGCTCGATTTACAAGAAAATCCTCACAAATCCACTGGACAAATAGCCGCAGAACAGTCAATAAGTAAATCTTCTATTCTAAAATCCTTGCATAGAAATAAATGGACATTTAGTTCAGGAACTTAGTGAATATGAATTGGACCGGAGAGTAGAGTTTTGAGAAATAATGATGGATAGGTGCAATGCCAACCGCACTTTTCCAATAAGATAGATTTTTCCGACGAGGCAACATTTTGTTTAAATGGTTCAGTAAGCAATTTTCGATATTGAGCATCAGAAAATCCATATTGGATTTTTTATTGGGGGAACACTTAACTCGGAAAAGTATTTACACCTATTACAAAATGACCCTGTTTAATCAGAACTTTACCCGAATGGTGAAAACCCCAAAATACTGTCAGATTCGATATGGTTTCAACAGGATGGAGCGCCCCCGCACTATTCGCGAACAATGCGAGATTATCTTGACAATATTTTCCCAAATAGATGGATCCGAAGGAGAGGTAATATCCAATGGCCAGCTAGGTCTCCAGATCTAAGCCCCTTAGATTTTTATCGTTTGGGTTTCGTGAAATCGAAAGTCTACTTCAATAAATATCGAGGAATTAAAGAATAGAATTAGGGCCGAAATACAACGAATCCTGCCACAAACGCTAAATGAAGTGTTACGAGAATTTTAAAACCGCCTTAGGTATTGTTAGGACGTTAATTTTCAACAATTTGAACATTTAAATCATTTAATTGATTGATGTTTTTTTTCCTCAATTTTGAAATAAATGTAATTTTTTTAATAACTGTTAATTTTCGGCATAGGACATTGTACATGGAAAATACTTAGAATTCAATGCAGAATTCAAAAATAAAATAAAAAACAAATGTTTCTATTTAAAAAAATGAAGTTGATGGTCACAATTTATTTTTGGCCCACCCTGTATAAGTGAGTTTATCATCACAATAACCGCAGTCCAAAAAAAACCGTCGTGTCCCAGCGTTTTTGCAAAAAACCAACACCCGAATTTTAAATGAATTTGTTCCAACCCACCAGTCCTCACTGTAAATACACTTTCATTTAAATGCCAAATGTGAACTAAACTGATAAATATATTTTTTTATAGTTTGAAGTAAGCTTCATGATTATAGAACAAGTGATTAAAATGAGGGGAAAATTTGATTATTAAATTTGTTTCAATTAAAAAAGAAACTAATTTCATAATCATATATTGCTTTTTCATATTTATGTTATGTAATATACTTAAGATTATAATATTAGGTTAGACTAAACAAGATTAGATAAATAAAAAATGGTGTTGTTCTGTTTGCATGTATTAGCTCTTGAATTACCTCAATTATCCAAGTAAATAATATAGGTACGATCTAAAAACCATATCTTATTTAACTTTAGTATGTAAGTTCCTTTGAAAATACATGGATAATGGAAATAACATCAACAGTGCATAATTTATAAAAAATAACAAAAATTGGAAAAATATTCATTATTTAGCGAAGCCGCAATTCAACTAATAATGAAGCCAAATAAGTACAATTGACAGTTATAATGTTTAATTTAAAAACAAATAACAAAAATAAATAAATTCAGCGCAGATGCTTATAGTATACATATATATACTTAACAAAAGGGTCTTACTAAGCATTTTTTTAACTGTTTCTAAAGGACTGAACGGATTTTGACGAGATTTTGTGTGTGTGTGTGTTTGAATGGGTCTCTAGATGGTTTAGATTCACAACTCGTTCGGTAGATGACGCTACGATAGAATTCTAGAAATATATAAATACTGGACCTGCCGCAGTAGATCAGGTACGGAAATATGAGTACTAGTCTCAGATATGAAATCTTAACAAGTCCCGAATATGACTATTTCTTACTTTTTAGAAGTTTTATGTGTCGGAGCCTATTTAGATTTTTAGTTTTATCTTGTTGCGATTATTAAGTCTTCGCGTATCAGTCATTTTGTTGGTATAATTTTTACGTCATTTTAAATGAAAATGTATCATTCCGTAATATTGGGGTTTTCGATGTTACCTGGTCCTGGAATATTAAGGTTATCATACAAAATAAAATGAAAAAATAAAAACTACCCGAATTAAAAAAAATAAAATAAAAAGTTGAAAATAATAATAACATGATACAACTGTAGACTATAAATAACACATTCAATGTTGTTAGGTACATACAGATACAAGGTAAAAAATGTATATATTAAAAATGATAATGTTAGAATAATTTTTGTTTCCCTTGATGCCACTACAATAGCTCTTGGTAACGAGAACCATTTATTCTTAAATCAAGTAAATCACGAAATTGTACCGGAAGAATGGATGCGAATTCCTTTACATACATGCTGTGTTCACAATCTGTTCTAAAGAAAATAAATTCAAAAACTATACCAAAAACTGATTATATGGGAAAGTAACGACTTGGCAGAATTTATCAGCATCGCCTGTGTTAGTTTCAGTTGAAATAAATAAATAATAGATTCTAAGTGCTCAAGAATCGGTTTGTTTTCACAAACCTACTGGTTTGTTTCACGTTCGACCCCACTTTACATGTTATAAAATATTTTCCCGGTTTTCCATTACAATCTGAAATATCAATATTTTGACCTTGTTTTGCCGACCTTTTAATATTAACTCCTGTGTAAATGTAGACTAGCCTCTCCGCGGTGCAATTTGTTCAATGTGTTAATACGCTATAACACGATTAAATAGTCTACAACCCGGCTGCTGGACCTTTTAGGATATCCAAGCTGGAGAGGTCGACCTGAGCGTGAAATATATAACCCTCTAAATATTTTTCTGAGAACCACAGGATAAGAGCCATTGAGTATGTATTGCGTATCCTACAACTAAACATTGAGGGTATCAGTAGAGCTAAGAGTGACTATCTTCTAAAACTTGAAAACGGACACTCTGTAGATGTCATATTGCTGCAGAAAATCCATTGCAAGAGAGAACAGCAATTGAATAAAATATCCAAATTGCCTGAATATGGTCTCGTCGTGGCTATATTCCATGCTAACTATGGCATTGCTACATATGTTAAGAACAACATCGATGACATACATAATATACGAAACTCCTCTGAAAGGAATATGTATATTACACGAATTCAAATAGCGAAATAAAAAATTTATATAAGCTACCTGCCCGCCATGGACTAATGTTGTTATATCAAATATCCAACATCCAGCGGTCATTATGGGAATATTGAGAATGTGTTCCTAATGTACGATGGTAAGGAAATAGAAATATTCCACTCTGCCAGATGGGGGGGGGGACCTTCCTCTCTACTGCAAAAGGAGGATGCTTTCGGACCAACATCGATCAGTTCTACTATACGTAGGTACTCAAATACCCATAGTGAGATCTGTTTCAAAACCTCGTTGGATCTTTGGCAAAGCTCAACGGGAAAATGCCACCTTATTATTCAGTATATAGAACCTAAAGTACAAAATTACCATCGTTTTGTAAGTCTTCTTCATGCAATGGCAAAAAAGAATAGCCCAAAAGGCTATATATAGGAAGCAATATATAACTGAAAGGGGCTGAGAATCTATTACACTTTATGAAGTATGATGTTAGCCGAGACCCAGACTTGGCAGGTGAGTGTCTGGAGTTTACTAGGCGTGAGAAATGGCGGGAACTCATAGCAAATTTAAATATTCAGCATTCCAGCAAACCTTCAGTACCATAAAACCAAATACTGTCAGTAACAGAATTGTTAATTTAACAACAAGCAGAGCTGGAATTAATAAGGTGAAGACTAGAGAAATCATATATGAACTAGAGCAAAGCTTGGCAACGCCAATCAAGTGTCAGAATTTTTCAGGGACTTCACGACATCTGAGATCCCGGAAGCGTTGAAAGAAACAAAGATGGTCAAGGTAACTGGCCTGAATAAAGTCTTTCCGGAATTTCTTCGGCATTGTGGACCCCGAACCCTCGCTTGGCTAAAAATGTTTTATAATGAAATTTTAAGTACTGGACAACTTCCTCCGATGTTTAAACAAACGAAGAGAGTCGCGATTTTAAAACCAGGCAAGGACGGACTTAATCCAGAAGATTACAGACCCATTGCCCTACTTACTGTATGCTACAAATTACTTGAAAGACTGAAACTTAACAGAGTAAAGCCAACTGTAGAAAAGTCTACGTTTTGAACAGGTTTGGTTGAGATCTGAAATAATTATAACAAAATACAACTTAATAGAACAAATAACAAATTCAATTTTGTTATATATCTATACAAGTAGTAAATGTAAAAATTGACAGGTGCTCATTCTACACAAATTAAGTACCTACCTATCTAGTATATTTTATATCGGGTGCCGAGCAAATAGTACATTAGAAACATATTCTCAAGGCCCGCCCAGTCCAACATTCCCCCATAAAGACCGCTGGATGTTGGATATTTGATATAACAACATTAGTCCATGGCTGAGTAGGTGGCTTATATAAATTTATTATTTCGGTATTAGAGATTTAAATGCGTGTAACATATAGAATCTTTTCAGAGGAGTTTCGTATATTCTATATGTCATCGATGTTGCTCTTAACGTAAGTAGCAATGCCATAGTTAGCATGGAATATAGCCGCGGCGAGGCCAAATCGACGCAATTTGCATCTTTTATTCAATTGTTATTCTCTCTTGCAATGGGTTTCCCGCAGCAATATGACATCCAGAGAGTGTTGGTTTTCAAGTTTTAGAAGACAATCACTCTTAACTCTACTGATACCCTCAATGTTCAGTTGTAGGATCCGCAATACAGCTCCATTGGATCTTGTCCTGTGGTTCTCAAAAGAACATATCGATCTCTCTAAATGGAATATCCTAAAAGATCCATCAGCCGAGTTGTAGACTAGTTAATGAATTTAGAGCGTATTAGCACGTTATCCAAAGTGCACCACGAGGAGAGTAGTCTATATTTACACGGGAGTTAATATTAATAAGTTGGCAAAACAAGCGGTCAAAATATTGGTATTTAAGTTTGTAATGGAAAACAGAGTAAATATATTAATTAATACATATAAAGTAGGGTCGAACGTTAAACATACCAGTTGGTTTGTGAAAACAAAACTATTGCTGAGCACTTAAAACTATTATTTATTAATTTCCCCGGTAACTAGCACCGGCGATGATGATAAATTCCGTCAAGTTGATAATTTTCCATACAATCTGTTCTTGAATTTATTTTCTTTGGAATAGATTGTAAACACAGCCTGTATGTAAAGGAATTAGCTAGCTATCATTCGTTCGGTACAATTTCGTGATTTACTTTATTAAAGAATAAATTATTCTCATTGCAAAGAGTTATTGGAATGGCATCGATCTTTGTTCTTCAATTGGTAGATCTTTAGACTACTAATGACAATAAAATGAATGGCATTAATAATGGAAAGACTTCTTCTTACATAAACATAGTGATTCATAATTTTGAATATGGAACATTTTTTGTTCCCATAAGAAATGACTACAATGAGAACCAAAATTCGCATTACTTTTCCTAATAAAATTTTGTTGGTGAAAATGATTGGGGAAATGGGGGCTTATGACCGCCGTGGACATAACAAAAATACGCCCGCCTTAGAATAAAAAACAACCTATTTTTGTATATTTTACAAAAAATATGTGTTTGGAAATATTTGATCTGTTTTCTTTTCGGTGCCGCCATGTACATACGCGCGCTAAAATCACTGAGACGTTCTCCTCGAGAAATACTCCTAGAGATCGGGGCAAAGAAATGAAATATATTGATTCATCGAAATACGTACATAACAAAACATTTAAAAATATATTAAACGACTAAAAAGTTGAAAATATTTACGTAAACATAATACTAGACAATTAATAGAACATTCACTATTGTTAGGTACCCACACAAAAAAGAAAAAAAAGTAACAATAAAAGGTGCATATTATGTACAAATTAATTACCTATCTATCTAGTAAAGGTATATTGTTGAAACCGGTGCCAATCAAACCTAAAATACTACAAAAAGATAAAGTCATAACGTCTGTAATTAAACATGTCGCAGATCCCATAGTTTTTCGGAATATCTGTAACAGCTACAAAATTATTTTTATCGCAACAACAACAACAACAACAAAAATAACAAATATGTACAAAATCTGCCATTCTCAGAAGTTTGATATCTCTTATGGCTAAAAAGTTGCACCTATGGCTTCTTTAGGTTAAATTTATGTTCCAGTTAGCATTAGTAATTGGAATCCGTGTGAGTTACAAAATTATTTATAGCGTAACAAATTAAAAAATAAAAATTTGAAGCTACGGCCTTTGTAGCTTAAAGTTGTTACAGAGACAATTGTTTTTCGGAATTGGTAAGAGCTCCGGATGGTATTATTTATTAGGAAATTTTTTTTTAATCTATCAAATTGGCAACAATATCTGGTGCTTAAAAGTGTGATATATTTTCTGAGATTCGGTTAAAGCTATGAAATTGCTTCTAACGCAACAAGTTAACAACAAAATATGGTCCTGCTTCTGATGTGGGTTTCATAAGTTGCCTCCCCAGCTTAATAGACATCACCTAATTTATGTCTGCCTGCAAGAGCGTTTTCTCAGTAACCAGTCACACAAAAACGCCTATAGTGTACTTCTCAGCACAAATAAAGAAAAATATCGGAAACGGTCAGTAAAGTTATAAACAGTTGGAGCATATATCATGAAACACTGAGTTATTAAATGCCAGACCAACCATAATGCCTACTTGTAAAGTCTACATTCATTTAATAATTTGTTAAATGTTTTCTTCAACTAAAGAAAAACTCGAAGGTAGGGCGTAACCATACGTGTGTTCAACTAATGAATTTTTTAACTACTGCATTTACTTACCGCTAACTTGTAATTGAAAATAGTCACTGTACAAAAGTTTACGAACACTAAAGAATACGAATTGAATAGACTTCGCCGTCAACTGGCATACATCATTAGGTTAATGAAATATGCAGATATATAATACTTGTTTTACGATTATCTAAAGTGTACTGCAGAGATAAATTAGATATCTCACAGATTTTTTTAGTAATCCTATATCTTAAAAATGCTACATCCGCGTTTTTATAAATCAATTTTTTTTATTTAGGTCAAAGTTGTTTTTCCGAATGATAATAATTTTTGCATTTCTGATTTGAATTTATGGATTTTTGTTTGGGAATAATAAGTGTTAGGGCAAAGGTTCTTATATTCTTGTACCAATTTATTTAATTTAATCACTTTGAGTAAGTCAAATGTACTTTGTGGATTTTCTCGTAATTGAAAACTGAACTTAGGATCCTGTAGTGATCAAAAAACAATACGATAAACAAAATAATTTGGACAAGTGCGAGTTGGACTCGCATATTATTTGCGATTTGATACAATGAAGGTAAATCAAAGTATATATTTTTCTAATATTTCAATTTCACACAAGCAAGGAATGACTGGTTTTTCTTGTATTCTCTTTAATATCTTTTAAACAAAGTGTTTTAATCTAAAAAAATATATATGCACTTTTATTTCTCACAACGAGGCAAAATTAAGATCAGGATCTTCGCATTATTTTATCAATAAACATTCATTTGCCTAAATTTCAGGCTCAAAAATTTGGAACATAAAGGGCGGAATGGATCAAATTTTAAATATTAAATTATTAGATCTTTTAAACAAATCATTTTACCAGTCCACATTAAAAAACCATTATTTTCGATTTAAATTTATAAAGTATTGTCAGAATTTCTGATTTACTTTTCTTGGAAATTTTTTTCAAAGTTTAGGCTCAGTAGTTCGCAGATATAGGTTATAGGGCATGGGTCGAATTTTGTATAACTATTAATATTTTTTTGACAAATTATTTCAATAAGAATAAAAATACGCCTTTATTCTTCACAATCAGTCCGTTCACTTGCTAATGATGCGAAAGAAATTGTTTTTTTCTATTTTATGTCGTATTGTTCCTGAGATAAAGAGCGGGAATTATTATATTTTTTTATATTTTCGTTAATATCATTTACACAAAATTAGAGTTTTCTTCTGATTTTAAGTTAAGTTTAAAATTTTTTACAGAATTTTATATTTTATAGTTTCGTAAGTAAGTGGGAGGAATGGGTATCTATACTTTTATAAAATTGTAAGTTTGTCTGTCTGTTTGTTTGTTTGTTTGTTTGCTTGTTTGTTTATTTGTTTGTTCGGGCATCACGTAAGGACTACTTAACTGATTTTGCTGAATCTTTTTTTGTTGCAAAGCCTATAGTTTGACTTAAAATCTGGTAGACATTTTATCTCTCTAAATTGACAGAAACGGTAGATATAGCGAAAAAACTTCTACCATGTTTGGTAAAAGAATTACTCAATTGGTTCCACCGCATGCACAAAATATTAGATACTGCCATCAGCTTATCTTTTATTCAAAATTCGGAATGTGCAAATGTAACATGTTTCGATTTAACAAAAATCAACATATATCAAGAGTAATTTTACAGGGTGTTCTGTATATAGGAAAGGTAGAGCGGAGTAGAATTACATGGATTTAAAAAATCTCTAAAAAGTTATATTAAGTGTCCTATAAGTAGCTGGATATATACGATGTGTTGGAAATAAGGGGGAGTGGAATTAGTTATACGGGTTGTCCAAAAAAGTTATATTGAGTGGGCCATATACCAAGTGGTTGAAAAAGGGTAGAATGTTTATACTGTGAATAATGTTAAAAAAATGTCTTAGGTAAGCAGTTAGGATCTTTGAATTATGTTCATAAGATACTATAGTTATATAAAGGGGTTAAAGAAATGTTAGAAGCAGTTGTTTATACAGGGTGTTTGAAATATAAGATGGAGTGGAATTATACTTTCTGTTGTGGTTAAAAACTTGTTTTATATCCAAAAGTAGTTACATATATAGGATGGCTGAAATATGTAGCGGAGTATAATTACAGCTATACAGGTGTGTTTAAAAATATTTTAATGTAATGGTATGATCTACAAGCTGTTCCATTTACCGGATGGATGAAATATAGGGTGGGGTAGTATGCTAAGGATAAAGGGTCGTACAAAAATATTATATTTGGTGGCAAATAAGTATTTGCATATAAAACGTTGTAGAAATATAGGGTGGCTTATCGTTAGAATTATACAGGGTGGGTAAAAAATGCTAGAAAAATTTTGTTTATAACACTTGCATATATAAAGTACCTGAAGTATGGTGCGCAGTAAAGTTATAGTTATACAGTGTCAATCAAACAAGGTTAGAAAAAATTGTGAATGATGGGTAGTTTAAATGAAGTGTGGAGAGAAATTATAGTTTAATATATCTTGAAAAAATATAAGGAAAAATGTGAAATAGCGTAGTTCATAATAAGTTGCAAAGATAGGATAGTGAAAACAGGTTGAAGAAGTGTTATGATAATTATTTAAAAAATGTTATATTGGTTGACCAATAAGCAGTAGCGTATACAGGGTAGTTGTAATACATACAAAGTGATTCAAAAACATATTGAACAAAATTGTTATTTTCTGTGCCCCATAAGCAGTTGCGGTTTTGGTGAAATATATTTGGCATTGATGGATTTATAGTTATACAGGGTGGTAGCAAAAATGTTATACTCGGTGGCCTATTAGTAGTTGCAAATACAAGGTGATTAAAATAGTCAAACAGGTTGGATAATTTTTTTGTAGGATAGAACATGAGCTGTTGCATATCTGCAATATCTGAAACATGGATCGAAGTAAAATTATAGTTCATACAGTGTGATTAGAAGTATTTAAAATTTTATATTTGGTTGCCCCCAAGCAGATGCACATACAGGGTGATTGAAATATTTTGTAGAGTAAAATTATGGTAATACAGGGTCGTTCAAAAATAAGTTGTAATGTTTGACAAATTGGCAGCGGTGTATACAGGATGGTTTTAATGTAGATGGAAGTAGAGTTAGTTATACAAAGCGGTTAAAATAATGTTGAATAAAATTATTATATAGCGTGGCCAATAAGCAATTGCAGTTTGGGTGAGTGTTTAAATAACATTTTGGTGTTAGGGTGCAAAACTGTGTTTTTAAATTTGTGATACACCAAGGGTTTCGCCGGTATTTCCATCAGGGTGGATATAAAAAAGTTAAAAATAATTGTTATATAAAGGTAGACCATGAACTGTTGTATTCTACTATATGGAATATCTGAAATATGGATGAAAATATAGGGTAAAGAGGAATTGAACTTTAAAAGGTGGTTCAAAAATATCAGAAATATTTACTGAATTGCGTTTACCATAAGCAGTTGCATAGCTAAAATATAGGGTAGAGATGAGTTATAGTCAGGTGTTCAAAAATTTATATTGGGTGACAAATAAACAACAGCTTATACAGGATAGGTTGCAATATAGGGTGAAGTAGGGTTACAGTTATTCAAGGTGATTAAACAAATGTCGAATAAAATTGTTATATAGGGTCGCACATAAGTACTTTCAGTTTGGGTGAAATATATTCGGGGTTGGTGGATTTTCAGTTAAGTAGGGTGATTTAAACAAGTTAGAACAATTTTTATTTAGGATAATCCATATGTTCCATAAGTTATTTCTTTTGCGAAAGCTTGAACATTCCGTACGCGGGTGAAACCGCGGGTAACGGCTAGTTTTTTATATTTTTGTTAACATCTTTTAAACAATTTATTTAAAAAATATGAAAAAATGTATATTCGTAATGATGATCCCTTTCATTTAAGATGTTACATGATCGGTATGAAAAAAGTTAATTTTTTTTACTTTTCGTTTAGTTCCATAATAGGCCCACAAAATTAATAACAGTAGGGTTTTCTCCTTTTTTTTTCGTGTGAACTTCAAGTGAAGCTCTAAATGCATTTCTTTTGTTATATGTCTTATAGTGCCGAAAATAAAGGGGGGAATTTGTATGTATATCAAGGTGAGACCCTATATCTCCAATTTCTTTCAAAATTTTAGTTCTTATAGTTTTTGAGATAAAGAGGGGAAATAGTGGATGAACTATATATTTTTTAAATATGAAAAAGATATATTTCTAATGCGTTTGAAAATTCTTTTATTTTTCATTTATTTCTATAATTTGCCCCCCAAAACTAATATTAGGGGTTTATTCTTATTTTTCGTGTAAATCGTAGGAGACGTCCTCTATTCAATAGTTTCAGAGAATGGTCGATTTTGTAAATTTTCCTCTCTGAAGAACCCCTAAAATTAAAAGTTTTTCCTTTATGATATGCACCCCAGATGGGTCACCAAACTAGACACTGATACCAATTTTCAAACTATCCCCTCCAGTAGTTTCGGAGAAAATTGCTGTGATGTAAAAGACAGAGAAATCAGGAGAGGTTTTATAAGGATTTCTTTATATTGGATGTACGGAACGTTAAAAAGATAAATCATGTAGTGGGGTAGAAAATGTCTCTTTACTCTAATACTTTGATTTTGAGGTATTTTAGACTGTGCTAAATATTCATTATTAGTGAAATTATTAATAATGCTACTAGCATTGTTCTTGATTTGATTTACTACACTATCATAATCTATGAGGTGGAATTTATAATTATGTTTGGAGTCAATGAATAATGATAATCATTTTTTGTTCTCAACCGAAGGATTTATCTATTAGTCATGGCTGGTTAGTTGAACAATAGAAAAAACAAGCAAGAAAGCACCCTTATATCATATGGATGGTAAATGTAAAATGAAAATAATTTTATTTAATAGATTTTCCGGAAAGCTTTCTTTCGTCATCAAGTATTAAGTACAGCAACAGCAAAATTACATAACATAGTTGAACAATTTAAACTTATTTAAATACTTACAGTATCTAAGATCTTTCTTGTGTGACAAGATATAAATAAAACTATAAAATGTGATTTGATGTTGCTTTATGGAATTAAATTATAATCTACATATGTATAAAATGTAACAAGCACATTTGGCAGAGGCTGGGGCAATTCATCAATAGAGAATTACCCAATTCCAAGTGTTGGTTAAAAAGAAGGAACCCAAATACTGCATTATTTTAGAGAATTTCTTGGAAAATAATATTATACTAATTGATACGGAAAAATTACTGACATTTTTAGGTAACTGAGATAAAAGATAGAAACATTCTCTGGAAAACTCAAGATATACAAAGCTTATATTGGAATTAGAGATCATAACTGAATTGTATTTCGAATTTGTTACCTTCGTTAAAGTTTTCATTAATTGAAAGACCAGTAGAATTCCAAATCTGAGTAATCCGCAACAATTTGGAGTAACAAATTCGGAATAATTAACTGTTATTCAGTTAGCGGTAAAGACGAAGGTGAGAAAAAAAAAGAACAAGGTCACCCGCAGGGAAGCGGGTATGAATTCATCTATACTTCAATAGATGACAGACCTACTTCAGGGACGCGCCCCTGCTCACGAGAGGCTTGGTTTATCCCCTAAGACCATACGGGAGAAGCCATTGTCTTATGCATACAATCTTTGCCAATCCTATTAGTTACTTTTGAAGACGCGCGAAGTACGAAGGGTTCCGAATCTGGAGCCGTTCCTTGTAATTGCTGTTCTCTCTTAACTCCTAGGACAGAATGTCACGATAAAATTTTCAGGTCAATTCACCTGTCAGAGATATTGAATACTCTCTTCGAGGTGTCATTCCTTTGTAAGCAAGAACCTTCATCAGTTGCGCTTCCCACAAAGGAATGACACCTCGAAGAGAGTATTCAATATCTCTGACAGGTGAAGTAACCTGAAAATTTTATCGTGACATTGTGTCCTAGGAGTTAAGAGAGAACAGCAATTACACGGTTTTACATCTCGCGTCTTCAAATTTAACGAAATGTATCAAATACATAAAGAAGTGTTCGAGAGGACATTCAATTGTGGGAAGCGCAACTGATGAAGGTTCCCTGACCAGAAACAATATATATTATATTTATATATAATATATATTGTCTTGCATTGAAAGGAATGACATGTCGAAGAGACTATTAGTTACTGCCTACTAACTCACTCTGAGTGACTATCGGATAAGCAAACTATTCTTTCCACCCAAAAGCTGCAAATGGAGGAGATGGAAGAAGTTTGAGCACTCGTTTGTCCATATAGTGAGAAATCGCTCTTAAAGGAGGATGAATCCTATATGATCAAGTCCATAATGACACAGAAGGCAATAGGACACCACCGTATTTATGACCCTCATGGGTTCCTTGCTAAAAATCATCAGAGACATTTTCAGTACTAAATAATCCGCATTTATATGTTCCTCAATCGGATATCTAGGGAGAACCACTATGAGGAAATCTCTGAAGATTGCTACTTCGAATGCAAGGACCTTTAATGCAGCAGGAAAGGTAGCCAATATAACAGCAAAAATGGAAAGACTGAAGTTCAATATACTTGGTTTCAGTGATGTACAATGGATAGGCTCTGTCAAAAGCACAACTTCAAAAAGTATATTCTACTACCGAGGAAAAGGTGACACAGCCCATAAATATGATGTTGGTATTATAACAGACAATGAAACTAACAAATCGGCGACCGGATATTCTGACCAAATTGTAATGATACAAATTGAACCGAATTAAAGTAGCACCAACAGCAGAAAAACAAGACGAAAAAATTGAAGAATTTTTGGAACAACTTGAAGATGTTTTGAAATCTATCAAAAAGGAGAGATTATCATAATATTATGAAAGTTTTTTATATACATAGAAATTTATAGGGATAACAAATATAAGAATTTAACATCGTCAGAAACCAAATAAACTATATAATAATACTATATACTAATCAGAGATAGGTTTAAAAACTATATTACATCAGTAAAAACATATCCTGGAGCAAACATAGGATCGGATAATAACCCCCTAGTAGCAGTTGTAAACATAAAGCTAAAAAAGTTAAAACGTAAGACGAGTAATGGATGTAAAGCAACTCAAAAAAATAGAAATATTAGCGTGCACATGAACGAATCGATAACAGTCTGGGGAACATTAAAAATGAAGTTAACACCATGGAAGATGTCAGTGAAAAAATGGAAGAACATAGAAACAGCATTATTAAGAGCTCGAAAGGACATCTTACCCCCAACAGCAACAAAGATATAAGAATTTATAACAAATGACGTACTCAATCTAATGGAAGAGAGGCTATAAGTAAAAATGAAGCAAAGTAATAAGAAATTCGGGGAAAGAATGAAAGAAGTATTAAGGAGGCTGAAGATAAATGGACAAAAAGATTAAGGAAATAGGTAATTACTAAAAGATAAGAATGCTAGAATAATTACTGACATAAACGGACGATTGTTTAAAGATAAAACGTCTGAGAACAAAATTGTAAAGGGAGGGACAGAACAGAAAATTCTGAAGTGGTGTATGGCATTCAAAAAACAAAGAAAGGAATGGCTATTGGATCAGACGAGATTCTAGTGTAATTGTTAGAACTTATAGATGATGACACAATCGATGTAATGGTAGACTTTTTAATGCAATTCACCAAGCAGGCGTCATCCCATTAGAGTGGTTTCGATCAACATTTGTCACACTTTCAAAGAAGAAGAATTTTAAAGAATACTCAGAACACACTACTTTAGCAGTAATGAGTTCCACGATGATTAAGATCATTATAAAATAACTTTTAAAAAACTTGCTTGAGACATAAGTGCCACACAATTAGGATTTATCAGTGGGCTAGGAATAAGGGAGGCTTTGCTCGGAATGAAGGTATTGATGCAAAGATGCATTAGACGTCAATCAGAATCTTTACGTATGTTTTATAGATGCAGAAATGCAAAGTGATCGAAACTATATAAAGAGGAATGTTTGTGGCTATTTTATCTAAGCGAGTGGTATGTCTGTAATTCGAAAGAATTGTTTAGAGCTGCGGTTAAAGTAAAAATTGCAATGGTGATTTCCAACCTCCAATAGGAGAGGGAACTGAAAGAAGATGAAGGTGAAGCTATCCAGTATAACAAATTTTTCTACCTATGTTGAACCACCTAACATAACTATAAATCTACCAATCCCGAATACATTTCACTCAAACTGCAAGTGCTTAAGGGCTACATTATATAACAATTTAATTCAACATTTATTGGAATCACCTTGTATAAATGTAACTCTGCATTACCCTATTGTGCAACCATACTGTATATTCTGTTGTGTAGTGGTCACCCAATATAACATTTTTTAATTATCTAACAAGAGTTTTACTCCACCCTATATGCTGTATAACAATTATTTCTGATAATTTTTTTATCACTTCCTAAACTATAATTTTAACCGGCCTTTATATGCAACATATTCTAACATTGTGTTAAACAGATAATTTTGCTTCGCCTCATATTTTTGGTATTCTATATAGCAGGATGCACCTTATAAAAATTCTACTAAGCCTGCGATGTTAACAACTTTATGTATACAATTACTTATGGGCCACCCAATATGAAATTTTTGTACCACTCCGTATAAATAAATTAATCAATCCTCAAGATATTTCACCCAAACGCAACTGTTGATGGCCACCCTATATAACATTTGTATTTAATATTTTTAAGAACTGCCTTCCATCTATATTTAAAATATCTTGTATATACTGCTGTCAATTGGTAACCCATTATAACTTATTTGTCTATCAGTTTTTGAAACATCCTGTATAACCATAATTTAATTCTACAAAATATTTCAACTACGTCGTATATGCATCTGCTTAGGAGCCACCAAATACGAGTATAACATTTTTTAAACACTTAACTATAACTCTGGTCCAGCTAAAATTTAGCTGTAAATTTATCGTGAACGAAAAAAAATTGCCGCTGCAAGTCTTTTATTTTTTATCCATTATTGGGCTAATTTTTTATGTAAAGTTAGAATAACCATCTCTCATTTTCAATAAAAATCGACTTTAGAATAACTAAGTAGGTGCTAAGAATTAGCAGTAAATTTGTCGTCAACGAAAAAAATATGCCGCTACAAGTCGTTCGTTTCGTGCATAGTTATGCTAATTTTATATATAAAGTTATATTACTAGCCCTGCCAAACTCAACATCAGAACGATCGAGCATTCTACAATGTTTTTTTTAATTTATTTATGGAAGGTCTGAACAACTCTATATGAAAGGTGGGCATTCCGTCAGTATAAGCTATCACAATAATATTTTATAGTAGCAATGAATATCTATTTTATAAAGTCCGCAATAATTAATAAAAATGTCTAGTGTTCCTTCTATAAACGCTAATTATGTCAGGTATAATAAACAAATCAAACATTAAAGTGTTTTAGAGTAATGTAGTAATGATGAATTAAGGTATTTTTTGTTTAATCGTCATTTTACTATTACAATGTGGCGACTTTTACCATAAAAATGTATATTAGTATTGTACAAGACTTCCGGCTAAAATTGCGAGGTGACCGGTCGTTTGTGAGTGTCATATATCTCCCATAAAGATGCTTATAAAGCGAAAGACGCTCTGGAAGTGATTTAAGTGTTTAGAATAGTGAAAAGCCGGGAGTCTAGATTGCCTGGCCTTGTAAATTATCCTATCTACATAATCAAAATCGGGAAATAGGATTGGATTAGAACTCAGTGTTAATTGAAATTCAAGGATTGTTTTATTTTCAATATTTTTTGTTAATTTCTTGTGCATGAGTTTGCAGACAATTTATATTTTTATCTACATTATAAAAACACTTGTTTATGGTCAATAAGATCGAAAGATCAAGACCACTACCGGCAGTAAGGCCAACCTTGGAAGAAGAAGAAGTATTGTACAAACAGTTCTAAATCATCAAAGAATATGCTAGAAAGTTACATAACATTTTACAATATTTTGTATGTAAAATCTTTCAAGTGGTCTGGAAATAACAGAAAGTTTGAGATAACACTTAAGTTATTCAAAAAAGCACACATTTCCAGACTATACATTAAATTTTTAAATTTGTTCAAAAAAGATTTTGATTATGGTGAATGCTTCCAGAATAATGTTGGAGATTCTGTACTTTTTTATTAGATTTAACTTGCAAGACCTCTAAGGAATGTTACAATCTCTGAATGAAATGAAATATAGTAAGGAAAATGCTAGAAAAATCGGACACTGCTTTTCAGAAAGGTAAGGATCAATATTTATTTGTTGGCCATACATTAGCAATAAAATGTTAGTCCGGATTTGGCGAGGTGAATTTTCCGATATGGCTTAACAGATATTTTAAATTTAATGAGTTTATAGTGTATTTCTCAATTTCACAGAAGCTTTATTTCGTGAAGTATTAAAGATCACGATACAATTAGATTACAGTCCCATTTTGCGCAACTAATAATATAATGTTAAAATTAAGTTAACTTGATCAAGGTGAAAACATTTTATATACTATAACGATTTTTTATATATAAAATTTTGTAAATACAAAGGTATTGTTGGGAGAAATTATATTGTTATTAAAAAAATATTATTACATAATTTTTTTATTGAACTATTATTTAACACTTTTAAATTAAATTTAGTGGTTAAATAATTAACCTTGATCATTCGAATGTTTCATGTCCTTTGCGTTCATTAATTGATTAATTCTGTGTTCACTTGAGATAAAGGTACTCACCTGTTACAGTGGCATTGATTGAAATTAATCAAATTACAACAGATTCTTTCCGGTCATAGGAAAATCTTCGGAAACTAACCTGGTTAATAAAACCACGCAAATAGAACAGTGCCGTATATTTAATAATTACAATTGTTAATATATAGGAATATTGTGAATGTATAAAACTGAAGGTACTTGAAAATTTGATGGTAGGGCTTGTAAGAAATATTATTGAAAGAGAAGAATAAAAGAAATTTTGAGTTCTGCCCTTGTTTATATTTCTAATTCCCTTCAAAGGTTTAGTCATCTAGTTGTGTTCTCCATTCTATGACCCTAGATATCTGGCGGCATTGACATTTTCTGACGTGACGGCTCGTGTGAGATTTGTCTTCTGTAAATGTTGGATTGTTTTGTGAATCATAACCGTAGCAGGTCTAGTTCGTATTTTTGTATTCCTTTAGAATAACGAGACACTTCTGTCATCTCTAGTTTGTATTTTTGAAAATATTACACCTTCTTTCAAATTATAAAAAATTGAAGGGGTCATCTTCAGAATTTTATGTAATGCTAATAAGTGCATTTTTTTATAACATAGTGCATTCGCCAATAAACTTTCTGATGTTTTAGAAATCCTAATAAAGGCAAACCTTGTGAACTATACCGATATAGGGTTAGTCAAAAGGACATGAGCATTTCTAATTATATCTCTGTTGCATTTGGCGCCATTAAACTATAGATCATATGTTTAAGCATTTTTTTGGGAAATTCACGAAAATACTATATATTTCCAAATGTCAGACCCCGTTGTCAATGGCAAGGAAAGTATGATTGTTAGCGATCGTTTGGTATTCGATTTTGTTCAACTATTTATTAATACATTTTTCAGGGTTTTTGACAGAGAGAACATTTTTTATAAACGTTTTTTGTTCATTAAATTTATTGCTGTTAGAACAGTTGGTTTTTGCTCTGTCATATAGAGATTTGATGATACCTCTTTTTACTGAATTTTGATGTTGTTTTGTTATTAAAATGTCTAAGAAAGGTAATTTGTTATTTTGTTCAAGTTCTACAATAACTATACCACACATACAAGGTCCCTCAGAAAGACTAAAAAAAATGGTCCACAGATATAAAATTAAAACATCATTTAACAAAAAGATACACTAAAATCAGTTATATCAAAAAAAAACCAAAAACACTCCAACTCAAAACTCTAGACCTCTAAATGTCTTAATAAAGGAACACAAAAATACAATTACAAAATTCAGTTATATTACACAAAGAATAACACAACACGAAACATAAAACTAAAAAGTCTGCTTTAATTTCCTTAGAATTCAATAATTCCTGGTTGCGAATGATTAAGGAAGAAATTGCTAATGGTCATGTCCTTATGAACAATCCCATATCGGGATAGTTCATAAGGTTTTTCCTGGGTTTTCCCTTATGATTTTAATGGGATAACTGAACCAACAAAATTCCTTAATGACCTTTTTGGCGAATTCAATATCTTATAAAAAAATCGAACCTTGGAGTTCCACATAAAATTCTGAAGATCATCCCTTTCTAATTCTTCCAATTTAAAAGGAACTTTATTATTAAATGATTTTTAGAAGTTTCTGTGCTACCCTGTATAATATCAAATTAAATTTTCTTAGTTACTTCATAAGTCAAACAATTGTCAAACATTATAATTTTAAATTTTAGAATTGGGGCTTTTTTTGACAACGGGGTTGACCTAGACCCCGAAACGTCTGGAAATATAAAGTAATATTGTGATTTGTGGAGTCATTTCCCAAAAGTGCTTAAACATTGACAAACTATGCCACAACTATCATATCCATAAAAAGCTTATTTCATGTTCAACAACCAAATATACAAACAAACAGACGGAGCAGCAAAGGGGTCACCACTATCTCCAGCAGCTGCATACTTTGTACAAAAAGCGTTAGAGTCAACGAAACTTAAGGGCAAACATGGATTCGATACGTACATGACGTATTTGTCGTATGGACTTTTGACTAAGAAGAGGTACTCAAGTTAAATCATTTAAATTGCATCCACCCCAGGATTCAATTCACGTTAGAGCTCGAAGAAAACAAGCAGTTCACATCCACATAACCAGACCAGACTCCTAGAACACATCATTTACAGAAAACCAACACACACTAATAGATATCTAAATGCAGATTCTCATCACCACCCGTCGCACATACATGGAGTTTCCAATACAATAATTTCGAGATCACTAAAGCTCACCAATGACAAGCACAAAGCGCAAGAACTAAATAAGATTACTGCTGCTTTTCAAGAAAACGGATATACACACCATAAATTCAAACAAGCAACACAACACGAGATAGGATACGCAACTGAAACAAAAGGCAGACGTTGCCGAAAAACCAAAAACAATCCAATCGTATATCAAGGGAACAACCGACAGATTCGGACGATTTCTCTGAAAACCAAACATAACTACCACATCAAACCATAGGTACAACCTCGGAATATCCAAGAACCAAAATCAAATTTGAAAATCAGTTCAATATTGCGTGTGGAACCTGTGACAAAAGGTACGTCGGCCAAACATACAGGAGAATCTCTGCTAGATTATAAGAGCACAAATTATTTGTCAGAAATAAACAATATCTGCTCTATTTCAAAACCAACTACAGACGGGCCACAAAATAGGTTTTGACAGCTGCAAAAAAAAAAGATAAAACAACAAATTATAAAACAAGGATTGTACTAGAGGCAATTGAAATTGAAAACGCCGGACAACTGAACCGAAAAGATGTCGCCCTGCACTTCTCCAATACTTGGAAAACACTAATCAAATATTGCAAAACCGATCACGCAACACATCTATATATAAATAGGCTAAGACAAAACGATTAGGTTACCATTCTCTTCTGTTCTCACCACGACCGTTTTCTTCATTTTTGTTTGTTTAGTAGCTACTGACGACCTTCAGTGCAGATGCTAATCTTAAATTTATAATATTGGTTCATTCATTAATAAAATATAATAAAATTCATTATTTACGTCAATAATGTCATGCCAAACAATGAATGTGCGCGTGCGCTGCCGCTGCCGCCAGACTCAAACCATTGAGTAATTATATATAGACAGACCAATGCTATTATATACTTAGAGCATGTACTTCTGGAGGTGGCATGCAAGCGTTGTTATTGTTTAGTGGTAAAGTAATCGTTGAATATCATAATTATACAGGGCGATTCCAGATATGTTAGAAATAATTTTTTTAATGGGTGGCCATAAGCAGTTGCATATTTAGGGTGTTTAAAATTAGAGTAGAGTGCAATTAAAGTAATAAAATATTATATAGGGAACCCATTAGCGGTTGAATTTACAGGGTTCTTGAATAGAAGGTGCAGTAAAATTACAGTTATACAGGGTGGTGCAAAAATGTTATACATAGATGCATATACAGGGTGGCGGAATTGGAATGCAACATTTCGTAACCCATAAGCAGTTTGTATATATAGTTAAGATGAAATATAGGGTAAGAGGAATTATAGATATACAGGATGGTGATAAAAAATGTTAGAACAGGATTGATTATTGAGTAGACCACGAAGAGTTCCATATATATGAAAATATTATGCGTGGTCTAATAAGCGTTGCATATAGGGTGGTGGAAATATATAATGAGATGAATTATTATAATAGGATTTTAATAAATGTAGAGAATTGAGTGCATTATGCTATACAGAGGTGTTAGAAAAAATAAATATGTAGGTTAGCCCATTAACAGTTAAATTGTTGTCATATTAAATTAAGAATTATGAATTTGAACACAAATAAAGTCCTATGAATTATATATGAAAAAACTTGAATTTCGTTACTTATTTGTAGAAACGAGATGTAAGACCGACATCTAGGATTTTAGAGGAAACTATCACACAGAGGTTCCGAATCTGGATCCGTTCTGTGTAATTGCTGTTCTCCCTAAAGTCCTAGGATAGAATGTCACGATAAAATTTTCATGTTACTTGACCTGCCAGAGATATTGACACAATTGGTCGAATTTCGACCACTGGGCGACAGCTAGTATATATAAATACTGATCAGCTCAACAGGCCTAGTAGCCCTTGGCTATGAGATCTTCAATTTTCTTTTCCACTTACTTCGGTCCAACATCTGATTCTTCCAGTCCCTGATTCCCACTTCCTCCATCCATTTCTTCTTTTTCTTTTTTTACTCCCTCACTTCCAAATTGTATTCTTTTTATCCCTCGTTTGTCAGGCATTCTTGCAATGTACCCTAACCATCTAGCTCTTTGTATTCTCAGCTCCAGAACACTACTTGTTTTTATTCTCAATTTAATATTTTATGTTCCCAAATTTCTAGTTTATTTTCCGTTTTCTTCGACATTGTCCAAGTCTTGCACGCATAGGTGACTGTGAATCTTATGATTGTTTGATACTCCCTTAGTTTTATTTATCGTGATATATTTGTAGCTCTTAAAAAGGTTGAAAAGACACCTGCGCTCTTGCTATCTCTAGCTGGTCGTTTTTCTATTTCTTTCTCGTCATTTACATTACATGTTATTGTTGTATTTAAAATGATCTACTTTCTTTAACATGTATATCCTGTTCCCATTGGCGATAATAACTAGATTACTTGTGGAGCTGTCCGTCATGATCATATATTTAGATTTATGGTCGTATTCTTTGGCGTTTGCTTCAATAGTTTGAACGTTCTTACAACTTCATCCTTGGATCTCGCCATCAGCTCAATGTCAACAGTATAAGCTTGACACTGGTGCTCGGAGCCATATATCAACCCATCAGAGTTAATACCACTTTCCCTAAAAATGACTTCATGTACTAGGTTAAACAAAACAGTGGGTCTCCTTGTCGCAACCCATTCTGTATTGAAAATTCCTCGGACAGAGTTCCATTGATAATAACTTTGTTTTCTAAGATTTTTTGGGACTTTTAACTATTCTAATGCCTGATATAGCTTATTCCTTGTAATAGTGTCATATGCTTGTTTGTAGTCTATGCATATCAGATGTAAACTTAAATTCTGCTCATAAGCATTTTGTTGGATTTGTTTCATAATAAATATCTGGTCAGTGGTAGATCTTCCTTTCCTGTACCCACTCTGGTATTCCTGGTATTTTTCTATCTGATTTTTTATTAACTTTGCTAGGACCTTGAACGTCACATCCTGTAATGCTATTCCCCGATAGCTACAACGTTCTCCTTTATCTTCCTTTTTGTGAAGGGATATTATCAGCATTTTATTCCATTTATTCGGCATCCTTTCTTCTCTCCATATTCTTTCTATTAGTGTCCATATTCTACATATTAACATCTCTCCACCATACTTTAGCATATCTCCTGTTAGTTTATTTTCTCCGGCACTAAATAAGTTTTCGTTAAATAAACACTGGAGACGAAACATTCTTGATTATCAGTAACCAGGAAAAGCTTAATTCTACGGAAGTAATTATTTTCGTTTTGTACTGTGTTATTCTTTGGCAACATGGTTGAAATTTGATTACTTGACTATGTCGAAACTTAAGTTTTCCAATATAAAATCTATTACATTCGCATAAAATTGTATAAATGTAATATTCTGAGTTTTGGATTTAGATATAACTAGCCGCTACCCGCGGTTTTACCCGCGTACGAAGTGTACAAATCTGTGCAAAAAGAAATAACTTATGGAACATATGGGTTATGCTGTATAACAATTTTTCCAAATTATTTGAAACACCCTACTTACCTATAAATCCACTAATCCCGAATATGTTTCACACCAACTGCAAGTGCTTATGGGCCACACTATATAACAATTTTATTGGATATTTTTTTGAATCACCTTGTATAACTAACTCTACTTCTGTAGTGCAACCATTCTGTATATGCTGCTGTTTTTTTGTCACCCAATATACCTTTTTTTAACATCTGCTTATAACTCTACTCCACCCTATATTTCTGCTATTCAACTGCTTATGGTCTACGCTATATAACAATTATTTCTGATATTTTTTGAGCCCCCTCGTAAAGTAAAATTTCTCTCCACACTATATTTTAATCACCCTTTATATGCAATTTTTTTTAACATTGTGTTCATCACACTCTAAAACTATAATCTTGCTTCGCTCCATGATTCAGGTATTCCATATAGTAGGATGCAACAGTACATGCCCTATATTACAATTTTTTGCCCTTGGTGTATCACAAATGTAAAATCACAGTTTGGCAGCGTAACACCAGACCTTTATTTTTTTAACCTCCTTGTATAATTATAATTCTACTTCCTTTTACCTTAAGACCATCCTGTATATACTGCTGCCAATCAGTCAAACATTGAAACTTGTTTTTGAACCATCCTGTATAACCATAATTTTACTCTACAAATTACTTCAACCACCCTGTACGCTCATCTGCTTAGGGGCCACCAAATATAACATTTTCTAAACATTTAACAACAACTCTGTTTCACTCACTATCTTATCTACGCAACTGCTTATTGACTACTATATAACGATATTTTAACCACCCTGGAGTGTATAATTTGTCTCCACCAAATATTTCAACCACCCGCATATGCAACTTTTTCTAACATTGTTTTAATCACAATGTTTAACTATAATTTTACTTCGATCCAGGTTTCAGATATTGCATATCTGCAACAGCTCAAGTTCTCCCCTAAAAAATATTTTTATCCAACCTGTTTAACCACCTTGTATAAGCAACTAACTATCGGCCACCCAGTATAACATTTTATTGTACCTCGCTGTATAACTATAAATCCATCAATGTCTAATATATTTCACCAAAAGTGTAACTGCTTATGGGGCACCCTATATAAACCCTCACACAATTGCCGCAGTTAAGTTTGTATACCCCCGATTTACAATTCCTATCTACTCTAGATTTATTATTCTTAATATATCTGGATAAATTATTTGAAGTTTTATAATTGATATTTATGTCTTGTTTTTCTAAAAATGATTTAATTTTATTACTTGTTTCGCCTAGGTAAGTTAAAGTTTTGAAAAAATCATAAGGTTTTTTATCAATAGGATAAATTAAATTTAGAGCCTTATGGAACATTTTCTTTTTTACTAAGTTATCGATGAGATGGTGATCGAAACCGTTGTTTACTGATATCTGTTTAATGATGTTTAACATCCTATTGATAAAAAACCTTATGGTTTTTTCAAAACTTTAACTTACCTAGGCGAAACAAGTAATAAAGTTAAACCTTTTTAGAAAAACAAGACATAAATATCAGTTATAAAACTTCAAATAATTTATCCAGATATATTAAGAATAATAAATCAAGAGTAGATAGTAATTGTAAATCCGGAGTATACAAACTTAACTGCGGCAATTGTGGCAAGCTATATATCGGTAGGACATTTAGAAATTTTAATAGTCGTATTAGAGAACACAAAAGAAGTTATTCCACACAAGACAATACATCTAATTATGCACGTCATTTAGTAGAGGATAATCACAACTTGAACGATACTGTAGATATATTACATTTGGAAAATAACCCCAGTAAAATTAATCTATTAGAATCCCTAGAAATTAACAGGTATAAATATTCAGGTAGACTATTAAATAACCAATTAGATCTTAATCTATCCCCACTTTTAAATCTTTTTAATGGCTCTGTATAATTAGTTTAGTTATGTAATATGTATATATAATGGTGTAGTTAGAATAATAGTTTTAGTATTTTGTGAAACTTGATAAAGGCATTGTATGCCGAAACACGTGTCGTTTATAAAATAAAGTGTAAATCTCGAAATATAATTTTCGTTTTTGTGTTTCTCATTATGGATTTACATCAAGTATCAGCCCCAACAATTCTTCAAAATTGCCCATAGTAGCAAATACGGTTTTATCCGATTTTGTGTAAAGGATAAAAAACTATATTGTTATCGATTTTACGGTGTTTTTTTTGACAAGAAACAGAAACGCATCGATAAAAAATGTTGAATTTGTATGTCAATTAGTCAAGTTTTATTATTAAAACAACGTTGATTTCGGTTTTGTTCTACTATTAATTTTGTCACCAAAAGGTCTTTTTCTCCGTAAATGACCTGAGCTATTACTCACTGGGGCCAACGGATCAATAAATATTGGAATTTGTATGTATTGTGGTGGATATCTGATTAAGAGCTAGTGACCCACTTTTCATGAAGTGTTTGATTCAAGCAAATATTTTACATAGTGGTGTAGTTAGGATAGATGAGTAGGTTGGCATATGTTCCTCTCCAACCTGCTTGGGGACAGGAGGTATTGCGCATACAAGAAAGATGTAAAAAAATGATTGCCAAAAAGTGTTTGAATCAGAGGCCAACAAGAATTATTCGACAGTTGAACTGGCTTAGAGTTAAATTACAAGTAAGGCAGACACTTTTTTTGGGGGGGGGGTTAATATCTAACCATTCTGTCTCAAAGTTGAATTTTTTTAAATAAAAAAAAGTGATTGAGTGATTGATTCAAGCTGAAATTTTAATATATGCTTTGTTGAATATATTACATAATATTCACAAAAAGGCAGACACTTTTGACGAGGTTTAATATCTGGCCATCAAAAAATAAAGTTACCGTGAATAGAGAGAGATGCGCTACGGGTACCTGCTATACCGAACATTTAATCACAAAATATTGCAGTGCGTACATGTTAATATTTATATGTTTTGCTATTGTGAACACATTTTTGCTTAATATAATGTAAAAATATTAACCATTCAAAATGGAATATATTTCTTATTCTTATTAAACCCCGGCCAAAGTGTCTGCCTTTTTCTAAATTTAATGTAATATATTCAACAAAGCATATATTAAAATTTCAGCTTGAATCAATCACTTTTTTTTATTAAAAAAAACAGACAGAATGGTTAGATATTAACCCCCCCAAAAGTGTCTGCCTTACTTGTAATTTAACTCTAAGCCAGTTCAACTGTCGAATAATTCTTGTTGGCCTCTGATTCAAACACTTTTTTGGCAATCATTTTGTTACATCTTTCTTGTATGCGCAATACCTCCTGTCCCCAAGCAGGTTAGGCAACATATGCCAACCTACTCATCTATCCTAACTACACCACTATGTAAAATATTTGCTTG